>JAREIS010000441.1:0-354892 GCA_030060385.1 Muscicapa striata striata
CCAGAGAGAGTTTTCTTCGCCCACTGCTTCTGCCCAGTAGACTTCAGGTGATTTTCCATTTACTGTGTATTGGGGTTTGAGTTTTTTCTATTACTATGTCAATTTAAGAATTTTCCCATTCTCATGCTAACGCAGACTTGCTGACCTACACCCAGGTTCTTTGATGATTCTAGACAAAGGGGAGGTGGGAGTGGGCTTCCCGGAGGCACGCAGGCTTCGGGTGGGAGGCTACTCAGAGGCACGCGGGCTTCGGAGGGGCACTTGTGTTTCCGGCGAGGGAGCTGAGAGGAGGGACCCCCGTCTGATCCACATGTGGCCAGAGGACAGGAGAGCTGGACGCCTGTGTCAACTTCCCTGCATCTGTCCTGCTTAGCCTCCTACCTCTGGGAATACAACTGGTCTCTGGACCTGACGGTGAGCAGGGAGCCTGTTCCCACCTGGGCCAGCCCGGCGGCTGCTCCCCCACCTCCCTCGCTCCCGCCTGCTCTCGCAGCTGTGCCGGCCCTGCACGTGTTACATCCCCGGGAACAGACACAAACCGAGTGTGTCCGTGGCTAAAGAAACTGGGTTATTTCTTCTGTTTTTGTCGGTAATTTTAATAACTGCTTTTGTTTTCTGCTCATGTGGTTGGATATAGTAGTAAAAGAGCTGTTACTTCTACCCCTTGTCTCTGCCTTGAGTCCTTGATTTCAACCAATTACAATACTTGGAGGGGGTGAAATCAAATTCTCTATTTCAAAAAGGAGTTTCTGCCGTTTTTTGGCAGACACCTGTCCTAGAAACCAGGACACTGTGACCTCTGCTGGAATGGGAATGGCCTGGGCGAGGATTTGCCCCTCAACCAGGTAGAATGGTGGTTGAGGGCATCACGCCAAGAGAATGAGGCAAGTTATATTTCCCTTGATGGTCATGGGAGGCACCTCAATCTCTAAGGGTGTGAGTGCTGTGTCCCCAGTAACAAAATATTCACTGTCCAGTTCCATGTGGTATATCATCATATCCAGTGAGCTGTCTGGCAGGACCACTGTAAAGGCTGTCTAGTTAGTAGACGTGAAATGAAAGCCTTTGGTAGTCACGAGCCTAAAACGGCCACGAGGCTGCCAAACCTTGTCAATTGAACATTTGACATTTTTGTTTTCCTGCATCCCCATACCCTGCATCCCTTCCTCCCCCTTTTTTATTAAGAGAGAATCTATAGCCAGTGTGGAGCCTGTTGTATTTATACCTTTGAGCATGATTGTGTTAATGGTGGGCACGTGCTCTAGACTCAGTTTTTTGCTTATTGATCTTCTTCTGTTTCTGGCTTTGTGGACAGTCTCTGGCGAAGTGTCCTGCCTTTTTCACTGGAAGCAGATAACCTGTTGCAGCTGCTGTGGTGACATTGATTGCCTTCTTGCTCCTGGTGTTACAGCTGCAGTAGTATTTGGGTGTGCCAGTTCCATATTCTTCTTATCTACACCAAACAGTTCTGCTTTTCTGACACAGGCTTCTATAATCTGTGCGAGACTAGGTGGTGGTTCGAGGGGAAGGCTAAGAATAATCCTGCGACAGGTTTCATTAGCATTCCTCTGAGCCATCTCCTTAATTAATTATGCCTGTACTGCTGGGTCGTGCACTTGTCTCTCCACCTGTGTCTGGAGGTGATCCACAAACTGCAAAAAATTCTCTGAGGCAAACTGTTTAATGTTAACACAACTGCCCTTCACTTTAACCGTTGGTGATTGGTTAAAATCTTTTTCTGCAACATGGTAGATTTTATCCAAAACAGGCTTGGATAACACTTGAGTTTGTTTTTCAGGGCAGTGCCAATTCCCTTCACCACATAAATGTTCATAGGCAATGTCATTCCCATCACTATCTTGCGCAGCATCAGAGCTTTGCTGGAGCTCCTGTAGAAGCACCCTTAGAGACCTGCTCCACATGTTCTCCCATAAATCATACTCTGAGGGGGTAAAAAAGCACTGGAAAAGGTCTTTTATATCATTGGGTACCCTCTCATTTGAAGTAAAAGTGGCTCTCATCAGGCCTTTAAAAATTTAACTGCTTCTACCAAATTCTCTTTGTACTTTACAAATTTCCCTTTTATTTTGATAGGACAAGGGCTGATAACTTCTCTTGCCATTTCTCCTATCAAGATAAATTACAGGAGCAGCTAAGGGGATATTTTCCTCTTCTTGGTTCTGACTTCCAGGAAATTTCCCCTTTGTTCCATTCCCCGGAAGTCAGGAGGCATTCCACCCCCACGCCCTGGGGTCCGGGAAGCGGCTGACCTCCCTCCCCCACTTGGGGCACTGGGAGAGGCTGCTCCCTGCCCCACCCTGGGGACATTATCTCCTCGCAGGGGCCATGAGGTGGGTCCCCCCACCCCATCGGTGCGGAGGCTGGGGGAGCCCACCCTCTTCCCGCTCCATGGCAGCTGAGAGGCGGGCCCCTTCTCCCTCGCCCCCCATTCAATGGCAAGCCTGGGGGCAGGCCTGTGAAACCAGGCGGGAAGGGCGGGGTTGCATGGTGACATCATGTGGGGTGGGCACTTGGAGGAGGAAGGGAGGCGGGGCAGCCAAGGGCAGAAATGGGTTGTGGGAGGAAGGGGGGGCTGGGGGCAGGGACAGGAGGAGTAAAAGGGATTATGGGATGAAGAAGCCAACACGTGGCTACCACCATAGTGAACCCCCTTCCCCACGTGGTCTGCCATGCGGCCGGTGCTCTGAGGAAGGAAGGTCACTTTCAGAGCTTTTAGAACAGTGTTCTTGAGGGAAAACAGGTCGCATAGAAGGGTACAGGAAGATTCTCAGACAAGCTGCGCAAAATTGTCAGAGCCAGAGTACGGGGGGGGACTCGGGGGTCCAGAACAGTTATCAGCACTTCGGGTGCTCTGTGTCTACCAGGATGGCCTGTGTGTTCCCTCCAGTTTAGGGGCAGAGGGATTTGGAGGAAGGAGAGGGGAAGTTGGGGGACTTTGCTGTGGCTGTCTGTTGTTCCTTTTCTGAAGCAATTGTTTTGCGAATTTAAAAAAAGATTGGGAGAAACAGCGCTGTTCCATCCCCATTTTCCACTTTTAATGTTAAGAATTCTCCTATTTTATCCCAAAATAAAACCAAATTTATATTTTGCAAGTCAAAATCTGAAATTTCAAGAGACAGCCAGCAGACAAAATGTTCTAATAGTTTTTTAGCGACTATAACATCTCCACCACTTAAAATTTCCCTAAGCTGGGAAAATATTCTCTTTTGCTGAGCAGAAAGCTGCGTGCCCATTTTGATGTTTTAAAAGCAATGTGCACAGTTTATCTACCTTCTTGCGCAATAGCAACACAAACAAAAGCGCTTTTTTCTGACCTCGACTCCAAAACCGGAGAACGGGGATGCTGGAGCCAAGTGGCTGGAGTTGCGCAACCCCGGACTGTGTGTGCTGCTTCCCGCCAGCCGCGCCAGCCCTGGGGTAGCCCTGCCACCTTGCCACCACCTCTAGGCCCCCCCACCTCGTGCCGTGTGAGCTGCAGGGACGTGAGCCGTGCCGGTCGGAGCAGTGCCACTTTTGCAATCTGGCGGCGCTGCCGCCGCACCGCGGGGTCTAAACGCCCCCCACTGCCACTCGGTCGCTGGTCCAACTGGGGAACTCTCCCCCCTTGCAGCTAGGGGCTATTTCGGGGTCCCCACCACACATGAGGGACTCTTACCCTGTTGCATGGACCTTGGCCCTCTGTGAAGCTGCGGAAGAAGTTCCTGTTCCGGAGCCGACTCACTCTTGCTCTGCAGTGAGCTCCTGGCCCGTTCCTCAGCCCCCGAGGCTGTGCAGAAAGCAGCTCCCGAGTGGGAGAGGTAGTTGAACTGTCTAAAAAGCTTAATGAATCCCTTAAATTGGACGCCATCCACACATGGGCTCTCAAATGGTTGTGAAAGCCGCACGATGAATGACAACTGCAGTGGTTATCTGGGACCTCCTCCTTGCTAGCTCAGTACTGGGAGGATGCCCAGAGCCCCACAGGAACGAGGCAAAAGACCGAAAGAAGCTCCCTTCCGCAGAGATGTTCCAGGCTTTATTATCGAAGGTGTGCTGGGAACACGTGAAGCAGGGAGGCGGAGGGGAGCCCAGCTTTCAAGAGAGCCTCTTGAAGAGCATGAGGGACTGAAATAGGAGAAAAGTCCCCTCTCTGGGAGCCTCTCTGGGAGGCTGCAGGGACCAGTCAGAAACCTGGGTTGGTGATTGATAGCCCAGGAAACTAATTGGAAGGTTGTTTCTCTTTCACAAATCACAGGGAAAAAGAGTTGGTTGAGTCTTTTGCCTTCCAGTCGGGGAGGTGAGTGGGTCTCGGGGCTCTGGCCCCAGCATGGGGCCCGGCCCGAGCCCCGGCAGGGGGGGGTTGAGGGCCCGGTTCCGGCCCTGGGAAGGCCCTGGGGGTGGACACGGCACAGCCCCGGCTCCGGTCCCGGTCCCAGGTGGCCCGGGGGGAGGACCCGGCTCGGCCCAGACTGGCCCGGCCCCTGCCCCTGGCGGAGACAGCCCCACGTGGCCCAGCTTGGCGGAGCCTGGCCTGGCCCGGCCTTGGCTGGGCTTGGTGGGGGCCACGGCTCGGGTCCCCGGTTCCTGCTCAGCCCGATTTTTCCTTCTCCATGCAGCATGGCCGAGCAGGGGATGGGAGAGCTACCAAGGCTCTCCTTTCCCCCTTGTTCTGAGAAGAGAGGCTCCAGCCAAGCACACGGGCTGGTGGCCACGTGTTTTTCCCAGAGTGGCTTCAGCCTGACTCCTTACCTTTTGGATACAAGTTTAACTATTAGTGCCTGGATGAGACTCTAGATCTCCTGAGCTTCCCGGAACGAAAAGAATAAAGCAAGAAGAATTACAGAAGTCAGCGGAATTAAGACAAAGTTCTCATGGGAGGAGAGATTGAAAAGTCGCCACTGATAAGTAGCTGAAAACCTTTTTTTTGTGGGCTTTAGGGGATTGTGACTATACTTAAATTCCTTTAAACTGTGGAATATAATTGGGGAGGTTAAGTGCTTGAGATGAAGACCTTTTTGCCTCAGGAAATGAAGCTCTCTGTTTTTGGGACTGGAATATTGAACAGAGACATTCGGTGAAGAATGAGATAGAGACTTTTGTATTCTCAGCAGCCTGCCTTTAAAATGACACCCCATGTGTTTCAGCAACCCATAATACAGCTCTGGAAGGACTGTGAGAATGGGAGGAAGAAAAAAATAATAATTTGTAGGTTTCCGAACGGATGCAAGTTATGAGAGTGAGACACCCTCTAAGCCTAAACTAAAAGAAGGGACTTTTCTCTCTGGAGTGAACTGAAATGATTATTTAAGTAGATAACTAACTGAAGTGTTCTCTGTATGTTGCTAGTATGACGAAAGGGGGAGGAGGGAATAATCTGGAAATCTCATTCTGAATTGTTTTGTGTTATTAATACATTTCTTCTTATACACTTTTAAGTTTTAAGCCTGCTTTGTCTTTACTCCTAAATTCGATCCCCAAGAGAAATTAAATCTATTAAAATTGGCAAACCCCAGTCACACCGTGACAGAAGGCTTCAAGGGGAAAAAAGAGAGGGCTGCCCTGAGGTCCCGGACTTTTTCAAACCCTGCCTTAGGGGCGGAGGGAACCCAGACTCCAGCCAGTCAGCTCAGGGCAGAGGGAAAGGGGAGGGGAAAGGATTAAACTACGAGACAGGCTACAGGGGGGGTCAGGGAAAAACCATATTCAGTGCTACATAAACCACATTAGTGAAATACAACATGAAAGTGTAAATCACCTAATTCCAAGGAACTGGGAATGTTTAATATCATGCTCAGGGATCAAAATCATTAAAGACTCTATTTTGGTTTCAATGTCCTACAACCAGACATCTCATCGCTCTGGTTCAAAAGTCCACTGAAGTGTGAGTGACCTGATAACCTTAGATAACTTGGCTTCATGTTTGTCCTCCTTCAGAAGCTGCCTGAACTTGGAATTCACAGGAACTGGAACACATTATCTGGAGCAACTGCAGCTCCTTTGGCCGCTCCACATCAGACCTGTGCTCCAGATCCTCCAGCAGCTCAATTCCCCTCTCTGGACTCACTCCAGCCTCTCCATGTCTTTCTTGCAGGAGGGGCCCAGAACTAGACACAGGATTTGAAGTGTGGCCTCAGTACTGGGGACAATCCATGCCCTGTTCCTGCTGGCCCCCATTGCTGATCCAGGCCAGATGCCATTGGCCTTCCTGGCCACCGGGCACAGCTGGCCCATGCCCATGCCCAGCTGCTCTGCCTGTGTGGGGTTTTGTGATGGCAGGGCAGGACTCAGCCCTCGGCCTTGTTGAACTTCAGGCTTTCATCCTCATCCCATGGATCCCTCTGCAGGATCTCCTTTCTTGCCCTCCAGCACACAACACTCACACCCGAACTGGAATTGCATACAAACTGACTAAGGGGGAACATCCGAGGATGGGTGTTAGGGGTTGGGTTTTTGTTCTTTTACTGCCCCAGTTTAAAGAATTTTTCCATTATCATGCTAACGGATCCTGCCAGCTATGCCCAGGATCTTTTGAGGACTCTGGACAAAGGGGTAGGTGGGAGCTGGCTTCCGGCGGGGGGGGGCTACTCGTGCATCTGGTGAGCTTGGTGGGGAGAGGATGCTTGTCTCCAGGCACATGGCTGGAACTCAGGGGAGCCAGACGCTCTGCGGTCAACTGCCCTGCATCTGTTTTGCTCCAGCCTCCTACCTCTGAGGACACAGCTAACCAACAGGATGCAAATGGTGAGCGAGGAGCTGCCCCCTTCAGCCTGCTCCCACCTGAGACACAGCGCGGCAGCTGATGCTGCCCCTGTCCCTCCGCTCCCGTCTCCTCTCTGCAGCTGTGTGGGCCCTGCCATGTTTTCCACCACCGGGAACAGACACTTGAGAGGAGAGTTAAGACAGGAATAACAGCTCTTGAGTGGCAGCATGTTGTCCAGTTTAATCTGGCTTGGGCTCCATGTGATCACAGGTATCTCTCTCCCATTTGCAAGCCCTTATTTGAATATGGGCCCCCTCACGAAACTTACTGTAGCTATTATCTGATTCATTTGGTGGGTGAATTATGTCACGAATTCATGGTTTTTTAATTTCTTCTGGAAAGTGGCCACATGGATTCAGAGCTATTGCACTTTGTGTGTTTCTGGCGTTACTTCAATAATGGTACTTACTGTAAGGAAGTGAATGCAAGGGAAATCTTCTCCCAACCCATCACCCAGTTTTTTTGAGGCTACCCCACCAGTTTTCAAGGAATTCAGATCTGCTTTAAATGCTAATGATATCACATAGTGGCTGGTCTTGCTGATAGGCCTGTTCTGCTTAGCATTCAGAGACAAGGGAATATTGGCTTGGATAACAACCCTGATACCTACCCCAGGAAACAGAGGTGCTGCCCCAGAGCCTGACCTTACCCCAGAGACTAGGGATGCTGCCCCAGAGCCTGATCCTGCCCCACACCCCATCGCAGAAATGGACCACCCAGAGTGGGTGGGTGTGTTAGTTTGATGTGGCCAGAAATGTGTATTCTTTCACCATATGCTAAAACAGTAATTACAGTAGTAATTCCTTATTTCCATGGCACACAGTATCTGCTAATGGTCCATCTTTAAGACAAGATGGGGCAATCACCTTTATCTTTTTCACAAGCCATCCTCCCTCCAGGAAGATACCATCTGCTGATGGCCCATTAAGTCCCATTGTATGACTAATAAAATTCCATCATCCCATTGAGAGATGCTCCAGCCAGGGGGAGGAACCAAGCCTCTCCTACCTAGATAAAAACAGAGCTGTTGGACAGCAAGTTACCCTTCTTTCTGTTGTATTCCAGAGGAGAAGCCGAACTTTTCTACATCATCTCTGGATTTTTGGAGGAAGGCTGCACCCTTTCTACATGAGCACTGCTTCAGCTCAACCACATCTGCCACTGCAGGGGACTGTAGCCACCATTTTGATTGGACTGCTACCAACACCCTGACTGACGGGGTATCAGGTTGTATTCTGACTCTGTCAGGGTTGGGATTGTTTTTTGTATTACTGTATTTCTATTTTAATCTTTCCAGTAAAGAACTGTTAATCCTAGTTCCCATATCTTTGCCTGAGAGCCCCTTAATTTCAAATTTATAATAATTTGGTGGGAGGGGGTTTACGTTCTCCATTTCAAAGAGAAGCTTCTGCATTTATTGGCAGATAACTGTCCTTAACACCAGGACAGTGGGGGTTCTAGTGAAGGAGATAGGCCAGATGTTGAAGGAGCACTTTTCCCCAGCTGGTGAGAAACCCTCCTCCTGCCCTAAAGAGAGAGGGTCTGATGGTGCTGCAATGGAACCCGTAGATGTTACATCTGTCCAGATTCCAGCTGGATCACAGGGGCATCCACAGCCAGATGCAGTTGCCCCTGTGGAAAATAGAAAATCTAAGATTAAAACAAGGCACCTGGATAATGAGGATCAGCCAGGAGGGCCCTCACAACCAGCAAGGGAGCCAGAGGTTGAGATCATCACTGAGTCCCTCTTGTACGAAAGTCTCCCTAATCTGTGAAAAGACATTGTAGGATGGGGCTGTGAGGTTTTTACAACTTGGTCACTTTGGGTCTGGGACCTTATGGGAACAGGTGTACAATTGGATGGCACTGAGGCCAGCAATTTGGGATCCTTGGCTCAGGACTCAGGTGTGGACCAGATATTCGTAAGGGAGCAAGGCCTCCTTTCCCTCTGGGAACAGCTTCTAATGAGTGTGAGAGAGAGATTTGTCCACAGAGAGAGAATGCAGGAGCATCACCATAGAATGTTCTGGAAAACCCTTGAGGAGGGGATCCAGCAGCTGAGAGAAGTGGCAGTATTGGAGGTACTCTTTCGGAGGGATGGACAGCATGACAATGACCCTGACAAGGTCAGGTGCACAGGGCAGATGTTGTGGAATTTGGCAAACCTGGGGCCATCTCAATATACCACTTTTATTGCAATGATGAATGCTGATAACAACTGAGAGACAGTGGGTTCTGTTGCCAACAAGTTCAGAAATTTTGAAAGTATGGTGAATGGCCCGATGCAGGCCAAGGTCTCTGCTGTGGTCAGGGACCTCCAAGAGGAGGTGAAGGGAATGAGAGGGATGAGAGGTGAGGTGAGGGAGATGAGGGAGGAAATAAGGGAGTAGATAAGGAAGATCAGTGCGAGTCTCAGGCCCCAAATTTAGAACCCAACGCCCCCCAACTGGGGAGAGAGGGTACACCCCATGAACTGACCAGTGGTTCTTCCTGCGAGACCATGGGGAAAACATGGGAAAATGGGATGGGAAACCCACTTCTGTCCTGGCAGCACGGTGTGTCAACTCTGGGAGGGGAACGCTAACCGAGGGAACTGCGCTAAAATGAAGGTAGCCTCGACCTCCCACAACCAAGGTGCAGGGTATTACAGAAGGGAGGATGATCTGTCAGATCCCCTGGAAGGAACCTCCACTATGTATGCCCAGGAAAGAAATAATAACCAGGGCTAGAGGTGCCCTGCCTCTAGCCAGGGAGAGGCATGGGATGACAGAGTCTATTGGATAGTGTGGGTGCAATGGCCTGGCACATCAGAGCCACAGAAACATAGAGCGTTAGTTGATACTGGTTCACAATGCACCCTGACACCATCAGAACATGTGGGGAAAGAACCTGTCTCCATTGTTGGGGTGACAGGGGAATCACAGGAATTCACTTTGCTGGAAGCTGAGATTAGCCTGACAGGAAAGGGGTGGCAGAAACATCCAATTGTAAATGTCCCAGGGCACTGTGCATTCTAGGCATAGACTTCCTCAGGAATGGCTACTGCAAATACCCAAAGGGGTTCAGGTGGGCTTTTGGAATAGCTGCTGTAGCAGCAGAGAGCATTAAGCAGTTGAACACCTTGCCTGGACTGTCAGAAAACCCATCTGCAGTGGGACTTCTGAAAGTGACAGAGCAACAGGTACCAATTGCCACCATGACAGTGCACCGCCGGCAGTACCGGACAAATCGAGATGCTGTGATCCCCATCCACAAGATGATCCGTGAGCTGGAGAGCCAAGGGGTGGCCAGCAAAACCCACTCACCCTTCAACAGTCCCATCTGGCCTGTGCACAAATCTGATGGAGAATGGAGATTGACTGTGGACTATCGTGCATTGTATGAAGTGACTCCACCTCTGAGCGCAGCCGTGCCGGACATGCTGGAGCTGCAGTACGAGCTGGAGTCCAAGGCAGCGAAGAGGTATGCTACCATTGACATTGCCAATGCATTTTTCTCCATTCCTTTGGCAGCAGAGTGCAGGCCTCAGTTTGCTCTCACCTGGAGGGGCGTGCAGCACACCTGGAACCAACTGCCCCAGGGGTGGAAACACAGCCCCACCATCTGCCATGGACTGATCCAGGCTGCACTGGAAAAGGGTGAGGCTCCAGAACATTTGCAATACATCAATGACATTATTGTGTGGGGGAACACGGCAATGGAGGGATTTGAGAAGAGAGAGAAGATCATCCAGGTTTTGCTGGGAGCCGGCTTCACCATCAAGAAAAGTGAAGTCAAAGGACCTGCCTGAAAAAAACAGTTCCTGGGAGTGAAGTGGCCAGATGGATGGCGCCAGATCCCAATGAGGTCATCAATAAGATCACTGCAATGTCAGCACCAACAAGCAAGAAGGAAACACAAGCTTTCCTAGGTGCCATAGGCTTTTGGAGAATGCACATCCCTGAGTACAGCCAGACTGAGCCCTCTCTACCTGGTCACCAGCAAGAAGAACGATTTCCACTGGGGCCCCTGAACAGCAGCAAGCCTTTGCCCAGATCAAGCAGGAGATCGCTCATGCTGCCCAGCCCATGGCCCAGTCAGGACAGGACCAGAGGTAAAGAATGTGCTCTACTCTGCAGCCAGGAACCATGGTCTGTCCTGGAGCCTTTGGCAGAAGGTGCCTGGTGGACTCGAGGCCAACCCTGGGATTCTGGAGCAGAAGTTACAGAGGGTTTAAAAATTACACTCCACAGAAGGAAATCTTGACTGCCCTAAGAAGGAGTTCAAGCTGCCTCAAAGTGACTGGGACAGAGCACAACTCCTCTGGCACCCTGACTGCCATTGCTGGGAGTGTGGATGTTCAAGGAAAGGCTCATTCTACCCACCCATGCCACTGATGTCACATGGAGCAAGTGGATTGCCCTCATCACGCAGCGTGCCCATGTTAGTAACCCAAATCGCCCTGGGATTTTGGAGATGATACAAACTGGCCAGAAGATGAAGATTCTGGTCTCGCTGCTGAAGGCCAGGAACCGTGGCCTGGCTGAAGAAGCTCCGTACAACCAGCTGCCAGCAGATGAGACCTTCTTGCTCTTTTTCACGCAGTGGTTTCCTGTCATCGTAGAATGAACCAAAAGTGGAAAGCAGCGTATGGAGCCCCCACGACAGGTTGCACAAGCTACGAGAAGGAGAAGGTGGATCAAGTCAACTTGCTGAACTCAAGAAAGCTGTTCAGCTGGCCTTGGACATTGCTGAGAGAGAGAAATAGCCCAAGCTCTGCCTTTACACTGATTCATGGATGGTAGCCAATGCTCTGTGGGGTTTGGCTGAGAAGGTGGAAAAGGCACAACTAAACGCGTAGGGAAAGCCAGTCTGGGCTGCTGATGAGTGGAAAGACATTGCCACTGGTGTAGAGAAGCTACCCGTGAAAGTCCGCCATGAAAATGCCCATGTTCCCAGAGTCGGGCTAATGAAGAACACCGACACAATGAGCAGGTAGATCAGGCTGCACAGATAGAGGTGTCAAAGACAGACTTAGATTGGGAACACAAGGGAGAATTGTTCCTGGCTCAATGGGCCCAGATGCCTCAGGCCATCCAGGGCAGGGACGCCACCTATAAGTGGGCACGAGACCGAGGGTGGATCTAACCATGGACAGTATTTTCCCAGGTTATCCATGACTGTGAGACGTGTGCTGCCATCAAGCAAGTCCAGCGGGTGAAGCCCCTCTGGTATGGTGGGCGGTGGTCCAAATACCGTCACGGAGAGGCCTGGCAGATTGACTATATCCACTGCCTCAGACCTGGCCAAGGCAAGCGCTACGTGCTGACCATGGTGGAAGCCCACCACCGGGTGGTTGGAAACCTACCCTGTGTCCCATGCCACTGCCTGGAACACCATCCTGGGCCTGAAAAAACAAGTCCTTCAGAGACATGGTACCCTGAGAGAATTGAGTCAGACAATGGGACTCATTTCAAAAATAGCCTTGTTAGCACCTGGGCTGAAGAGAACACAGCACTGGTGGGTGTACCATATTCCTACCATGCACCAGTGAGCTGGGAAAGTCCGAACAGTGCAATGGCCTGCTTAAAACCACCTTAAAGGCACTTGGTGGGGGACTTTCAAGAACTGGGAGATTAATCTACCAAAGGCCACATGGTTAGTGAATACCCAAGGTTCCACTAACCGAGCAGGTCCGCTCTGAGCCCTTGGGAACACCGCTGGAATAAGGTCCTGTGTAACCTGAGCAGTAGAAACTGTGGTGTTGAAACTGTCGGTGAAATCTCTGAAGCAAGACATGGGTGTTTGTGGAGGTTGCATTTGGCAGTGTGCAAATGGTGGAGAGTGCGATGCATGCCAGAGCGATCCATTTCCCAAGTGATATCTTGATTGGCACTGTCTGATGTATGTAATGATTTAAAGTTCTAATTGAGTAGCATGTTGCATGGAAAATTATGAATTTTAAATTTTTTGAGATTTAGCTGTAAATTCAGTGTCAATTTAAGTTTTTCTTTTTCCTGTAGCTTGTGGTTAAATTCGATTTTGATGACTTAGACAAAGGAGGTGGGGGCTTCCGGAGGGACGCCCTGATGTTGGGCGGGGTGGTGGAGCGTCGGGCGCAGCGGCCAGGGGGACAGGAGAGGAGCCGGGCTCCTGCACTGTTCTGCAGGACTGAGGATGGGAATACAGCTGTCTCCTGCGAGGCAGAGAGTGGAGCCTGTTCCCACTCCGCATCTGTCCGGCTGTGCCCCTACCTCGATCCAACCTGCTCTCGCACTGTGCCGAGCCGTCCAGTTACATCCAGGGACAGACCAAACCACTTCTGCTGCCTAGAAAGCTGGAACTGGGTTATTTCTTCTGTTTTTGTCGGTAATTTTAATAACTGCTGTTGTTTTCTGCTTGTGCGGTTAGATATAGTAGTAAAAGAGCTGTTACTTCTACCCCTTATCTCTGCCTTGAGTCCTTGATTTCAAACAATTATAATACTTGGAGGGGGGGTGAAACTAAACTCTCTATTTCAAAAAGGAGCTTCTGTCCTTCATTGGCAGACACCTGTCCTAGAAACCAGGACAGAGGAGCTGCCCCCTCCAGCATACTCCCACCTGAGACACAGCGCGGCCTCTGATGCCGCCCCTGTCCCTCCGCTCCCGCCTGCTCTCTACAGCTGTGCAGGCCCTGCCACGTTTTCCACCACTAGGAGCAGACACAGGCAGAGTGTGCCTGTGGCTAAAGAAAAGAGTGGAACTGAGTTATTAGTTCTGTTTGACTGCTAATTTTAATAGCTGCTGTTGTTGCTGCTTGTACGGTTAGATATATTAGTAAAGAGCTGTTACTCCTACCCCCTTATCTCTGCCTTAGAGTTCTTGATTTAAACGACTATAATCCTCAGAAGGGAGCGGAATTAAATTCTCCATTTCAAAGAGGAGCTTCTGCATTTATTGGCAGACACCTGTCCTTCAAACCAGGACAATGGGGCACCCACATCTTCTCCGGACAGCCTTTTCCAGTGCCTCACCACCCTCACAGTGAAGAATTCCTTTCTAATGTCTAGGCTTAACCTACGGTCTTTCAGCTTGCAAGGCCACAGTAAAAAAAGTCTCTCGCTCTCTCTCTGCCTTTCTTCTAAGCCCCTTTCCATTTTGAAATGCTGCAATGAGGTCTCCCAGAAGCGTTCTCTTCTTTAGGCTGAACAGCTCCAGGTATGTCTGCCTTTCTTTGTAGGAGGTTCTCCAGCCCTCTGACTATTTTCATGGCCCACCTCTAGACCTGCTGGAACAGGTCTGTGTCTCTCTCGTTCAGGAAACCTCACAGTTATACACAGCACTGCAGGTAGAGTCTCAGCTCAGCAGATGAGAAGGGAAGAATCATCTCCCTCATCCTGCAAGCCACACTTTATGCAGCCCAGGACACAGCTGGCTTCCTAGATGGCAAGTGTCAGGTCATGTCCAGTTTTTCATCCACCAGTGTTCTCAGCTCCTTCTCCACAGGGCTGCCCTCAGCCCATCCATCCCTGAGTCTACTCCACTGCTCCTGGTGATTGCTCTGGCCTCCAGCTGCAGAGTCCTGCACTCAGCCTTGCTGAAATTTATGGGGTGCACATTGGGCCACTTCTCAAACTTCTAGAGGTCCTTCTAACAGTCCCTTCTTTCCTTCCAGCATAACAATGCACCACTGAGTTGGTGTCATCTGCAGACTTGCTGAGGGTGCACCTGAACCCAGGCCTGTGACATCAAGGAAGATCTTAATAACACAGGTGGCAGTACAGGCCCTTGGGGGTCACCATTTGTTCCTGATTTCCATTGATCATGGCAGGATGCAGAATGGGAAGATATTGTTGCATGCTGGTTAGGAAGCCAGGGGAGAGCCAGCAGTGTGGAACAGGAAGGTTTTTTACTGTACTGCTGTGAAAATATTTCCTGCCAGGGGCTGAGGGAAGAGCAGATGCTGGGAAAGCAGCCATGGCTGTGTTGGTGGGTGAGAAGAAGGGAAGAGAGGCTGCAGGAAGGCACGGGGAGCTGATGGAGGCAGTGAGTGTCACCTCAGTAACACAGCTTCAGCTGGGCATGGCAGCCACAGACACACAGACACAACTGACCAAAGGGACCGTCCAGAGGCACCTTGGCAAGCTTCAGCACTGGCACCAGGGGCACCTCATGGGGCTCCAAAGGGCCAAGGGCAGCTCCTGTGTGACCAGCCCAGCCAGCAGTGCAAGGGAATCAGGGCAAACAGGAGGGGAGCACAGAGGGAGGAGAACACTGCAGTGCAGAGCTGCCCTGTGCCAGCTGTGACAATGCACAGCTCAGGGCGTGCAGCTGTCCCTGGGCAGTGATGGAGGAGGGCTGACACTCTGCACTTCCAGGTGAACTGGCACATGGCAAAACACATCCTGGAATACCTTGTCCTCTCTCCTGCCTTATCAAGGTACTACAGGTTTAAAAACAAGATGGGTTTTATCACTAGGATTGAAGAATTCAAATTAGGGAAAATATTCTCTTTCTCCTGTGATTAAGGGCAGTAGAAGATTATATCATCACTACAGTCACTGCCTTGGGATACAAGCATGTGATAGCAAGGTACAATCTGGAGGTGAGTGCTTGACTAGGATCAGCAACAATCTATACCTGCTCTCCAAGGCTTTCTGAGTCAAGTTTGAATCCACTGTTACTGACCAGTGAAACCAGAAAGAGACACAATTCTCCAGGAGACATCCACAAAAAAGATTTGCAAGTGACTCTATGAACCATTCCCTGGATACACACAGACATCTGACCATGAAAGAGCAATATTTATCTGTTCTTCTCTCCTAACTGGCAAACCTAGAGTGAAATTTTCTTGGAAGTTCAATCACTGATGAGACAGGACAAAGAAAGTCAAAAAATGGAGCTGACCTGTTGGATCTCAAATGCTTCAACCAATTAATTATTCAATGCAGTTAAATTACTAATAAAGCTGCTGTATGCAAATAGAAAGATGGCAACTTTTCTATTTGGGGAAGCAGGGAAATTTGTTTTGAGCCGTTGAAGCTACTATTTTCTCTGATTCTTTCACAATACTCAGAAAGAGTTTCTTTCACAGAAAGATTTTCTTTCCCTGATAGGCAATTTTTCAGGAATTCTGAAAGAAGGCATGGACCAGGAATGAAATGAAGGGTAGCACCTGTGATGTGTCCTAGATGTGATTCTTACTCGAAATGAGTCAGGAATCCAGAAGACATTGCAAGCAGGATGTACGTGTGTTGTGGGAGGGAGGTGCATGTGTGTTTTTCCTGATAAGCTCTGAAGAAAGAGGGAGGGGAAGAGAATGTTATTTTTGCAATAGACTAGCCAATAAATCTGCTGTGAGCATGCACATCTGTAATGTGAGACAGTCAGATGAGCCCCTGTTTTGTCTCGGTCAGGTTCAAATACACGAGTGTGAAGAAGGTGTTCACCTTTTCTCATTGCAGTTCAGGCAGCTGTGCATTTGGCATCAGGTCTGTGCTTCCTGAGGGGAATGTTTTCCTGGAGAGTGTGGTATACAATCAGTTCCTACCCTAGTCTCCTCCTCTCATAAACCCTGGGAACACTTAATATCATCCATCTAAGGAGGTCCTTCAGAGCAACTGGCACACTCTACATTTGCCTCTGACCTGTTGCATGACAACTTTTCCATGTAGCTGGCTGCCTTTGCTGTTTCTCCAGAATCTCTAACTTGAAAATCTCATTGAGAAGATTAAAAAAAAAAAAAAAAAAGAAGAAGAAGAAGAAAAAACAAGTCTATGGATTTTGTTTTAGCTTTTCTGGTTTTAACTGCAGATGGTTCTCCCTCTCCAAGGAAAAATTACTGCAAAGAGCAATCCAGGAAGATTTCACCCAGGCCAGCAGTGTTCCACCAATTGCCTTCCCTTGTGTGCAACCCTGCACCTTAAATTCAGCTAACTGAAGAAATTCCCCAATTTTGCAAACCTCTTGAGTGTCCAGCTGTTCATTAACCGAGCCCCCATGGCTGCAGTGTGCAGTCAGATGCAAGTTTTTTACGAAGTTCTGAGCTTCATGCTCATAATTCCTCAAAAACTTTACTTTCCAAACCTGTGGTTTGCACTCAGGTTTGTTAGCAGACCACTTCCAAAGGCAGGCTTGTGTATTCCAAAGCTGGGATCCTTATGCTGTAATGTCAATCCACACCACAGTGCTTTACAATATTTTTTGGATCAGGAAATGGCAGCAACAATCAAATGCACCAGACTCCTATTCCTCCAGATGGTCCAGAGCTCAGATGTTCACACAAGAGGGGACCTACAGGCTTTGGTCCTGCAAGATTGTAGAGGGGCTGTATGGCCCCTCTACCTCATCATTTACAAAGAGCTCCTATATCTCATCAGCCTGGTGAAAATACCTGTAAAAACAGCTTCTATAAACAACTTCCGTAAAATAACCCCTTAATAGGAAAATATGAATATTATCTAATCTATTTCTCTCAGTATCTTTTTGTACTATATAAAACTACAGGCATGTAATCTGACCATATATAAAATACAAAATTTAATAGGATAATCATATTTTTGATATTAAGAAATTAGGGCACACCAAGGATTTTTCACATGTGGAGTGTAGCATGAGGGTTTACATAATGATATTTCTTTAGGTAGCAGGTAGGTGCCACAAAAATCAAAAGTTTCTGTTTCTGTATGGTTAGACTGCTACTGAGAGAAATGTGAGCTCATCTGGAGTCTGTTTTGATGGCACTACAGGGGTGCCCTTCATAACCCTGAATAGAGGGAAAGTGTTTCAAAGATAAAAAAAAAGAGATGAGGGTTTATTTTGAATCTCTACCTTTTATGTTTGTCATATCCCCTGAGGAACTATTTGTGGATTAAAGAAATGTTCAGTAAAAGTTCATTTGTTATCTCTGCATGTTTTCAGGAGGAGATGCTGGGAAGTAATTGGTCTGAAGTATCTGAGCTCTGCTAAGATATGATGAAAAGTTTTATTATGGTTTCCTATGACCTTTATAATTCTAATCTCACTTCATCCATGCAGGCTCAGGATGAAGGAAGATATACCCAGCTGTGGCATCCAGAAATTATCTGTACAGTACAGATAAGATCAATCAAGGTCAGGATGGAAATTCTTTATTGTCTTAATACATGAGCAGTTTGCTTTGGGGAAATTTTGTATCATTAGGCAGACAATGTAATAAGATAAACTTCAAAGGCAACAAAAAATGGTAATCTATGTGATATATAGTTTAGTTTAAATCTTGCCATGGTGAATGACAAAACCATAAATGACAGTGAAGTTGTGCAAATTCCTCCACATGGCTATCACCTCTTCGTAGATCTCATGGATAGAACGGGAACTGACTTATTGTGAAAAGAAACCTTGAAGCAGTAAAGATTGGATGAACCTGTGAAAGCAGTTGCAAAGAAAACACGTCAAGAGGTCATCCTTGAGTTTTGACAATGTTGTTTAGTGATGAATGAAAACGTATTATTACTGTATTATTCAGCCATTTAGCACATTTCTAAGTGTTTCAGAAAAAAACCAAAGCAATGAAGTCTGTTTCCACTTGCTTCAGGTTACCTGGTTTGTCCCAGCTACAGGCTCCCTCCTGCTCAGCTGTATTACCCCAAAGACTTTTCAGGCCATGGTACATAAAGAGAGCTGTGTTTTGCCCATCTGCTGGCTCCACTTTAGCTGGAGAACCTGCTCTGTAGGGATTAGGCATGTGCATTTCTGTCACAGCCTGAGGTGTCTTGTTAGGCTTGAGACCACCTAGGAGGACATAAAGGTGGTCTGGACTCAGGTTTTTTCCCGAAGCTGCTGAAGAGAGACTGTAGGAGATGATCCTCAGAGGTTTCAAGGTTGTTTATGGTTTCTTATCTCAGGAACGTCTTGCCTGGTTAACAGAGGTCTGTTCAGCAAGGCAACCAGGGCAGAATGGTCCCTGGCAGGGGCAGGACTTATCTTTTATACTCTAAATTACGTACTAGATATTTACAATAATTTCCCAATACAATACAATCTTGTTACACTGTCCAGCTTTGTCCCCATCCAACTGAGAGTGCCAGCATGTCATCCAACATGGGTGACATGAAAAAGAAGGAGGAAGAAGCATGCCACGCCCCAAATCCTCCATGTTGGCCACGAGTCCCTTAACATAAACATACTCAGAAATCTACTTATTCTACATTCTAACAGTCTAATTTACACTCTACTTATTTCTGTGGCCTGCATTTCTTCCCTCAATGTTGGTAAATTCCTCCACCCATCCCTAAGTCAGTGGATCAGTTCTGCTGAGATGTTCACACCAGAAACCAACATTTCTGAGACCCCATTGCCACAGGTGACAACAGGCAGTGCACCCTGCTGTGGAGGGTGTGAATAACGTCACATACAACAGATTAAATACATGATATATGATTTCTGAAATACATAATAGATGATTTATATATGATACATTGTATACACTCTATAATGCATAGTATTTAATATAAAATAAGAAACTTACAATGTATCTTTCATATAATATCTAATGAACATGTTCCTCTGCAATCTCTCTTCTTCAAGACTGGGATATCTGGGAAACCTGAGTTCTTTTATGGTAGGCAGAAAAATTTGGTGGGAATGTTGCTTCTCTCAAAACCAGCTCCTCTGTCTCAAGATCCCTCTAGTTAATCAGTATTTGTCCAAACATGGTGTGGAAGAGTGTAGTTTAATTCCAAATTCACAACACTGTCTTTTGTCAATGATAGGATCACTAGTGTTGTCAAATTTGATCTTGTTGCCAAAAATATATTGGGGGTTCAGTTATCAGTTCAATTGTTGAGCCGGGAACCAATATTTTCTGAGGAACCAGTTTCAGAAAAAAAAATTTCAAAGAACTGTGCTCAGAAGAGGCTTTCTGAAAATACAGTTTGTTCAGCAAATGAGTCAAAACAAAGCAGCACAAATACTTCCAAATGAGGTTTTCATCTTAGCAAGAAGGAAATAATCAAAATACTGAAAAACAATTTTAAATTATAGGGAACAATAACAGGCGACCAGGCATTCCACTGCTGTGTTCTGACCATGCTTCAGTCATTAAATGGTGTGTGAAGGCTCCATTACACCTGCAGTTGGAACCTTGGCATTAAAACCAGCTCGGTGACAAGGGAGCACTGCTTTGGATACATCTTGTCCTTTAGCAGTCGACTCTTAGCATCCTGCACATTTATTACAGAGTAGAGGTAGCAGGTATGCCTGCTTGTCATCTGGTTTCCTGGCAGACAAGGTTTGACCTTCAGCCTAATTTGTACGTTTGGCAGAGCACTAAACCAGCCCAGTCTTGTTCTGTGGTTGGTTCTGCCTGCCAAACACTAATTCTTCTTACCACCTTTCTGAGGACAGGTTATCTGCAGGGTGCTTTACAGGCTTTACAGGACAGACACGTTCAAGACTTATCTTGCTAAGGCACCACAGAGGCACTCCCATGACTCACCCAGGGGAGCCCTGCAGCCCAGCGAGCCCACACAATTCAGGGATCTGGCCTCAGCAGCACAGCATAGAAAACTGCTCTGGATCCTAAATGGATGCAACGTGCCAGTGTGAGGCTGCACCTGAGTTAATGAGTCCTGCTGCTCTGTAAATCAGCTGCTCTGAGCACACTGACTGCTCCCATCAACACGTACACACAGCTCCAGGCTCACACCTCTCTTTAGGTCAGTGCCCTCCCCTGCACACACAGCAGCTCGTGCTGGCCCCTTGCCAGATGAATGCAAGAATTTTTGAATACTAGCCCTTATAAGTAATATTTTTCGTTAGTGTCAAAATCTTTGAAAGTTCTGCAATTCTGCTGTGTAAGAGAGAGAACCTTTATCCTAGAAGAAGGTGTTGAGAGAACACATCTGGAAAAAATCTTTCTGAATTTCATGGATAAAGTATCTTTCTCCTGGGGTCTTATTACTGATAATTCTGCCAGTTGAGAAACTCCCTAAAGACCCTAACAACCATGGATAAGTGACCATGGTTTGTAAAAGTAAAATGTGATACTCTTCCACCAGGCTACTCCATTCCCATCTGGATCTTCAAGTTTGTTACTCCATAAATCAGCGGGATCTCCCCTGCTGCTAAAATACTAAAATACAGACACTTTAGTTATTCAGTCTTTAACATAAGAAGGATAAGTCACCCATGAGCTGAAACAACAGGGCACTGACACTTATTCTTGCAAATTCTCTCCCTCTCTTGGCATACAGGATCATTACCCTTTTTGGGGCTGCTCTTTTCCAGCACCATAGATACTACTTTTTTCATTGCTTGTTCACTAGGACACTTCTCCTCATGCCCCTAAGATGGATACTTCTCCATTTATTTATGCCTGAGGCACAAATACTGCAGGAGGTGAGGGGATGCTTGTTTAACAAATTTGCCTGTAACACCCCTTAACAGAGATGCCATCCAAAAGGGTCTTGAAGGCAGGGGGAAGGGGCTGGCAAGGACCCTTATGAAGTTGGAAGCAGACAAAATCGTGCATCCGGGAAGGAAAACCCCCTTGCAATAACATATACTGGGGACTGACTGTCTGGGAAGCTGCTCTGCTGGAAAAGATCTTGTGGTTTTTGTAGGCACCAAGCTGAACGTGAACCAAGTCTGCCCTGGTAGCAAAAATGACCAACAACATCCTGGGCTGTACTAACAGGAGTCTAAGAAAGCAGATTAAGGGGCTCATTGCTTCTTTAGCAGCATTTAGAACACTGCATCCAGTTTTGGGTGATGTAGCATAAAAAGATGTTGGTAAACTGAGAGAGTTCAATGCAGGGCCATGGAGAAGGTCAGGGCACTGCAGCACTTGCCCTGGGAGGAGAAGCTGGGGAATAGGGCATGTTCAGCTGGGAGAAAATATTTTGGTGGGACCTAGTAGCATCTTTCCAATACTTAAAAGCAAGTTACTGAGAATTTGAAGCAAAAATTTTCAGAGTGCATATTGTGGGAAGATGAAAATGTGAGAGACATAAACCAAAGCAAGAGAGTTTTCGACTGACATAGTGAGAAAAATTTTCATGATGATGTCAGTAAATTTTAAATTACACCACCTAGAGAAGTTGAGTAGTCTCCATACTCCAGGGTATTCAAGACCTGAGGGCATAAATATCCAGCAGTCTTTATTCACCTAACATTGTCCCCGTGTTAAGCAGCTGACTGGATCCAATGGCAACCAAAGGTCACTTCCAACTTCAATTATTCACCAAACCAAAAATCCTCCTGGCTTTCTGGGTCATTCAAACTCATCATGTAAGGACCAAGACAGGCAAATCCCAGTATTTCCTGAGCCATTTTGCTCCTGAGGAATCTTGCTATAAAGAAAGATGATCAATGTCCATCTCTTCTACTCAGCCTTGTCAGAGCAATGCTGTCCTGATGGGGATTTCTGTGCACTGGCATTGACTCAGTGGGTCTAATGAGCTCCTTTGCACTGTCCTTGCACTCAGCAATTAATGTGTCCCTGCAATTTGTCTCTCCCCAGTTTAGTGTTTGAGGCTTTCTTGGTGAAGTTGGGGTTTTTTGGAGGGAAATTTTTCAGGATGTGGTTCCTCTGCTTTCGAGAGAGTAGAAGTAGAATCACGTGGAACCAAAAGTGGAAGAAAGAGAGAACTGAGAGAGCATCTGTGGATCTGTAGGATTTCAACACACAAGATGCTCTTCTGAGAAAGCTTGTGATAACTCCTACAAACAGCTGATCAGAATTGAAAGTGAAAGGAAAGAAAACAAAAGTTGCACCTGGTGTTTGGTGGGGGGTTTTTTGTTTGGTTTGGGTTGGTTTTTTTTTTTTTTTTTGTTTTTTTTTTTTGTTTGTTTTTTTTTTTTTTTTTTTTTTTTTTTTGTTTTGTTTTGTTTGGTTTTTTTGAGGAAAAACCCCAGTTCCCGGGTTCTGACCAAGTCACTTTTTGAGTGATGTATGTAGGGGTAACTCAGGACAAGCAGAGTTCAGCCCCAGGAACTCCTCCTGCTCAGCTGCTGAGCTCAGGCTGCAGAAGTATTATCTCAAGCATTTACTTCAACCTGAATTGGGAAAATGTTTGGAATCATATTTAGCACAATATTAGGGAAAGAAACACCATATCTAACCAGATTCAAGCATTTAAATTCAAAACTGAGAGTATAAAGAACCATTCAAAATATTCAGTATTTTGTATAAAATATATGCAAGTTATATGTGGTCTTTTATTTTGCTTCTGCTTTAAAATTCTGACTTTGAAGATGGTTTTACACCAGTACTTCTCTGTTTACACTCCCTTTATGTGTTCCAAATTGTGATCTTCTTTCTGGTTTTGAGACAACAGTGCTTTTGATTATCATCTACAACAGTACCATCTCCATCTATTACTATTCATAAACATACACATGGTTACATATGTCACAGAATCAGAGAATGGTTTGGCCTGCAAGGGACCCTAAAGGACCCTTTGAGGCAAGGAGCATCCACACTTCAGAGAGCTGAACATGAGCCAGCTGTGCCCAGGTGGCCAAGAAGGCCAATGGCACCTGGCCTGTATCAGCAATGGTGTGGCCAGCAGGAGCAGGGCAGGAACTGTCCCCTTGTACTCAGCATTGGTGAGGCCACACCTGGAATCCTGTGTTCATTTTGGGTCCCTCACTGCAAGGAAGACATTGAGGTGCTGGAGCATGTCCAGAGAAGGGCAACAGAGCTGGTGAAGGGTCTGGAGCACAGGTGTGATGAGGAAGAGCTGAGGGAGCTGGGGATGTTTATCCTGGAGAAAAGGAGGCTCAGGGCAGATATGTTTTCTCTTGATAATTCCTGAAACGAGCTTGTGGCAAGATAGGGGTTTGTCTCTTCTCTAGGCAATTAGCAGTGGGACAACGGAAATGGCCTCCAGTTGTGCATGGAGAAGCTCAGGCTGGATCTCAGGAAACATTTCTTCACAAGAAGAGTGGTTAAACATTGGAATGGGCTGCCCAGGGAAATGATAGGGTCACCATCTCTGAAAATATTCAAAACACAAGTAGAAATGGCCCTTTGCAATTTGGTTTAATGGGCATGGTGGCATTTGGTTGAAGACTAGATTTGATGATCTTGGTGTTTTTTACCAGCATTATTGATACTTTAAGAGGAAGAGGGAAAAGAAAAATATAAATGTTATGTTAATGTCTCCACAGTCACTTGGAAATCTTCCATCAAAACTCTTGGAAAGACTAAGGTTGTGTATTCGATATTCTTCCCAGAAAAGCAAAAATGGAAACTCCAACAGGCAGAAACATTCTACAGCACATGTGTTACAAAATACTTTGATACATTTTTATTACTGTGATTCCATTTTCTTCTGGAGAAGGACAAATAAGAATTGAACTTCTCCTGTTTCATCAAGTCACTCACATTTCAATGCACTTTTGAACAATAGGAAAAAGATATCTGATTGTAGGAACATCAAATCTAGGATAGGATAGTTAATGAGTTTTGAACCCTGGGCCTGGTACAACTTCCCAGTTCAGTGGAATGGAGCATTGCACAAGAGTTCTGAGAAAGTTATAAATGGAGGCTGGTGAGAGGCCCTTCACAAACCCCAGCCCTGCACTGCAGGAATTGCCCTCAGCTCTCCCCAGCCCTGCAGCTGACATCAAGGTAAGAGGCACACAGTGCACAGGAGAGCTGGAAGGGTTTCTGGGGCAGCTGCTGTGAACTGCAGGGAAGGGAAGGAGGCTTTAGTGTTGGGCTGAGAGCTGCAGCACAGACCCAGTGAGGCTGTGCTGTCTGCATGTGCAGAGACTGAACCCATCTTTCAGGGCATGAGGAGATGGCTGCTGCAGGGCAAACCAGCCCAAAAAGGGAGAGGGTGGAGGGGGCCAGTGATACAGAGTTGTGAGTGGTGAATGTGAGAGTATTTTACAGATTAAGCTTGGATATATATCTAAACCTACACACACAACTAATTAAAAGTGGGCAGTTGTAGGAACATACCTCATTTTACATTTTCCCTCCAAATACTAACTACTATGTAAAGCCTACACTCTTTTCCAACTGTGGTTACATTTATTCATCGTTCAAAATATTTTGCATTTTCTTTATTTCCCCATGCTCTCCATAATTTTGTGTAGTGCCTTCTAACAAGCTTTGCTTATTTTCTGTCTTCCTTTTGTGCAGGCTGTCATCCAGCTTCTACAGCAAGAACTCTCATCCTCAGAAGTCTTACTGAGATGGGAAAAATCATCATTTATGAGCATGCCAACTTCAGGGGTGTGTCCAGAGAAATCACTTCTGACATTTCCAATCTGGGACATTTGGATTTTAATGATATTATCTCCTCTGTGAAAGTCATTGGCCAGCCCTGGGTGGCTTATGAGCACATAAATTATACAGGCAGGTTACTGGTACTTGAGGAGGGGGAACATGACTATGTTGGCAGAAAGATGAATGATACAATCAGCTCTCTGCAGATGATCACTGAAGATCTGCACGATCCCCAGATCACTCTCTATGAACATGCCAACTACCAAGGGAAGAGCAGAGTAATAAGACAAGCAACCAACCTGGCTGCAGGATTCGACAATGACATCATGTCTTCTCACAAAGTCCAGAGAGGTGCCTGGCTGCTGTGTGAGCACAGTGATGGAAGTGGAATTCAATACATTGCACGAGAAAAAGATAACCTTCCACATTACTCAGCAATCTACCTCAATGACAAGCTTTCCTTCCTGCGTCCCCTTCGCCCTGGCCGCACTTATTAGAATGCAAATCCTCCAAAGCTGAGGAAAATGCAGCATGAGCAAGAAATTTGAGATCTAGATTTCTCCTTCTGCTTGTGCATCGCTTTTCCCCTGGGAACTCTCTTCTGTGCTGCACTGCAGATCTGTACTTCTCTATCCTGCCTTGCACTCTTCTCCTGCCCCATAAATATTATCATGCTTGATCATATGAAAAAGTGTCTAAGATAAGAAACATGCCAGAGATGTGTAACCTAATGTACCCTCAGCTGGCATTCCAGAGTCCTGGGCTATGGAATGCTGAAGTGTTGCATGTGGTCTCTGTTGGTGAGTGAAACAGAAAATGTAAGTGTATGGCCAGCATTGCTTGCCTTTTAATTTGCTTTACAAAACTGTTATGACACCTTCCATTGTCTGTAATGCATTTTGCATTGGTGCCATTAAAGAATCTTTTGCAATCAGCAGTGAGTCTGTTTCTTGCATCTTTACAATATAAAAATATTGCACTTTCGTGGTGAGATGTCCGTGTGTACCCAGAAACTGGTTCATACAGTCACTTGCATATTTTTCCTGGATGTTTCCTGTAGAACTGTGTCCCCTTCTGGTTTCACTGGTCGGTAACAGTGTGTTCAGGCTTGACTGAACTAGTGTTAAATCTTGATAAGCATGTTGATAGTTGTTGTGATCCTGGCCAAACCATCTCTATTAAACTGTTCCTAAATATCAGATGTTTGACTGCACCTCACACAATCAATCAGAGTGATGGATCATGCTGGTGACACTCTCCTTCACTGCCCAAATCACATAACCAAACAGTGAGTTCTTATAACTTTGAACTGACTGATTGGTTGATCCCAGGGGAAACAACTGCCTTGTGTTTTTAAACCTGTAGTATCTGGATAAGGCTGGAGGGAGGACAAGGTATTCCAGGATGTGTTTTGCCATGTGCCAGTTCACCTGGAAGTGCAGAGTGTCAGCCCTCCTCCATCACTGCCCAGGGACAGCTGCACGCCCTGAGCTGTGCATTGTCACAGCTGGCACAGGGCAGCTCTGCACTGCAGTGTTCTCCTCCCTCTGTGCTCCCCTCCTGTTTGCCCTGATTCCCTTGCACTGCTGGCTGGGCTGGTCACACAGGAGCTGCCCTTGGCCCTTTGGAGCCCCATGAGGTGCCCCTGGTGCCAGTGCTGAAGCTTGCCAAGGTGCCTCTGCGTGTTCCCTTCCCTCAGCGTTATCAAACGCACCTCTCAGCTCAGAGTCATCTGCAAACCTGCCCAGGGTGCACCCGACCCCACTGCCAGGGCCACTGCTGAGGACATGGGGCACTGCTGGTGCCAGTGGGGACCCTTGAGGGACACCCTCTGTTACTGGGTTGCATTGATCCTGACAAGGCCGTTCATGTGTGTGGGGCCAACAATTCCACATCTCAAACCACTTCCTGCATTTTCACATTTGTGTTGGGATTTGTGGGCACATGGAGGACAGGGGGGCGACTGGAGACAGCCAGCACAGTTTCAGCAAAGCCTTCACCTCCTGATCTGCAGGATCAGATCAGTTTGGGGATGAAGGACTGGGAGCAGCCCTGCTGAGAAGGAACTGAGGACGGTGCTGGATGGAAAATGGGGCATGACCCAGCACTGTGAGCTTGCAGCCTGGAAAGCCAGGTGTATCCTGGGCTGCCAAAGGGTACTCAGCAGGTCAGGGGAGGGGGTTCTTCCCCTGTATCCACTATGGTGAGATCCCACCTGGAGTACTGCATCCAGCCCTGCAGATTTTCACTGGGGCCTTTGAAACCTGGAGAGGGGAGATTTAAATCCTACATTTGACAGCATATTTTTGTGATGAGGGTGAGCAGTCACTGGCACAGGTTGCCCAGAGAAGCTGTGGTTGACCCATCCCTCAAGGTGTTGAAGGCCAGGCTGGACTGGGCTTTGAGCAGCCAGGTCCAGTGGAAGGTGTCCCTGCTCGTGGCAGGTAATTGCAACTAGATGGTGTTTAAGCCCTCTCACAGCCAAAATCATCCTGGGATTTGTGACTGTAGGATGTGCAAATTCAGCAAGACAGTGAACCTTGCCATGGTTTCAGGTCCCAGTCTCTCAGTTTCATGTTCCTCTTTTTACATCTACAGTACCTCTTTTGCAACACTTTCAAATTTTGAATATTAGCACAATGGGTGTATCTAGCTCCAAGTACCAGCAAAATCCTGTGCTTTCCAGGGGTGACTGAGGAGGAAATCGACCCTATTCTACTGTGTAGGGCTGTGTGGGCAGAAGTCTCAGCTGAAGCTTTCGCATTTTTACAGCTGAGGCTGATTGGTTTACAGCATTAAAGGGT
Source organism: Muscicapa striata striata (assembly GCA_030060385.1). NCBI lineage: Eukaryota > Metazoa > Chordata > Aves > Passeriformes > Muscicapidae > Muscicapa > Muscicapa striata. The sequence continues at coordinate 27,748 of JAREIS010000441.1, forward strand.
AAAAGAATAGTGTCTTTCTAGCTGCCTCTTAGGCACATAGTGGATAATATCTGAATGTTGTGAAGCATGGTGGAAAAACACCACATATATGGAAGGAATTCAAGATTATGGAGTGGTTTCATACAATGGGAAAAAATAATAAAGATGCAAGAACCTGTTTGTTTATGTAATTTCCTAGTTTCTGACATTATGACCTGAAGATTCCTGCAATGTCTCACTTCAAGGTGTAACATACATGCACTCAGGTGATCTTTTGCCTTTTCTTGGTAGTAGAACCATTTGTAATGATTGAGAGCCTGTAGAGGAATTGGGAGGCACAGCTGATTTTGGGAAATGGTATTTATAAAAGTCCAAGAAATAATCAAAATTATTGTACACATTACTTGATGACTACACTTTTCATTTAAATTGAACAAAGGATGAAATCAGGCAGAGAATTACAAAGGCTTTAAATCTTCCTTAGAACTACTGACAGAAAGATTTATTGTAGAAGGGACCTCCCTAATCCAAGGCTTTGTTCACAGCAGAGTTTCCTCCAAACATGACCAGGTTACACATGGCCATCTTCAGGAGATTTCTGAACAACTGCAAGGGTGGAGATTCCCCATCAACTCTGGCTCTTCTGCCTGAAAACCCCTTAAGGTCTTGTTTTTTTCCTTCTTTTCAGTCAGAATGTCCCTGTGTCCAGATAAGACTCTTTACGAGGTGTTCTATTGCTGTGCACGTCCCTTAGACTGTCTCTTCTCATTTTCTCAATGAGATCAACCAACTTTATATCACACCACTCAAGATCACAGAATCAGTAGATTGGAAGAGACCTTTAAGTCTGAGCCTAACCCATGCCCTAACATCTCAACTCCGCCATGGCACTGAGTGCCACATCCAGTCTTTTTTTAAACACATCCAGGGATGGCGAATCCACCCCAGCAAACCATTCTAGTACTTTATCACTCCTTCTGTAAAAAACTTTTTCCTACACCCAACCAAAATTTTCCTTGGTGCAGCTTAAGACTGTCCTCTTGTTCTGCCAGTTACTGCCTGGAAAAAAAAGACCAACCCCCACCTGACTACAATCACCTTTCAGGGTGTTATAGAGAGTGATAAGGTCACCCCTGAGCCTCCTTTTCTCCAGGCTAAACAACCGCAGCTCCTCCAGCCATTCCTCACAGGGCTTGTGTTCCAAAGTTGAGTGGTCTCCATACTCCAGGGTATTCAAGACCTGAGGGCATAAATATCCAGTAAACTTAATTCACCTAACAGTTGTCCCCGTGTTAAGCAGCTGACTGGGTCCAATGGCAACCAAAGGTCACTTCCAACTTCAATTATTCACCAAACCAAAAATCCTCCTGGCTCCCTGGATCATTCAAGCTTATCATGTAAGGACCAAGACAGGCAAATCCCAGTATTTCCTGAGCCATTTTGCTCCTGAGGAATCTTGCTATAAAGAAAGATGATCAATGTCCATCTCTTCTACTCAGCCTTGTCAGAGCAATGCTGTCCTGATGGGGATTTCTGTGCACTGGCATTGACTCAGTGGGTCTAATGAGCTCCTTTGCACTGTCCTTGCACTCAGCAATTAATGTGTCCCTGCAATTTGTCTCTCCCCAGTTTAGTGTTTGAGGCTTTCTTGGTGAAGTTGGGGTTTTTTGGAGGGAAATTTTTCAGGATGTGGTTCCTCTGCTTTCGAGAGAGTAGAAGTAGAATCACGTGGAACCAAAAGTGGAAGAAAGAGAGAACTGAGAGAGCATCTGTGGATCTGTAGGATTTCAACACACAAGATGCTCTTCTGAGAAAGCTTGTGATAACTCCTACAAACAGCTGATCAACATTGAAAGTGAAAGGCAAGAATAGTAAAGATACACAGGAGTGATTCTTCTGGGGGAAAAGGGTTCCAGGGTTTCTTTCTGACCAAGTCACTTTTCAAGTGCCGTGTGTTGGGACAGCTCAGGATGAGCGGAGTTCAGCCCCAGGAACTCCTGCTCAGCTGCTGAGCCCAGGCTGCAGGGGCTCTGTCGAGGCTGCTTTTCCCAGTGCCACTGCCCAGGCTGCAGGGACAGCCCTGCTGGGGTTGGCTGTGTGGCCCAGGGACAGGCACACATGTGTGCACAGAAAGGACACGGCCACGGCCACCTGCACGGAGTGCCACGCACCAGGGGCTGCCCCCAGCCACCCCACAGCTGACACCAGCACTCCCACAGAATGGCATGGAAGAGAGACAGCCCTGTCTCCTTCCTCCTCTGCAGATCATCCTCATGGAAGCCCTCTTGTGAAGACCTGCACACCCTCACTGCACAGCCACGAGCTCCTCCACTGGTGCTTCCAGCAGGACTGAGAGCCCTCAGCCTGCCCAGTCTCATACCTGGCTCTGGGCTCTCTGACCAGAGAACACTTTGGTGTCTCCTACTCCCTGGCTAGTGCAGCTTGGTGCTTGCAGCCAGCCCCCCCCCACCACACACTGTTCTCACTGTGTTCTGGCACTCGTGGGTGCCTGGAATCCCAGCACGAGTCTCCTGCCTGTCTAAAATCCCTGTCTGTATCAATGCCCTTCTTGCTGGCTGCTCAAGCTCAAACCTTGCTGGCAAATCACACCACTGTGATTCCTTTTGAATTGAAAATGTCTTTATTTGATAACGTTCATGAAACAAAGGCTGTCATGCTCCACATACCCTTACAAGCTTGTCTTCCCACACTTTAAATATCACAAGTTGTGGAAGCCTGTGGAGCAAGATGTGTCTTAATGGGACAGGAGACAACACCTGTAGAGCTGGTGACTGAAGGAGGAGAGACACCAAGGCTCAGCAGAAGAATCCCTTGAGGTTTAGGCCTGTTCAGGACCCATGCATCTTCAGTCTGTAGCAGACCCCTGGCCTGTAGCAGCCCTTCTATCAGTGTCTCTGACTATGTTGTAGGTGAAGTGTTAATGCAAGTCCAGCCATGGCTTCCCTGCCAAAGCACCACACACTGCTCTGTGCCACACAGTGCTCAAAGCTTGGGGAAGACCCAACATGACTACCCACTGATCCAGGTCTCAGAGTTCTCTCTAACTTTTCTCTATCTTCTATCTGTGATAGTGGTTGGGCTGCTGCAGGCAGTTTCCTCTGAGTGGACATCATAGTGTCTTTCAACACAAATGTAAGCAGAAATTAAAATTAAATCAAAAGATAATCCATCCTGTTACTTTTGTGCTGAAAATTAATTTTAAGGGATGTAGATTTTCATGAGAATTTAAAATGACAACATAAAACATTTTGTGAAAATATAAACCAGAAATATTTTAAACTACTGACAAAGCAACAAGGGCTCAGAGTTGACTCTGGTAAGTGTTTTTTAGTGATGACTTTGTAATGTTGTCCAGAATGCCTCTGAGTTAATTTCAAAACCAGCAGAGAGGAAGCACAACCTCCAGTAGCATGATCCTATAAAGTAAGTTCCTACTGACAAGTGATCAAAGGCAGTTATTTAAAAATGCAGAAATAGAGATGATTCTACAATTTATCATCATTTAAATTCAATTTAGTAACTCAGATGGCGTTTCTGGTGCTTGGAAGTTGGTCAGGAAACCCAGAACAGAACAAGTCAGATCAAAGTGCATGAAAGACAGTGACCAGAGACAGGACAGGCTGAGTCCTGGGGGCACACATTACAGATTTCCCAGCAGAAGAGTTTATGGGATGCAGTTTTCTGCAAAGCAGAGTTCCAGGACGTATCACTGAGAACATAGTGTGGCAATTGGGAGAACCAATAACTTGATATAGGAAATAATTTGTACTCATCTGGAGAAGAAAATAAAGGAGGATGGGGAAAAGAGGAGAAGCAGTATCATGGTCCATGGACAGTGATAGACAAAACTGATAGAGAAAAACATTAAAAAGAAGGATTATCTGAGGCAATTACTTCAACCTGAATTGGAAAAATATTTAGAGTCATATTTAGCATAATAAGATTGCTGCTTGGCATGTTTGTGAAAGAAACACCATGTCTAAGCAAATTCAAGTGTTTAATTTCAAAACTGAAAGTAAAAAGCACTCTTTAAAATAAAATGGTATTGAATGCACAATGAAAGTCTGCAAATATCTGTGCTTCTTGTGCCATGCTTCTGCTTCAAAAATCTGACTTTGAAATTGGTTTTACACCATTTCAGAAAGTCTCTACATCCTGCTTCTGGGTTTACACTGTGATCTTCTTTCTGCTTTTGAGACAACAGTATTGGTGCTTTTGATTACCATCTACAACAGTACCATCTCCATCTATTACTATTCATAAACATACACATGGTTACATATGTCACAGAATCAGAGAATGGTTTGGCCTGCAAGGGACCCTAAAGAACCCTTTGAGGCAAGGAGCATCCACACTTCAGAGAGCTGAACATGAGCCAGCTGTGCCCAGGTGGCCAAGAAGGCCAATGGCACCTGGCCTGGATCAGCAATGGTGTGGCCAGCAGGAGCAGGGCAGGAACTGTCCCCTTGTACTCAGCATTGGTGAGGCCACACCTGGAATCCTGTGTTCATTTTGGGTCCCTCACTGCAAGGAAGACATTGAGGTGCTGGAGCATGTCCAGAGAAGGGCAACAGAGCTGGTGAAGGGTCTGGAGCACAGGTGTGATGAGGAAGAGCTGAGGGAGCTGGGGATGTTTATCCTGGAGAAAAGGAGGCTCAGGGCAGATATGTTTTCTCTTGATAATTCCTGAAACGAGCGTGTGGCAAAGTAGGGGTTTGTCTCTTGCCCCAGGCAAGGGAGGGACAAGGGGGAATATCCTTCAGTTGTGCATGGAGAAGCTCAGGCTGGATCTTAGGAAACTTTTCTTCACAGCGAGAGTGGTTAAACATTGGAATGGGCTGCCCAGGGAAGTGATGGAGTCACCATCATTGGAAATGTTGAAAACACAAGTAGAAGTAACAATTGCAATGTGGTTTAATGGGCATGGTGGCATTCAGTCAAAGTTTGGATCTTTGTGGCTTTTTCCAACATTAATGGTACTGTGATCCTAAGGAAAATGGCAACTGAAAAAAGAAAAAGCTACGTAAATGCCCTCTCTGCCACCTGAGTATGTCACAGCAAAACTCTTAGTAAAACTAAGGTTGTGTGTTAGATATGCTTCCCAGAAAAGCAAAAACGTGAACTGCCACAGGGAGAAACATTTATGGCACATATGTCAAAAAATACTTTGATACATTTTTATTACTGTGATTCCATTTTCTTCTTCTGGAGGAGGACAAACAAGAATTGAACTTCATGAAATCATTTATGCCTCAAGGGACTTTTTAACAAGAGGAAGAAGATGTCTGTCTGTGGGATCATAGAAAGCAAAATACAATGGATAGAGTTTTGATCCCTGGGGGTAATATTGGACGCTTTCAGTTCCTTTGACTGGGGTGCTTTGCAAGAGTTCTGAGCAAGTATAAATGCAAGGAGGTGAGACGCCCTTCTCAAACCCCAGCCCTGCACTGCAGGATTTGCCCTCAGCTCTCCCCAGCCCTGCAGCTGACATCAAGGTAAGAGGCACACAGTGCACAGGAGAGCTGGAAGGGTTTCTGGGGCAGCTGCTGTGAACTGCAGGGAAGGGAAGGAGGCTTTAGTGTTGGGCTGAGAGCTGCAGCACAGACTCAGTGAGGCTGTGCTGTCTGCATGTGCAGAGACTGAACCCATCTTTCAGGGCATGAGGAGATGGCTGCTGCAGGGCAAACCAGCCCAAAAAGGGAGAGGGTGGAGGGGGCCAGTGATACAGAGTTGTGAGTGGTGAATGTGAGAGTATTTTACACCTTAAGCTTGGATGTGCACCTAAATCCCCACACACATCATGCTGTCACTCTTTTCCAGCTACTTTTATGTTTATTGTTTGTTGAAAATGTTTCATTTTTCCTTTTCCCCTTTTCCCTCTCTGGGCATCCATCATCTTTTTTCAAGGTACAAAAGGCTTCTTAAAAGCATTGCTTGTTTTCTGTCTTCCTTTTCTGCAGGCTGTCATCCAGCTCCTAGAGGAAGACATTAAAACTCTCTAAGTCCTACTGAGATGGGAAGAATCATTCTTTATGAGCGGTCCAACTTCCAGGGCTTGTCCAAAGAATTCAGCTCTGATATTGCCAATCTAAGAGATGCAGATTGGAATGATCTTGCCTCCTCAGTGAAAGTCATTGGCCAGCCTTGGGTGCTTTATGAGCATTCAAACTACGATGGCCGATTCCTGGTACTCGAGGAGGGAGACCATAACCTTTTTAATTCGAAGTTGAACAACAAGATCAGTTCTATGCAGATGATCACTGAAGATCTGAGCAACCCTGAGATTACTCTCTATGAGCATACCAACTATCAAGGGAAAAGCAAGGTTGTAAGAGAAGCAACCAACTTGGCTGCGGGACACGACAATGACATCATGTCTTCCCACAAAGTCCAGAGAGGTGCCTGGCTGCTGTGTGAAAATAGTGATGGAAGTGGAATTCAATACCTTGCTCGAGAACGTGAAAATCTTCCAAATTACAAGGCAATCAATTTCAATGACAAGCTTTCCTTCCTGCGTCCCCTTCGCCCTGGCCGCTCCTATTAGAATGCAAATCCTCCAAATCTGAGGAAGATGCAGCACCAGCAAGAAATTCGAGACCTCGATCTCTGCCTCTGCTTTTGTCACATTCTTTGTGATTTGTTGTAAAATGCCCTTGTGATCCCATGGCTTCTGCTATTGTTTCTAATCCATTTTGTGTTGGTGCCATTAAAGAAGCTCTTGCAAGCAACAGCGTGTCTGTTTTATGTACTGTTTAGTGTAGATAAATATTGCCCTTTCATGATGAGATGTCTCTGTGTATCCAGAGAAGTTTCATACAGTCACTTTGAGGCCTTTTTCATGGATGTCTCCTGAAAGGATTTATCTCCTCTCAGTTTCACTGTTCAGTAACATTGGTTTCAGGCTTGACTCAACCAGAAATAAAGTCTCTGTGAGCATGTTGATTATTCCTGTGATCCTGGCCAAATCCTCACCTGCAGCCTGCACCTAAATATCACATATTTGATTGTATCTCAAGACATTGATCATACTGATGCTATAGCCTTTTTCTGCCCAAATTACATATTCAAACAGACTGTTTTCATAAACTTGAATTGACTGAATGCTTGATCCCAATGGTAAAACTTGTCTGATTTTTTAAAACGGCTGTCTCACTTTCAGTTCAGCTATTGATGCGTCCTTTAATTTCTTCTTGGTTTTCTTTGTCAGAGTATTCCTCCCCGTTATGCTGCTGTGTTTTCTCTGCAGTGCCTTATTTGGCCTTTGGATTCAACAGAGCAATACTCTGGTAAAACTTAAATGAGCTTCTCCATCCTGGTAAATCAAATTTCAAAAACTGCAAAGCATGTTGCTGACAAAAGCAGTGATGAGAGACCTTCTTTCAGAGATCTGTAGAGGTCATCATGAAAATAAATGTGACATGGTCAAACATGCACAGCTGCAGCAGATTAATCCTGTCAGGAATTCCCCTCATTGGAGCAAACTTGTCTTTGTCATTTGTGTGGTCCCAAATCCCTAGTGCTGTTCGCACAGTCCCACGGATTAGCAGAGTGCAGTTTGCCTAGGTAAACACCATCATCCCCAATGCTCAGCACAGACTCATCATGGATCCCCCAGGCCCCTGGCCTTTTTATGATCCCTGTGCCCCAGAGGCAAGTGCACTCAAACCAGACCTGGTGCTGTGAGACCCTCCCAGTGCAATATGGCCTGTGGGGATGTTGTGGTTTGACACTGGCCAAACCCAGGCACCCACAAAAGCCACTCACTCAACCTCCCCTGCTACAGCTGGACAGAGCAGAGAAAAATTTAACAAAGGGCTCATCAGCTGAGATAAGGACCAGGAAGAAACACTCCAAGGACAAAACAGGCTCAGCTTAGACTTACAAAGCGAGTTTATTACTAACAACATCAGAGTAAGATAATGGGAAGTAAAATAAGCCCTCAAAACCACCTTTTTTCTCCTCAGCCCCTCCATCCCACTGACACAATAGAGAGACAAAGGGGTGGGGTTTTGGTCAGTTCCTCACCCAAGGTTTTCTTCCCCTGTGCAGGAACAGAAGTTGTTTCCCGTGAGACCGTGGGGTCCCTCCCACGGGAGAAAATTATCTGTGAACTTCTCCAGCATGGTTCCAATTTCATGAGCAGTAGTCCCCCCAAAACTGTGCCAGCATGGGTCTCGCTTCCACGGCGTGCAGTCCTCCAAGGACAGGCTGCTCCAGCCTGGAAGCAGGGGGCCTCTCTCCACTGGATCTCCCACAGGATCACAGCCTCCTCCAGGCATCCACCCACTCCAGTGTGGGCACCTTCCCCATGGGCTGTGGGTGGATCTCTGCATCCCCCATGGATCCCCAAGGGCTGTGGGTGGATCTCTGCATCCCCCATGGATCCCACGGGCAGTGGGTGGATCTCTGCATCCCCTGTGGATCCCACAGGCTGTGTATGGATCTCTGCATCCCCCATGGATCCCCAAGGGCTGAGGGGCACAGCTGTTACACCATGGTCTCACCACAGCTGCAGAGGAATCTCGGCTCCAGCACCTGGAGCACCTCCTGCCTCTCCTTTTCCACTGACCTTGGTGTCTCCATGTCATCTCCCTCACATGTTCTCACCTGCTCCTCTTCTCTATCTGGAACTAAAACTGTGCCCCCACCTTTATTTTGGTTTCTTCTCAAATTTGTTATCACAGAGGCATTGCCATTGTCTCTAATTGTCCTAGGCTCAGCCAGCAGCGTGTCTGTCCTCAGAGCCTGGGCTCTGCCAGACATGGTGGAAGCCTCCACAGCTTCTCACAGAAGCCCCTCCGTGGCCCCTTTGCTACCAAAAACCAGGCTGTGCAAAACCAACACAGGGGAATAAAGCAGCTTATTGATCTAGAGCAGATCCCAGTGTAGTGACACCCAGGCCCAAGGAGAACGTTGGTTAAGGTTCCTTAGCAGCAGCACAAGATGGAATGAGCTGTTTTTTGTGTGCCCTACCAGACCTCACAAATCTGACAGAGTGATAAACAAGGCAGCAAAACCCAGTCAAATGTCTTTGGAAAGGCTGAGAACAAACTCTATCAGTATCAGTCAAGTCACAGCCTACAAGCCAGGCTCTTCCCCTCAGGAAATCACAGCAAATGGATACCAGAGGAAAATCTCTAGCATGTGTAAGAGATGATCAATGACAGCAAGACAGGTGTCTACTTGTCACTTTATGCTCCCCCTCTTCCTGTGCTCACTCAGGAACCAAGTGCACGGGATACAAATAGAGTTAGTGGTCACCAAGTGTACAGAGCAGACCACAGGTGATGAACTGTGGCTGGGAATCCTGTACTCAGGATGTCTTCTCTTGGAAATGCCCATGACACATCAGATGGACTCACAACCTTGCAAACATCACCAACACCATCTTTCAGGAGGTCTGAATGACAGGAATACACTGAAAAATCACTGGGGAGAAGTGCTGATTGTTGAATATGGGAAGTAAAACTGCTGCCTTAGGAGATCAAGATGACTCAGGAAGACAAAGGAAAGGATACCTTGGCTAAATGAGCGTGTAACCAATAGAAACATAGACTCACACACTGGTTTGGAAGGTGCCTTTAAGGATCCTCTAATCCATGGGCAGGAATACCTTTTGCTAAATCATGTTGCTCAGTGCCCCATCCAACACTGTCTTGAATACTTCCAAGAAAAGGGCATCAACAGCATCTCTGGGCAGCATATTCCAGTATGTCACTACCTTACAGTAAAGAATTTCTTCCTAATATCTAATCTAAACCTGCTCTCTTTCAGTTTAAAGCCCTTACACCTTGTGCCATCATTGCATGTCCTTTTAAAAAGCTCCTCTTCAGCTTCCTTGTAGTCCCTTTAGGTACTGAGAGGTGCCGAAAAGTCTCTCCAAAGCTGTCTCCAGGCTGAACAGCCCCAACTGTCTTGGCTTATTTTCATGTTGGAGGTGCTCCAACTCTCTGACCACCTTCACAGCCTCCTCTGAACCCTCTCCAACAGGTCCATGTTCTTCTTATGCTGGGAGCCCCAGAGCTGGACACACTCCAGGTGAGGTTTCACCGGAGGGGATTAGAGGGGCAGAATCTCCTCCCTTGTCCTGCTGGCCATGCTGCTTTTGATGCAGCTCAGGACACATTTGGCTTTCTGGGCTGTAAGTGCTCACTGCCAATTCATAATTGAGCTTCTGATAGGCCAACACCCCCAAGTCCTTCCCTGCACGGCTTCTCTCAGCCTATTTTTTGCCCAGCCTGTGCCTGTGTTTGGGATTGTTCCAACTCGCAGGCTGATGTTGCACTTGGCCTTGTTGATCTTCATGAGGTTGACACAGGCTCACCACTCCAGGCTGGCAAGACCCCTGTGGATGACATCCCTTCCCTCCAGCACCTTGACAGCCCCACAGACCTCGGTGTTATCAGCAAACTGACTGAGGGTGCACCCAATCCCACTATTGATGTTGCTAACAAAGATGTTAAACAGTCCAGCCCCAATACCAACCCCTGAAGAACACTGGTCATCACTGGTCTCTATTTGGACATTGAGTCATTGACCACAACTCTTTCAGTGTGATCATCCAGCCAGATCCTCATCCACAGAGCAGTCCATCCACTAAATTCATGTCTCTCCATTTTAGAGATAAGGATGTCATGCTGTACAGCTTCAAATGCTTTGCACAAGCAAAGTAGATAGTGTCAAACACACTTCCCCTATCAACTAATGCTGCAACCCTGTTGTAGACATATTTTTTTTATATAGACATATTTATTTATAAACATAACATTTTCATTTTACTCTGGAAATAGCTTACCATAAAAGTGATAACTTTAAGGAAAAAAATCTACGACTAGTACAAGGCATGTTCAACTTTATTTAACACTGAATGTTCCTTATCTCACAAATTTTCCCAGCCCCTGTTTCATGCTGATCTAATCATCCATAACACCCTTTCCATACCTTGCTAAAATAAATACATTTTCTTTCTAGCAGGCAGTCCTGTAGTGTGGCAGTCAGCCTTTCCAAGCTTTTGAAATCCCATTTTTTTAAATGAGAAAAGTGGGAAATCAAGTCTCCTTGCACAGCCTGGGGAGCTGCAGAGTAAGGGACACCAGATGTGATCCAGGTAGGAGCCCCCCTACCCTAGGAATCCACTGATACAGCCATTTGGCTGGAGGTGGTTCTGGTCCTCTAGTGCTGCTCACTTCAGTTTCTCCTGATGTTACCTGGAACTCCCATCCAGATTTTTTGTACTCATCAGTACTACTTCATCCTGACATGTCTGGGTCTCTTGGAAAACTTGCTTAGGCCAAGCCTGAAAATAGCAGGGAGCTCAGCAGAGTCTGAACTTTGGGGGCTGGAACTACATGGTTTTAAAGACCCCTTTCAACTCAAACCATTCTGCGATTCTATAAGCCAGGGCGGGGATAAAGATCCTTCAGGGTTGCTTGAGCTCTGCTGCCACCCTCTGGAGAGGGACAGGGTGCAGCACGAGTGAGCTGACCCTAAATGGGCTTCCTCTGTGTGGTTGGGTGGGTTTGCTACTGGTAACAAAACTTGGCCTTAGTTTCGGACATGAGGAGGGAAAGGGACACTTTAGTATGGTGGCTCTGACTGGAAAGATGTGGGCAACAAAGCTGGGACCAGTGTGCCTGAGGATCTGGTTGCCATCATGTGCAACAGACTTGTGCCTTTGGCCCAGTGGCAGCAGAGCCAGCAGCAAGAGAATTTTAGAGAAAGAGGAAAGACTTTAAAACCAGAAACTGATTTTTAAAAATTCATCCTTGCAGAATTTGAAGAAAACTGCTTTACTTGCCTGGAATTTCATCAGAACTCTCTATTGCACTGTCATTACAATTAACAAGATGTCAAGGACTGAAACTAAGCAAAGATGACATGGTCTGAACTTCAATCTACTATTGGATAAGGGTCTCACCTGACAGTGAATGAATGTGACAGGAGTATAAAGGATTGGTGATGGAAATAGCTCCCAGTCAAGCTGGGAAGCGAAGCACATTAAGATACCCTCTGTGTGAGAAGCCAGAGCTGTAAGCACAAGTAAGCATTCCTTTATTATTTATCAGTTGTTCATGGATATCTGTGTCACCAAATCAGTGGTGCATTGTTCAGAAATTCTGCTTCAGGTGGGACAATCCTCAACACCACCTCAGGTCACTGTGACTTTATTTGGCCGAGTGCTGAAAATATTGATGAAGTCACTATCTCACACCGGTCCAGTGCTGCACTGACTCCTAGTGAAAAAGTTCCTCTCAATGCCATGTCCAGATCTCCCAAATCACAACTTGTATCAGGACAGTTATGAAGATGGATGAAGATGTACAAACACCAAAGGGGTAAGACTGTTGAATGACACATATTTACTGAGATTATGGTGAGCACAGTTGGTGGAAGCCTGTGTGTAAACACTGACTTTGTATGTGGGTTGTCCACATCACAGTAATGCATTACTTTAGTTAAGGACTTTCTACTACTAATGGCTAAGTAGATGTAGCTTTTTGGCTTCTCCTAAGAGAGCTACAAAATGTAGAAGAGATATCTCTTTCAGCAGCTCAGGGACACAGGAGTCCCCTGAGTTTTTCATGTTCCTAACTGATGTAACTGTGTTCTAAACACAAGGGGATGAGATCAGGAAAGTCAAGGCACAGCTGGAACTTAATCTAGAAAGAATAATAAGAAGGACTTTAATAAGTACATCGACCAGAAAAGGAAGATTAAACAGAATGTTGTATCCCACTCCCCCAATAAATAAGACAGGAGAAATGGTGGCAACTGATATGGAGAAGGCAGAGGAGCTCAACAATTTTTTTTGCCTCAGTTCCCTCTTCCTACATCTCTGAAGCCTCTGAAACTCAAGACAGGTACTGGGGAAATGAAGTCTCTCCTGTTGTCAGAAAATACTGGTGGATGAAAAGCTGGTCATGAGTTGACAATGAGCACTTGCAGCTCAGAAAGCCAACTGTACCCTGGTCTGTATCCAAAGCAATGTGGCCAGCAGGTCATGGGGGTGATTCTGCCCCTCTACTTGGCTCCAGAGAGACTCCACATGGAGTGCTGTGTCTGGCTTTGGAGTCCAGCACAGGAAAAATAAGGACCTGTTGCAACAAGTCCAGAGGAGGGCCACAAAAGTGGTCAGAGGTCTGGAACATCTGCCATGAAGAAAATCTGAGGGACTTGTGGTGGTTCTGCCTGGAGGAGCGAAGACTCTGGTGAGATCTTATTGGGACCTTTCAATATATAAAAAGGGTTTATAAGAAAGATAGAAAGAGACATTTTTTACCATGACCTGTAGTTTCAGGACAAGGGGCAGTGGTTTTATATGGAAAAAGAACACATTTAGATGGGATATATGGAAGATACCTTATAAATTTTACATGTTGCCCAGAGAAGCTGTGGATGCCCCATCTCTGGAAGTGTTCAAGTCCATGTTGGATGGAGCTTTGAGCAACCTGCTCTAGTGGAAAATGTCCCTGCCTATGGCAGGGGGTTTGAATTAGATGGTCTGTAAACCTCCCTTCCAACCCAAACTATCCTCTATGATTGAGTGTTCAGAACTCACTTGGACAAGGCCTTAAGGAACTTAACCTAACTAGAGTTTGCCCTGTTGTCATCAGGATATTGGCCTAGAAGTCTTCAGTGGTTGCTCGTTATATTTTTCTGTAAATCTGGGGTTTTTTCTCCTTTTTTTGTGAAAGGGATTTTTCATTGCTTTTTACATGGCAAAACATACTAAGGTCCTGCAAAAACTGCAAGAAAAGGAGAATTGAGATAATATCTGTTGATCTGTAGGATTTGTAGGATTTTAACACGCAAGATGCTCTTCCAAGAAAGCCCGTGGTAGTTTCTGCAAGCAGCTAACCAGCAGCAAGGAACTAAGGGGTAAAAATATATCATAGAAGGACAGAAAGTAAGAGGAAAGAACAGTAAAATTATGCAAGCTCCCTTTTTCTGTAGAGAAACACCAGAAGTTCTGTTTTGACCAAGTCACTTTTCAAGTGCCGTGTGTTGGGACAGCTCAGGATGAGCGGAGTTCAGCCCCAGGAACTCCTGCTCAGCTGCTGAGCCCAGGCTGCAGGGGCTCTGTCGAGGCTGCTTTTCCCAGTGCCACTGCCCAGGCTGCAGGGACAGCCCTGCTGGGGTTGGCTGTGTGGCCCAGGGACAGGCACACATGTGTGCACAGAAAGGACACGGCCACGGCCACCTGCACGGAGTGCCACGCACCAGGGGCTGCCCCCAGCCACCCCACAGCTGACACCAGCACTCCTGTAAAACAAGTATAGACAGCCAAGTTCTTTGTCTGAATGCAATGGAATTACAGCACTGCAGGGCTGCGACATCAAGGAAAATGTACATGCATTCTGCAGTGGTGGCTGAGATACATGGCAGTTCTATTGCCATCCTCAGTCTTTAAGTTTTACTGGGGAGAAAAAGCTGGTGTTTACAGTTCTAAGTAACATATTCTTTCAAAGCCACTCCTGGACTGAAGTGAATCTCAAAAAATTCAGCATAACAGTGGAGACTGTTTTTGGGCAGAGATGTAAATGCTGGCCTAATGTTGTCAGTACATCAAACATCACAGACACAGTTGACCACAGGGAAATATTTCTGCTTTTGTCTTATTATCTGAATTTTCGGACTTTTGTCTTCTTCTTCGGTGTAGTGCTTTTAGCCCATTTATCTGCTTGGATGTCAGCCCACCATTCAGACTATTGACCTTCCACCACAACAGGACTATCAAAATTCATGTTTTTCCACAGGTTTTCTCCTCTAAAGAAATACTCCATGAGACAAGTAGTAGGATTAGTCTGTTCCCAATTTTGACTAGGGCCTAATACTGTGGGACGATGAAAAATCTATTACCAGTGACCTCACTCTTTACAGGGTGGCTTTGTGCCCTTTTTACTTTCCTTGCATGTGCAACTAATTGACAAGAAGAGCTATGTTTTCCATCTTGCATTCCACCTGCCATGCAGGCATTTCCGTTGCTCCACAGTCCTCATTTAATATGCATAAAATGGATACTATTAAGTCTAATATGAATGTCTGAAAAGAAAAATCTGTAAGAAGGTTGTTGCCTGGGAAAGCAACTGTGCTTCTGGAAAGAGTCATAGAGCTTTTAAAAAGAGATTTGTGGTTTCTCCAAACCATATTAGTGATTTGAGAAAATATGGAAATTTTTTCTCCATCTTGGGTAAAAGCTGGGTAAAGCCTTAGCTTGGAGCATCTTGAAAAAAAGCTTCATTCTTAAACACAACAATATGTATTACTTATTCCAATTAAGTTGTTCTTCTGATTTTAATGTCCAGTAGTAGTGTTGAGAAACACTTATCAAGATTCCTATCTCAGTGACCTAACTTATGCAACTTTAATATTGTTCCAAATTTTAGGCAGCAAAAGGCTTCTCTTCTCATCAAAGCCTAGAACAAATAAAATCAGTTTTTGAGAATATGCAAATGTTGAAGAATTTCTTTGGATATGATGGGGCTGGCATTTAATACATTGATGAATTTTCATATCTGCAGCCCATTTGAACTGTCTGCTCTAGTACTCTGAAGATGTAACCTCTGTGAAGTAAAAGCCGTGAATGAGAGAGATATGATGAGCTCATGAGGGGGGGATGGAAGCAAACATAGAAGTATAAACAAAGTATTGCTATGTGTCTGCCAGGAATACAAGACATTTGTCATGCACAGACTCAGTTGCAGCGGGTCCTCCATCCATCTGTATGGAAACCAAGATGGAAGTGAGGATATACTGCAGGCTGAACTCAATTTCACTGCTCAGCTACTCATAATCAGCTCAGTGCAAGCCATCAGCAATGCAATAGCCAACAGGCTCTGCCTGCTGAGAGCTTCCCTCACACCACAGAGGACAGTGGATTTATGCCTTCCATTTCAGTACCAGCCCAAATGCAGCACTGAAAGACTGCTGGCTAATGAACACAGCAGCTTAAAGGAAGGCACTGAATTTACCGGGTGCTTACTGCAAAGGTCTTCAATGCCTCTTTCCTTCAAATCTATCACCTTATGCCTTTGTGGGGAAAAAAAAAAAAAAAAGTAAAGGCTGCTCCATCTTCATGCTGTGCTAAGAGGCTCTTTTCAACATTGTCTTGATGCACTGATCTTGTTTTTCCTCCTTCCTCTCCTGTTTCCCTTTGCTCCCCTACCTCCAGTCCCAAATACCAGAGGCTTATTATAGTTCCATTAAACCAACAGTAATGGTCAGTAGCTGTAAATCACATCTCAGAGGATTCTGGTTGGAAATTCAGAAAATTTTTCACCCACAGGCAGCCCAGCACTGGAACTGACATGTAGAGTGGTGAAGGAGTCTCCAGCCCTGGAAGCTCCCAGGACTCTGTAGGGAAAGTCCATCATGATGTGAAGCAGTGTTACTGATACTCCAGCTCTGAGCAGGAGGGTGGGTGTTCCAAGCTGGTTTCTTATGTTTCTGATTCAGTGGAGACCTTTTGTAGCACTGGAGAATGTTATGGTATCACGTCCACTTGATGCAGTTTCATTACATTTCCCATTCATCAGCCTGAAAGAACTGCTGAGTTCTTGGTTTATTGCTCAGGCTGTCACAAGGTCTTCAGCCTACGTTCCCTAATCAGGGAAAATTAGGTTTTGTTAATAAAAGAAAACTGCTGAAACTGAATATGGAGGAAGTTCTTCTCAGTGTCTGAATATAAAGGAAAAGGCATAAATATGCACATCAGCTAGGATGTGCTCTAACAAGCAGCTTATTTCAGAATAAAAGCCTTTGCACCAAATAGATCCATGAGATTGGAAGTCATTAGGGGCAGCAGAGGTACCAGGTTTTAGATCACCCATCCAAGACCTAGATCTGTTGTACTGATCAACCAACATGTAAATATAAGTGTGGTCTCCTGATAATTCTAAGCATGCCCACAGTTCCTTAGCCAGGGACAGGGTTCAGGATTCTGACAGCTGAAAGTTATTTGTCAGCAATAAAATGCGAGGGGCCACACTGGAGTAGAGTAGAATAGAGAATAGAATAGAATAGAATAGAATAGAATAGAATAGAATAGAATAGAATAGAATAGAATAGAATAGAATAGAATAGAATAGAATAGAATAGAATAGAATAGAGTAGAGTAGAATAGAATAGAATAGAATAGAATAGAATAGAATAGAATAGAATAGAATAGAATAGAATAGAATAGAATAGAATAGAATAGAATAGAATAGAATAGAATAGAATAGAATAGAATATCCTGAGTTGAAAGGGACCCCACAAGGATCAAGTGCAGGTCCTGGGATTTCCAGAGAGCTCAGCCAAGCATGAGTCCTTTGTTACTGCCACATCTTCACTGAGACTCACAGAAGTTGATAAGGGCCTAATCTTTTTGTCTTTTGTGACTTACTGCCCTCCTCTTTATCCTGTTTCTCCAAGCAGCTCATGATTCTGTTGTGCCATGTGATGTCTCTTTTCAGATAAGGGCTTTGGTCACCCAAGAAGCACAATGAAGAAATAAAATATATGACATATCGACAGACAGGGATCCCTGCAGGCTGATAAGTCTCTATCTCTAGCAGATCCTCACACAGAAAAACTATTGAAAGTCTTTCTCTCTTGCACCCACTTGTCTTGAAACTACTTCCTGTAATTCTGTGTTCATGGACACCAGGACTAGTAACATTTTACTGCATCTCATCCTGTATTCTGCAGTGTGCTGCAATGCTGGGCTTTGTACCAAGAATAGTTTGCTGAATTCTCACTGCGTTATTTCAGCGTTTGCTCTTACGTTGCGTAAGAATTTAGAGATGTAGTGAACACAAGAAAAAAAATAATAGAAGCAGATAATATGTACATCATTGTGTGAGACAATAAGTGGAAATGAAGTTAAAGAATGCTGAAGGCAACAGCTGGATGGCTCTTTGACTGAGCACTTGCTCCCCTGCCACCCAGTCCAGCAAGCCACTGTATATATGTTTTCTAAAACGTAGATTCTTTCCACAACTAGGGACAGATTGCTCTTTTCTTTCACCTTCAACTGACTTTCTTGAAACACAGCTTGAAACAACCTTGAGAGCTCAGTGCTAGAATGGATCCTACATCCTATCTGCAGTCTCTGACCACACATATTGACTGTCTACCACAGTTCTTCTGTCCAAACAAGCTCCAGTTCATCTGGAGTTTGTACATTCAGTCTGGGATGCTGATTTACAGAATTTATTTCCTGCAATAAGCTTCTTCACAAAAGCATGTTGGTCTAATAGTTATTTACCTCACTATTCTGAAAATGAGCTTTAATCTAAGTGACACAGATTAAAAATGTTAATCTAGATGACCAAAAAAGAGATGGAAGGAGGAAGATGAAATGAGTAGTAGCTGCATACATTGGGGATGAAGTGTGTGCAGCATCAGGTTGGGATGGTGTCTGCTGTGGAGAACCTCGTAAGACAATGAGTTCTTCTGTCTTTTCTCCCAATGGTTGTACTTGCATCAGAACAAATTAGGCAAAAAACAAATTATGTCCCCAGATGGAGTGTCTCAGTCACTGCCACCCCAAGGAAGAGCTCAGGTGAGACAATGCCTCATTTACCATTACACTGGGAACAACAAATACATGATTTTTGGAAGTCAATACCAGTGATTCTCAGCAAGGCCCCAGGGTGCTGTCATCCCTGCCCCAGGAGGAGCTGAACACTGCTGAGCTTCTTCAAAGATCATAAGAATTACAACTACTCTGTTTCTTTCCAGATGAGCCCTTCAGGCTGAAGATAGTTAAAACCCAAACTTTTAATTGGATCCGCAGAGACATCCACAAAGTTGTCCAAATGAATCTGAAAATAACTTCAGATACAAGAAGAAAACTTAGATTTGTTGTCAGAATATCAGTCTTTCTTACTACCCTTACCTTCTTTCTTGTCTTCACTACTGGAGTTCTAGTTAATCTTTTCCAGGACCTGTAGCCCAATTTTCAGTGTGCCTGTTTTTTTTAATTTTCACTTGCTGCTCTCAGGTTAAATTTTTTCATCCTTTTATTAATGGATTCCTATGTTAGATTTGTCCTTTCTCTCTCTAGTTCTAAATGAGTTTTCTTCTAGTAACTCTGGTTTTTTTGCAAATGGGAAAAGCTTGTCTGTTTATGACACTATTAACTGATCCATACGAACTTTTTTTTTAGCAGAGAAGCAGGACAATGCCTTTGGCTGGGTTAGACTATGAGTAAGTACAGTGAGGTGAAAGAAATGCCCCACCTTTAACAAATCATGAGGAGTAGTTAGCTGCCAGGTTGTCTGCCTGTTTTTTACAAAACTCTGTTTTGGTTGGTTTATGGTTCAGCACCTTTCCCAGACTGAGTTTCCAGGCATGGTTTATCAAGCCAAACAACAGAAACTCAAGAAGTGAAGTGGGATGATTTTTCTCACCAAGGAAAATTGAAGCCAGCCATCCTGCTGTTACCACTCCAGCCAGTTTCAGTTCCTGGTTTCCAGAAAGCTCTGAACATTGTGGGAATAAGGATACACTGCTCCTCCTAAAGGCTATGCCCAGTTGTTTCAGTGTCTTGCCTCTGTCATTTCTTGACTCCTGTTTGCTAACCCCATACCTCTTAAAAATTCTCTGCCAAGATGCTGTAGTTTTCAGCCCTTGGCCCTGCTATGTTATGATCATAATCAGTTATACTGGAGTCACAAATGCACAAAAGATATTAGCATTTATTTTTACATTGCCACTCTTAACATTTTTGTTTGAACAAATCTTACATTTCATCAACCACCAAAACTAATTCAAGCAATCTACCTTAAAACTGCCTCAAGTTCTCTAATCAGATAAGTCACCATGACGTTTCTTAATAACACAGTAGCTTCTGCTACTGAACATACCTGTTCACATCAGTGCAGCTACAGCAGTCAAAATCTTTGCTTTCTACAGAGGTAAGATATCCCCAGAGGATCAACATCAGAGTGCTTTTGCATGCAAAGATGATCTGCAGTCTTTCTTATCCTCTCTGTTCTCTTTTACCACCAGCTAGGTAGTTTGTGTTTCTTGAACGTTGCTGTCAGCCTGCTGAAGAGCTTTGTGTCATTTGGGCTGAGAGCGCCATTTCCCTGGCTGCTGCTGGGACCAGTTGTCCTTCTCCTCCAGGTTTCTTGGTACCTCTCTCAGTTGTTTACATTTTGTCCAGATTACTCCACATTACTCTGAGCTTCCCAGTTTCTCTTGCCTTCTTTGGAGCAGGCTGGCGATTCACGGGTGCAGATAGGCAAGCCCAGCACTGGCCCTTTTTCTGAAGACCAAGGGGAATATCCTCTGAAGTATGTTGCAATTGCTGATAGAAGATTATATGATGTGATTCATTAACTGTAGCTGGATTCCAAGGAACTCTTTATACAAATTCGGGCTAAGGCAGGCCAGTCCCAAAGCCTTGCAGGCATGTACTGAAAAAAAAATCACACAGCTAAGAGTGCGGGGGAGGAGAGCAGGGCTGAACTCTGCAGCAAGGCAGAATGTATAGCTCTATAACATGCTGCAGACTCAAGACATGCAAACACTAATGCCAACGTGCAGCTTTTAATAATCTATTATGAATTTGGCTGTAAGCTGATGCAATGGAAGTGCTGGGAACCTGAAAGGTGTGGGCTGGAGGAGGAAGTATGGAGTCGCTTTGACATGCATATTCTCATCCTCTGCTGCTTGTTGTTTGTCTGGTTGCTGTGTGTTCTGGCACTGGGCTGCACAGCTCACTCCAGCTAGCACTCCCCTCTTCAGGAGCTGAGTTTTGGAGGTAATGTGTAGGAGTGTGTTGAAACATTGCGGGGAGGCGTAAGATGCATGTTAATAAATGATGGCTTATCTGCACACACACAGACTGAAACAGTAATTTGCCTGATTTATTTCAGTAGAAGGCTGGGCACTATGGTAAAAAAAAAATTAGTGCATATAAGTGCTGACTGTGTGGTATTGGTTACTGGGTACGTGCTGACTCACCTCGGTTCACCTCCAGTCCAGCAGGAGGAAAGGACAGTCTGGAGATGAGAAAATTGGAACAGACTGGTCAAAGAAATTCCTGATAATTATTTTTGCATTGTTACTGAGGCAGCACATTTTCTCCTGCAGTTTGGGTCAGAGAAGAGGATAAAGTAAGAAATAGCACCAGAGCCCCTGAATTTTATTTTGTAACACAAAGATAAACTCTACATAAGTTGATCAGCCAGTGTCCTGAAATTCTCATGGAGTTTACTAGAGGGAGCAGTCTTACTCTGCAAAACATCTGACTAAAATAGACTTCACTGTAAAGATTTTCCTCCATTTATAATCCGCCCTAGGTGTAATTAGAAAAACAACAGCACCTCGATTTTGTTCCTGTTAGAGCTGCAGAGACACCGAGAGAGGCTTCAGGGTTGCTGTTTTGTTCAGTATTATACAACAGCACCTTAGATTCAGAATTCAGGTTTTTAATTGCTCTAAAAACATTCTGTGCACTGAATTGTTTGCAGAACCTTAAACAATATGAAAAAATGAAAAATGAAAAAAAAAATCAAATTTGAAAGTTAAGGAAGTGACTCGAGAAACTAAAGAGGATAGAGTCCACTGTCATAGCTTTAATTCCAAGAAGTTAAATGACAGGTTTAAAATGGAGTAAAAATACTTAAATACAACTTTGGAAGTGTTCCAGATGTAGCTACATGTGTGACAGAAAAAGGGAAATAATCACTTTACTTCTGGACACATTCTTACTACTGCAGCCCAGTAAGTGGTTGGTCTTCGTTGTTTCTTCCTAGCTCCTGTTTCTTGCTGTCCAATGGAAGCCCAGGTTCTTTTCCCAACACAATTAGTCCCAGACTGACCAATGCATGAGGCAGTTTTATTCCAAAATGATTATGCCACATAGATAAAATAAGATAGAGGAACATTTTGAGAGGATTCCTTCTGAACCAAGTCCTGTGAAAAATGTTGAGGTACCATATTTACATGTTTCTGACAAGCAGATCCATTTTAGCAGTCAAATCTTGACTTTGCCTCTATTTTCTACTCACATAAGGCTACAGATCTCTTTAATTATTTCAGTGTAAGTGGCCAGGAATGAATGTAACAATGGCAATAAAAATAAATTGGGCTCAAATAATCTCAGTCCTATCAGCTGCTGAATGGTGATTTCATCTGAGTCAGTAAGAAAAAATGGGTCACCTGAACTGACCCATTTTCACTGTGGTGAAAACTCCACACACAAATGCATTTAAAATTTTCATATCTGTTTTGCTTTGCCTTTAAGTGTTGGTTTAGTTTAAGCTTTCTTAAAGCCCCACAGATTTATTTTAAGAAAAGCAGCACTGCATTTTGTTACTTAGAATGTTGCAATACCAGGTACAAAGGAGCCCCCTCAATAATCAGCTACTTTCAATTGTTTCAGTGAAGAGAACAAGAGAGGAGGGTGCTGCAACTCTGCCATCCTCTGAGGATGCAGTTACATCCTACTGCTCGGTTTACAGAAAACCTGCAACCCCCCTTTCTTGGGAGGAATGGAACTGCCTGTCCTTGGTGCAGGGAGGGCAGAGGCGGCAGGGAACAGGACAGACTTCTGTGTCATATGGCATATAAGGAGCTGGGTCCTGCAGAGGAGAGGAGAGGATGGCTATGAGATGCTGAAAGAACACCTTGGCTCTAGGGACACCCACAGCCAAAGGGAGCCCAGACTGGGCAAGAAACAGAATCTCAGCCCAGACTGAACAGCACACATCATCAAGAGGAAGAAGTCTCTATTTTCTTACCTTTTAAGCCAGAGAAGGTATGTTGTCACTGAAGCAAACAGCTCCAAAACGAAAGGGAAGGAAGGGAAAGTCCTATTTCTTCCCCACTTCTTAGCCCTGTTATGTTCAGTAGAATATATTTAAAGTCTCAGTACTTGGAGTGAGGGGAGCCCTAGCTCCTCAGTGACTCAGTCCACAGTCATGTACCAACCCATTACTCCTGTTTTTAGTGAAGACCTTCTACTTGCATGGAGTGTTAAGAAAGATTTACAGCCAGACTGCTTAGGACTGCTGTTGGGGAGGTCGTGCAGCAGCAAAATGTGGATGTAGGAGTTAACCATGGCTTTATAACTGCTGGAAACTGTCTCTAGCAGTAGTATTTTTTACTTGCTTTTGCAGGATTGCTGCTCTCTCTATGTTTCTAAAGAGCTCCTTGTTGGTCTTCACTGACTGTCCATTATTTTTTGGTCTTGGAGTTTATGTAGTTGTTTCCTAGCTTGTTAATTTTGCTGACTTATGCTCTGAGGCAGACTGATTAAATTCCTAGTTTTGCACCTGAGGTAATATAATTGTGGATATTTTCATATTCACCTGAGTGCCCAGATGTTTTGAATGCTGCTGAGATACTGAATCACAAGGAAACCTCAGGAAAAAAAAAAAAAAAAAAAAGCAAAGGTGTGTAGGCTTTGAGCAGATTCCCCTCTCAATTGTATAGATTGCTTTTTCTGGAGTTTTTTTGAAACTTTTTCCAGGAAAATCCCCATCTATACTAACAGCTTTTCCACCAATTTCACATTCCTTCTATTAGTCTTTGATGACATTTCATGTAATTTTCTAGTTTGTTTCACACTTAGATATTGCTGGGATTTTTATACAAGCAGAAGTCTTCAAGGAATCTCTGGTTTTATTTGTTTTATGGCAAAGTGTAGAAATAGTTGGAATTATTCCTTTTAGTTAATACTGTATTCATTGATGAACATGGGAGCAATGAACTCTGTTCAACCATGACCAGTATATATAATTTATTTTTGTATGTCTCTCTGCATTCTTATCTTTCCTAGGTTTTTCAGATTAAATAGCTTTGTATCACTCCACATTCCTAGGAAATTTCTGTTCTTCTTGTGAAATGCAAGACCTCAGCCTCCAAGTCCAGGATATTAGCATTGTGTTTTCCTTAAATAACTGTTACAGAGTATGTATGTTTCCATGGACACCTTTGGTTTTGAGAATGGAAATTTGTTTACTTGAACTCTGATGTCATAGGGCTGAACCAGGCATAAATATGTAAGCAGCCAAAATGTCAGCCCTAATTTTGGAATCCTCATATCTAATCACTGAAACCCTCTTTCTTGAAGAATCTTATGGCAGTTCCACTGTGGAGAAGGGAAAAGCTAGTCAGAGAACACCCCAAATGCTCACTAATTGGAGCCAGGCTGTCACACAGAAGTTCCAGCTCACTGCCTGGTTGTTCTTGTACCTCTCTGACATAGGTGTAGGGGACTGAAGAAGTGCTGTGAATAGAGAATTAACAGCTCTGCCTGGGAGTAGAAGCACAAGGAGCAGCAGCAGCAGCTTCTGTGAGACCTAGGAGTTGATGGTCATCAAGACTCAAACACCTCTGTCTGCAGCTTCTTAGGACACTCAGATCAGGAGGGAGAGTCCAATGAAGACTCTCAAAAGCAGGACAGCTCAGTCAGACTAATCAGTGTCAATTTCTAACGGGTACCTAATGCATGTTCATGACGTGAACATGGTCACAAACCTAAGAACAACTCAGAAGTGATGAAAATCCAACAGTTGACCGTCTTTGTCACTAATGTTGTTGCAAAGAATCCTAAGGAGATTGTTTGGACACAAGAACCTTGGTGGTTGTGAGAATATGGGTCTGAGAGGGTGCTGAATGTGGCTGAGTGAAATCAGGTTTGGAGGTTTTTATTCAATGAGATCACCTTCCTCCCTACCCAATAAGCTTCACTACACTGGTCCTACAGTAATGCAACATTATTTCCTATATGGAATTGATTGCCAGGCATCGAATTCAGCTGCTTCCCCTCTGTTTCTCTCCCGTAGATGTCGTGTGAAGGCTGCATGGAGAGGGACAATGTGAGCACTGGTGCAACCATGGAGTTCCTCCTGCTCGGCTTCTCTGAGCTGCTCCGTCTGCGGGCCCTGCTCTTCTTTATCTTTCTCATTGTTCATTTGGTCACCTTGGCAGGGAATATGATGATCTTCTTGGCGGTGGTTATGGAGCCCTCACATCCTCCCATGCTCTTCTTCCTCTGCCAGCTCTCTGCCATCGAGTTCTGCTACACTCTAGTCATTGTCCCCAAGGCTCTCCTCAGCCTGGCGGGGGCAGAGGGCAGTGCCATCTCCTTCCTGGGCTGTGCTGTGCAGATGCAGCTCTTCGTGGCCCTCGGGGGGGCCGAGTGCTTCCTGCTGGCCGCCATGTCCTACGACCGCTACGTGGCCATCTGCCAGCCGCTGCGCTACGCAGCCCTCATGGGCGAGGGGCTGTGCCTGCGGCTGGCCCTGCTCTGCGGCCTGGCGGCCTGCGCCCTGGCGCTGGGCCTGACGGCGGCCGTGTTCCGCCTGCCCTTCTGCCGCTCCCGCCGCATCGACCACTTCTTCTGCGACGTGCCCGCCGTGCTGCACCTGGCCTGCACGCAGGGCTACGGCCCCGAGCTGCCCCTGCTGGCTGCCTGCCTGCTGCTCCTGCTGCTCCCCTTCCTCCTCATCCTGGCCTCCTACCTTCGCATTGCTGTGGCTTTGTCAGGCATCACCTCCTCTGCGGGGAGGGGCAAGGCCTTTTCCACCTGCATTTCACACCTGGCCATCACCCTATTGCACTATGGCTGTGCCACCTTCATCTACATCCGCCCTAAGTCCAGCTACTCACCGTCTCGAGACAAGGTGGTGTCTCTGGTCTACACCAACATCACTCCATTATTGTATCCCCTCATTTATAGTCTGAGGAACAAGGAAATCAGAGGGATCCTCAGGAAAATGCTGAGGAGGAAGAAAATAGCTCAGGTGAATGGGGATACTATCAGAGTTGTGATGTGTATGGGGTGAATTTTAGTAGAAAAAACACATGCTTGTTGGAAAACAGCCCCATAACCAGATCACCATAGACTTCTCTAAGGCAAATATCCAGGCAGAATTCTACAAGCATCACTACATTTACAAGAAAAAAATAGCTCAAAAAATCCCCAACATAACACTTGATCTAAAGGAAAATGCTTTAGTGAGTTGTGAGGATGAAGAGCTTTGATCAATCACTGGTCTTGCTTCTCTGATCACATACATATTCAGGCTTACATCCGCAGTCATCTCAGCACAATCATAAGATCAACACAAAAATTTTTAAAGCTAATAAGCCAGTATTAAAGTATTGGTTTCATTATTTTTTCTACCAAGATGACAGTAGAAATTGGGTAGTCAGTACAAATTTTAGACCAGTATGTTTAGCAGCACAATAAATCTGTGCTTAAAGGAAGGGTTAGAAGAAGAAAGTCCTTGGCTAGAAAGAAGGGTAAAATAGCTGTGGTTTTCTCCAAATGTAGCAGAAGACTGCAGTCCAGCATCCCATGACAATTGGAAAGATTTTTAGTGTAGACTCATCTAGCCTTGAATTATTCTAGATATTGAAAGTTAAAATGCCGTTAGTCTAACAAGAGTATGACTTTCCTATGCTTGTTCTGCAGGAAGCAAAACATATTTCATTTTATAGGGAGATGCTTTAGGTTTGGATTGTTCCTATGGCAACACAAAGGCTAAGACACTTGTCTTATCATGTGACTTTTACCAGAAAGGACTGCATCATATAAATATGAATGCCTGGGGAGTGTTGAGATCTATAATTGTGAAAGTAATAATAAAGCTGCCACGGTTATTGCCATTTCTGCAGCAAAACCAGTGAGAGTTACAGTGCAGGCTGGACTGCAGCAGACATAAGAGCATGAAAGGTGCAAAGCAGTGTTACTTTATGAGTTTCCTATGTGTAGGAGGAACAGGGTAATTTAGACAAATTAGAGAAGATCAATTTTGGCCAGGAAGACAGGGGAAAGAACCAACTTCATTATTTTATTTAATGCTTTCCTCCCTCATGTCTCTTTAAAGGCCATAGAGACCCTATGATTCAGAATCCTCCTCTCACACACAAAATCATTGAGAAAAAATTAAAATGTTTGATTCTGTTCCTCTGTTTAATTCAAAGGAATTTTAGCACCCCAGCTGCCTTCAGCTCTCTCTCTGGGCAGATCGAGAGAGCAGAGTAGTATTTGCTTTCTCTGGGCAACAATCATTAAAAATTATGTTAAGTGGATTTGACAAATGTAAGAAATTGGCTCTGTAACTAAGGAAGTTAACTTGGAGCTTTCTGACAAAAGAGAAATGTGGAATTTAAAACTGACATTAAAAGCTGTCTTCAAGTTCACAGTCTAGCCTGCCTAAAACATTAACACAGAATATTGGCTCTCATGTCAATGAATACTTAATTACTCTGTGGGCAAATATTTGGTTGCATTTTTTAAAATTATCAAAGTTGCAGTGAACATTTTAATCACCTGCCAGCTCTTCCAAAAGTGAGAAGGGGAGAGTCTCAATGAAAGAACACTATGTACCAATAGAGAAGTACTTCAGAATTACATTAGAGAAGTACTTTGAATCAAATACTATTAAGTAACAGTAATGAGCACAGGAAAAATAGGAAGTATCAATTCTAAATCCTATCAAGTCAAATCAAGCTTTGAAATTAATTCTGCTGCAAGCAGTTGGCTGGACTTGAGATTGCCAGAGGTCCTTCCTCTTAGCAGGATTAGCAGGACTTTGCATCAGAGGTTTTGAACCTGCCTTCTAGCAGGTATTGATATGTCCAAATGCCTGGCAATGAAACTGAGGGACAGAAAGACACTGAGTTTATAATACTGTTCAAAGCCTTGGTAGAGGCCCTCACATATTTCTGGCAGCTGTGAGCCTGGTATAGCAGAGAGATAACTTACCTGCTGCCAGCTGTGGGGAGGTAGCAGGGCTGTCCCCTGAGCTAGGATGTTCCTCATGGAGCACTGAGGAACGGAGGCATGTGGGCAGACCTCTCCTCACCACAAGGATGCAGGTGGTGCCTTTGGAAAGGATGACATGACTGAAACAGCAGCTGGGTTAGACTCCCAGCTCTTTCATTCTGACATACATGTGGGAAGTATAACAAGCAGAGGAGGTTTTCTGAAGAAGACACTCACTTTCTCTACCCAGTGTCCTCGCAGATGAACAGTATTCCCACCTCACCAGTATTCCCACACCCACTAGTCCAAGACTAGCCCCATCAGTATTCCCACACCCATTCACAGCACACTTTCCCCCCACCCCATGCCAGCTGTGTTGAGTATTGTATAGATCTGTAGAAAGGACTCAGGAATAAGAGTGGGAAGAGGGGTAGCTTATGAGATAAGAGCAGCAGCAAGATAAGAAATATCAGACCCACATCCTTTCTAAAATGTTTTATTTTAATTGACTGGACATGCCTGAGGTCCCTTTTTCACTCAACAAGTGGCTGTTTCAGTCCTGTTGACTCAGCACACTGTGTCTGAGAGCTGGAGAGTGCTTAAGTGAAGTAAGGCAGCACCATCCCTGATGTAGGCATGAGCACAGAATAATAATTTTAAAAATATAATTTCTCAGTTCTTTTCAAAACTTGATAAGGAAGAGCAGGGTCCAGTCAAGCAGTGCAGATTTTGACAAGCGCACATTCCACCTCCAACCAAAGATGGGCATAGAAAAGATCTTCCCATGGGTGTTGTAGTTTTTTGGATTGGGTAGGGATTCAAGATTCCCCAGTGAATGAGTACAGCTGGGTACCTGCATTTCACAAATGGTCTTGTCCTTTCTTGGAAGAAGAATGCTTGCATTACCAAATTTGCAGAGATCTGGCAAACATAGATGTCATGAAGTTTTCCAGTGAAACCAATTAGGACATCACTAAGAATCACTTCATGGTTTACATAGCCATAGAAACAGAGTATTCACCCTTGCAATTAATTTCATAAAGGCAGCCCTGAGCAAGCACTGTGTGAGAACACAGATTCTATCAACGCTGGAGCACCAGAGCCCAGCCTGTCAGAGTTCAGCCTATAAGATCACATCAGCACTGTCCACGTTCTCAGAAATGGAGGATTTGAAGGATGATGGCACAGCCTTTGAGCAGCATTCAGGATATTCGAGGTGCAGCACCTTGAATGGAACATGTCACTGAAAGGTTTCTCCATTTAAGGAAATACTTCAAGGTGGTTCCTTGAGAGCTACTACCAGTACCAGTGATACTGGGAGAATACAGGTGAAGCCTCCCTTTCAGTATAGAGAGAAACCAGTGAAAATGCTTTGGGTTTCTTTTTTTTTCCCCACACTATTATGTTTTGCTGGCAATCCAGGTAAGACATTTTCGAAAAGTTGTTCCTATTAATAATCAGTTTCCTAAAATAATTAAATGCACTTCCATTAAAAGATAATTCATATTTTCCTAGGAGTATAAATACAAGAAGTTTATTTAGGGGATTTGTTTCTATTATGGGTAAGGAGGGATTTGTTTATATTAAGGGTAATGAAAGTTGAAAAATTGGCAAAAATCCAGTTTTAAGAGCTTGGAAGAAATTTCAGTGTATTTATCTTCCCTTGACAAAGTCATGTTTTCTCATCCTGTCTTGCATGGAAAGTGAGTCCACTAGCCTTTCTTTCTTTCACATTCCTTAAAAGCTTAGAAAACCTA
This sequence comes from Muscicapa striata striata, assembly GCA_030060385.1. NCBI lineage: Eukaryota > Metazoa > Chordata > Aves > Passeriformes > Muscicapidae > Muscicapa > Muscicapa striata. Next base: position 57,220 of record JAREIS010000441.1, read on the forward strand.
CAAATAATCCTATGTTTACCCAAATAGATTTTTTTTGTCCTTTGATCTGAAGCAAAAAGGTGAATATATACAGCTATTTACAACAATGGAATTGTAAAATGAAATGGGTGTGAGCTCAATAGTAAACCTAAAAAATAGATGTCAATATCATGAGGGTAAACAGTTGTCAAAGATTTTCTTTATTGAGAAAAGGCCTGTTTTCAATGTTTATTATGAACATGTCAAAGGAACAATATTTACTGTGCTTTACTATTTACTTATTTTACTACTATAAAGGCTGGAATGCTATAGGAGTTTCTTTTGCAGGTATTTGTAGATAGAAGAGATATTAGTCCTTCCTGAGACTGTTTTTTACTATTATATATTACTATTACTATTGTATGTATTCAGCATACAAAATCTGATAGATTCTTATACTATATAAAACACATAAAGTCCACATCCCTGTAAACCAGCTGATGGGAAAGAAATATACTTAAATAATCTGCCATTTCTCCACAGAATTTAACATTTCTACAAGCTTTTTATTTATCAATTTGGTTGTTGCACAGGCCTTAAGTTTCCTTTAATGGATTTTTTCAGGAAGTAACCAGGAACATAGGACAAAACTAACCAGGAGACCAAAGTGGAGCTGAAGAAAGAGGTGAAGCTCCTGCCAACCTGTTGGTTTCAGAATTAGTTTCACCTTGCCCTACAAGCACCTCCACATCAAAAAGCTGACTGAAGGTGTTATTAATAATTCCAGCACTGTATCCCTAACCTAAAGCCCTTGGCACTGAAAGATCCTATTGTGCTCAGTTGTCTTCCAAGTAAGTCCAGGAAAAAGTGAGAAAGGGAAGGTCGATACCCACCCAGTGTGTACCCTTGGTTTCACCTGCATAAGCGCAAGAATATGAGACAGTCTGGTTTTACAAATTGGCACGTAAAGATGTAAGACCGTCTGGTCTACAAATTGGCATGTAAAGTTGAGGGAAGACCTGATGGCTCAGCAGCACATGGCCTCTAGCCTAGTCACTGCTGAAAATCAGGTCTCCTAAAATCTGGGTTGTGTTTCCCTGTGGTTTTGGTGTACAGTTGCTCTCAGCATTCATTTTAGTTTTCATGTTTTGATTTAATTAATGAGTTCAAGTTTCAAAAAATCAAGTGGGAGGATGAACTGGGAATAGAGTTGGCAGTGGGATGGGAAGATGTTAACATGTTCAATGCCCTCTTACCATCTGCAAGGTGTCTGTTTCAAATACCTTCTCCTGATACTCTCACCTTGAAATCTCTCAGGGAGAATGCTGCTTGCTAACACAGTGACCAGTGGAAACTATTTCATTTCTGCACTGGAAGCAATTCTTCAACATCAGGATCAAGCTACAATGGCAACAAATACGGGCAGGGTTCTCGTGTTTAGATTGTGGAGGCAACTGTAATTTGTTAAGAAGAGGACCATAAAAATACATTGAAAAAACAGATTAGAAATAGACATAAAAGCTCTAAAATGTCTGCCATAAACCTCTGGAAAATAAAAGATTGATTAACTCACATATTCACCTGTAAGAGTAGAAAAAAATAATTTTAAACCCCACTATCTAAGTGACTAGTGGTATGTATTTTTATTGTATTTTAGTAAACTTTTTTCAGTGTCAGTGAGATATTTCCATGCTTGAACACAATTAATCCAAGAGTGAGGAAGAACGACTAGAAAATATGAACAAATTATAAATTACAGAGAGGTATGTGTTTGTCATGCAGAGGTTACTATTGCTATATTTTGAGCTTTTATTCAACTACTAAAAATATTATAATCTTACTTTTCTGTAATGTAGTGGAATAAGTCATCAGCATCTCTACTAGAAATCAAATTTATCTGGGTCAGATTTTATGTTTATCCACATATGCCATTGTGTTAGCAATGCTCAAAGGGAAATTGAATCCTCTTGTGAAATCTTAATACCACCAAGATAAATAAGTATCTTTAAAGGTGCCCAGGAGGAATGTGCTCTCAAAGAGAAGTGTTAAGAGTAGACCAGCACTTTTTGGATTTCTAAGTAAATAATGTGCTGCAATAGTATAATATAAAGTAACTAACTCTTGTGACCCAGATTTGTAGCACTTAGGGAAGTTTTATGATTAGGAGAATGAATCAGATTCTATTATGACTTGGTTTTCATTGCTTTCCTCTTGTCTATACAAAATGTCACACCTCAGCATAAGTGAAGCCCAGTTTGGCTGCTCTCCTGGAGGCAGCCGGGACCTCTGGGGCTCCACAGCTGCTGGACCACGAGGGGGAGCAGAGCTGGGATAACACGGCAAGAGAATTATCTCAGGTAATTCCTGCAGAAAAGACAGGACCTCATTTGCAGGATGGTGTAATAATTTAACTCGGTCCTGTTTTGCAAGCCAAATAAGAGCAGACCATGGCAGGATAAGCTTATCCAGAGACAAAAACGAGCAAGCCTACTGTTCAGGCAGCAGAGCAAACATGCTTCTCTCTCTGATCAGGTGTCCAGTCAGAGCATCAGTAAGTAGAAAAACACCTATTAGTGTTTTGCTGATGATGAAGTAAGTGGAGTTTTATTCAAGAATTCTGGACTTCTTCTAGTCCATGTACTGTGTGGCATCTCTGCTAGGTGGAAGATATATTTGGGAAGCTACCCTCCTGTTTTGACGGCAGCCCAAGTAAGGAACTGTCTACATTCCTGGTGGAAGAAGATGTGATTGCTCATCTACCAATGATGAACTGAATGAGCAAATGATTAATGTGGGAAGGGATGACTGGAGGTCTTTAGCCCAAATACCTGCTTACTGCAGGGTTTTCACCAAAACTCTGTCAGGTTGCTCTGGGCCTTTCAAGCAAAGCTTGTACATCTCCAAGGGTGTTTATCTCTGCATATGTGAGGAAGAATAAGGGAGTGTCCCCTGCTTCTTCTGTGCAGGAAAAAGTCAGATCTACACCTTGTCTCTATCAGCTTCATTCATACCCTTGCCCTTGTTATTCTCAAGGGAGAAAGATAACCAGCTTGACTACTTGTGCAGTCAGGTCCTCAGGTCTCTAACATAAGGGTGGCTGCTTTGTGATCCAGAGAAGCTACTTGTGGTCCTTCATAGGAGTTCAAAATACTGATTTAAAAAAAAAAATAATCTGAGTTTCTGAATGAAAAAATGTCCATATACAAAAGTAATTTAACAGCTTAAACCACTAAATGGTAGGAGTCTATTTTCTGCAGAAAAACATTCTGAAGTCAGCTGTTTGAAATATTCTAGGATAATTGCTGGTGGAGTAGAGCCAGAAAAACCTTCCAAGACAAAAATGAAAACACTAAAATATTTAACTGTGGTCATGCAGGTGAGAATAAGGGACAGAAAGGACAAATTCTATACATGGAATAAGAGATTGAAACAGAGCACGTCTTATGCTCTACAGAGCTGTCATAGATTATTCCTAGAGTTGTAGAGATAGTGCATAAAAAGAGTGAATCAGAGACCACAGAACAAGAGCAAGCTCCTCCTTTACACGGAAGTGGGGCTTGTTGCAAAATGCATTTGAGGCCTCTGGAAGACCTATACATCTGTGCCACTATGATACCTTACTGAAAGCCAGCTCGAGATGCACAGATTCAAGTTATCAGTACCAAAGGGATGCTTTGATAACTTGGGAAGTGGGAAACTTACTTCTGTGTTCTGTTTCATCCAATACAATCATTTAACACAAGCACAATCATTTAACAGCACAATGGTAAAACTCATTCTAAAATATGAGGAGCAGAAAACACAGTAAACAATTTGTAAGAATCATATGATATGGTTCTGTCTGAACTGCAGTTCAAAAGAAGCACCTCCCAACTCAGCCTTGGGAGTGCCCTTTGACTTTCACAACAGCTCATCAAAACAAGACCTGGTGCACAGCCTTCCTCCTCACTTCCCTCACCACAAGCCCACATAGCTGTGGGAGGAAAGCCCAGGTGTCTTGTGTGGTGATATTTTCCAGTTGGATACCTAATCACAGTGATACTCAAAACAGGATACTGGGAAATGGAAGGAAAATATGTGTCCTGCAATTCAGAAATACTCAGAGGGACAAGAAAGACAGGATGAGATTCAGCCCAAAAACATGCTGAGAGTAAGCTAAAAAGATGCAGTTATCTTCTTAACACCAAAATGCATGCTAGAGACAGGATGCTCACTGGGAAGCCTGAGAGTGAGAGGCTGTGGAGATGTAAATCATAGAATCATAGAATACAACTGTAAACAAAACATAAAAAGATTTTTTAAAATTAAGCTCTGTCAGTTTTGTTTGTTGTTTTTTTGGTTTTTTTTTTTTTAATTTGTTTGCTCTAGTTGTTTGTTGTTCATGTTTTTGTTTGTGTTTTTTTACTAGACAGTCAGAGAATTAATTTTGCCCAACAATTTCCAAAGACAAAATCCAAACTTGTGATGCACAAACAGAATAACACTGTCAGTGAAATACTGAGTATGAAAATGCATGTGTGGTACTCTACTGGCTACAGCCTCGGTGTACATTCCCTCTTTTTCCCTTTGGATCTGCATTTTGGTGCAGAGGACACAGGGGAAAGCAATCTAACAGAGCTTTTACAGATATCAGCAAAGTTCTAGGCATTTGGTATTTTTACTTCTGTGTGCTCCCACATGTTTATAGATTTTCTTCAGATCCTGATCCTGCTGTAACATTAGATCATGTTTTGTTTCACTATCATTCTACACACATTCTGATTGTGAGCTACACTAGGTGATCTCCAATCCGAAAAACCATAAAGCAATAAATATGATTTCTGACCACCATTATCTGGAAAACCCCAATTGCTGATCCCCATCTGCCAACATTACAAGGGGGAGAAAAAGAAAGTAATTGTTTCTTAGGCCCTGTTCTCTAGTAAGCCCTACTAAATTCCTTCCTGTCTACTCCTTGGATCAAATGTTCTGAGTATCTGAACATGAGTGAAATGAAGATAGAGCATCCCAAGGCTCTTCACTCCAGAACTTGTAACTTCTGGGATTTTACAGATGCAAACTCTGTTAGCCCTGAGGAACCAAATGTCAGGCCTTGACACTGGCATTTTTTGGGTTTGTTTGTTTTGTTTTGTTGTTGTTGTTGTTGTTGCCTGAGGAAGGACATGAGCTCCTGCTGGCTTGCCCTAGAGCATTATCCTCCAGCTGTAAATGGTTTTTCCCCATTTCACATCTGTGTAGGCCTTGCCTATGTCATCCCATCACAGAGAAGTTAGCTGTGGGTCTGTCTGCCCCACTGCTACATGACAGACTGAAGAAGGCACAGAACTGTACAAATGAAGACCTAAATGGACACATTCCCCCAGCACAAACTCAAGGTATGGGTTGTAGGCCAAAAAGTCTTATATTACTCCTGCAATGCAAGTCATTCAAATGTGGGGGAAACATAGACATAAAAGTATGAGACTTAGCACTGTGGCCTGATAAAGAGAACTTTACACAGGATTAAACAGTAACAAATTTAAGGTACAACTATTCTGAATGCCACTTACATTTGAATTATTTGCACCTATATTTTACTTCACGTGCTAGGTAAAATTTAAAGCTTAATATTGGAACCATTTTTTCTGAAACATCTCTTGCCTATGTTCAGACATCTTGGGATAGATCTTGCTTTCTCAAGATGTATAGTTTGAGAATCACAAAATTCACTGAAAGATCGGATGCAAGGGCCCTCAGAGAGTCCACAGTCCCAAATGCTGCTCAGAGCAGGGCTGACTCCAGAGGTGGCTATGTTGTTCATGGCTGTGTCCTGGCAAATCTGGAACATCTCCAAGGGTGGAGATCCCCCAGTCTCTCTAAGCAACCTGACAAGGTCCTTTCTTTAGCCTTCCTTGGGGAGGAGGAGGAAGAGAGCAGGAGGAATGCAGCCGTACAGCAAGTGTAAGTGTAGTAATACCATCTGTATTTTACGGGGAGGGGTCTAATAGCTGTGTATGGGTGGGAGTAACATCCTTGATGAATGCCAGAAGAGACAGAACAAAGGCAAGTTCTTTCATATTTATGTCCTCCAGGAAGAAAATTAAAAGTCCCATGATGTCTTCTTACACAGAGAAAGAATCCTTCTAGTTTGCTTTGTCTCCCATGATTTCTTTTTTGCTGAAAAGCAGGTACAGTCCATCAATGCTAAGGAGCTTACTGAATGAAAAACAGTAATTCTACCAGAGCAAGTGGTATCACTGTTGCACTGTGACATGCTTGGGAATGAAATGGGCGGCTGTCCCTGTGTACAGATGGATTTCCTAAACATACACAGTGAGGATGGCCCAGTGGTTTTAGCCCCATTATAATAGGTTACAGAATCACAGAATGGTTTGCCTTGGAAGAGACCTGGAAAATCATCTATTTCCAACTGTCCTGCCATGAGGGTTGGAATTAGACCTTCCACTAGACCAGATTGCTCCAGGGCCCCATCCAGCCTGGCCTTGAACAAGCAGCAACCTCCCTGGACAACCCGTTCCAGTACTTCACCACCTCGAAGAATTTCTTCCTAAAATTTCAGTGTAAAGCCATTGCCGGGCCGGGAAGGGTGGCGAGGGCCGCCCAGGAGGTGGCAATCGGGAGCCTCTTACGGGAGTGGAGCAAAGGTGGAGGGAGGCTCCCAGGAAAGAGGTGGCTGCCTTAAAGGTGGGTTTATTTGCCTGCCAGATGGGAAGTCTGTGACCAGCCCCTTAGAACAGGTAAAGGCAGTAAGGCTTCTCCACCCACTCGCCTTTCATCACCACCGTGGGCCAGGCGGGCGCTTGTGCAACGCGCGCCGCGCTCGGCACCGCGGGAGCGGCCCATGCGCTGCCCGCGGCAGCCCGGGCACGGAGGCCGGAGCCGGCGGGGGCTGCGAGCCGGACCCCCTGGCCGGCCAGCCCGGGGCTGAGCACCTGCAGCGGCGGCATGGAGCTCTCCCTCGGGCTCCTTCTGCTCTGGGCGCTGCTCCCTCCCGAGGCGCACGGCAAGGAAGGTAAGCGTGGGTCCCTCTGCCTGCAGGGCTGGGCTGGGGCGCGCAGCGAGAGCCGCCTCGCTGAGGGGCAGGAAACGGGACCTGGGGATCCAGGGACACCTCCGAGTCACTGGGGGGGGTCAGGGAAGGGCAGCCGGCTGTGGGGGGCACGGCCTGGCGAGTCCCATCCGAATCTCGGTGGCTCAGTGAAAGCCCAGGTATGTTCTCCCCTTCCTTCATCTCCCAGCTGAAGCACAAATGGCTCGGCATATCCAGTGTTCCAAGAGAATTGTGTCCCTGTTTCCCTCAAAGACGGGCCTTGCAGATAACAAGTTTAAACACAAACTCAGAAAGTTTCTCCCCTCCTCTGGCAACACCCCCGCAGTTTCCTCAGGAAGCCCTCTAAGGAGTTAACCCTTGTGAGCAAGCGGACAGTCATTTTATCGAGAGTCTTTTACTTACCCTACTCCTGGAAGACAGAGCTGGGCTTTAAAATTTCCTCTTCCACCTCTTTAGGCTTCCATGTTTCCCTCCTCTGTATCACTTACTCTTTTTTATTAGATGTAGTGATTTCTTTTCCTTCCATCTTGGTAGTTGCACAGTGGTTATGAAACATGGGAGAATGGTAACTTTTAATAGAGAGGTGAGGGAAGTGTAAATATCTGCTTTGTTTCTTACATCCTCCTGCAGTCAATTCCTGCCAGGGACTTCTGTTTTGTACAGCAAGAGGTGTTGGGGCTTTTCCATCCCAAGGACAGTCCTCCATCACTTCTGCGGGTTCTCGACTGAGGGCACTTTGTCATAACTGGCAGTTCAGCCATGGGCTCTGCTCTGATTCTGCCAGTGCTGAGCGATCTTTTAAAGCGTCCTCGACAAGCATGTTTCTATTAAGGGTCCAGCTACGTGGTGGATGCAGCTGGCAGGCATTGTGGAGAGGGCCAGCCTGGGTGAGAAGTAACATCGGGTGGCACCAGGCAGGCTTCACTTCCAGCAGCGTGTGACCAGTAGCTGGCAGTAACAGCCAGGGACCTGTCTGCCAGCTTCTCCCCTATCTCAGCCATCTCATTTGGGCTGTGTGTGTCTGTGATCCACTCTTCCTTAACTTGTCTAGCAGGGAAACAGCTCATTTCCCCGGCATCCTCTCTTATCTGAAGCCTTTCTTCTTTTTGGGGATACCTCCGCCCCTGTGGACAGCCACGTGAGGTTCCTAGCAGCAAAGCTGTGGACCAGAGAGCTAGTAGTCCCTGAGTACTTGTATTCCTCTGCTTCTCTAGTCTTTCTGACTCAATCATCCTTTCCGTGGAGAGCCCCTGTTGTGGGATTCACTTTGAGAAGTACTGCTTGGCAATGGACTTTGTCCGTCCAGTGGACACTCAGCAGCTGAAGGAGCTGCCATTGCTGACAGTGCAGAGCATGGCACAAGGGCTCTGCCAGGTTCCTGTCCTGGCCACTTCCAAGTTCATTTTCCCTTGCTCTGCTAGAGCTTGCCATGCAGCCCCTCTTACTTCCACATTGCTGCTTCAGTCCTGGAGAGGATGGGACGAAGGCATAGATGTTATCTGGGTGATGGAGTTTTTGGAGCTCACCACAAAAGAATATTATCTCAAATAAAGTGATTGAGAGTAGAAGTGAATGATGAGCCTTGTCTGGACACGGAGTCTGTGGCTAGGAAGGTTTTGCCCTATGACCATGCTGTGAACACTTTGAACTTGCAAAGCCTGGATTCCTGCTTTTCCCTTCTCCCAATCCTGAAAGGGTGTTTCACAGGTGAGAACAGCAGAGCAATCCCTCTTATCTCTGATTCTGGGCCCACAGCCTGCTTCCTCATTCCACAGGACTCTTGCTGATCTGCACTTTACACTATTACTTATAGTTGGCAGGGAGTATTTGTAAAACAGTCAGATGAGGGGGAGGAAACCTGGTTATTTAAATGCCATTTAAAAATCTCCCCACTCCTACCTTTCACCCCCAAATTCTTTTCTGAGATGTTTAGAAACGACCCCTCTGAATACACCCACAGGAATCTAAAAGGGAATCCAAAGAATTTTTCCTGTTTCCTATGTTCCCAAGTTGGGACTTCGATAGGTGCACAGAAACCAGTAGTCTGTGCTGGCAGCACCGAAGGCAGGCATGAAGCTGCACATCCCAGAGTATGTCTTATTCCAATTCCTCTGTCTTCTCAATGTTTGCCTACGAAGTGACACGTTTTTAACGTATCTTCAGATCAAGACTTTAGGCCAAACTGTGATCACATTTTCAAATTCCTTTGAGGGCTAAAAATGAACATACCACTGATTTTCTCCTTTGTCACATGACTCCAGCAGCAAGGCTTAAAGCATCCCTGCAATTCCGCAGGGGGTGGACATGCTATGGCCGGAGTCATTACTCTCTCTTGCTGTCCCGCCAGAAAAGACGGAAGGTTGGGAGAGGGTTAAACGATTCCTAGGCCATCATCAGCTGGTGGACAGTCTGAATCAGAAGTAGGGGCCTCATAAATTTGCACAACTGATGCATCTCCTGGTTTTTGGGTACTGTGACAATGGAAAGTCCCTTCTGCAACTTCACACTGCCTCTGTACTTTCCCACTGTGTTTCAAGTACTGAATAGTCCCTCCAGGCAACACTGATTGATCTTTTGTGTTGGTAATTTAATTGATTGCCTTCCTCTTCAGCCATTTAGTTTGCTGCCTTCCTATTTCAAGGAAAGATGTGTTCAGCTGCTAATCCTGGGTTTCCATTTGAATAGGCTTCGGACTCCTTCTTCCTTTTTTGGGACAGTTTTAGGAAGTGTTAAAATTTGTCAGGGTTGTATTTTTTGGATGTGTATACGAGGGGGTCTCATATATTAGTAAGAACTTTTAACTCCTGTCAAGATGCCTTGTCTTGTATCTTTCTGTCCTTCCTCTTCATGCTTTCTAAACGTGAAAGATTCCAAAGGATGGGGGGAGGGGGGGTCGAGAGAGGAAATGCAGGCTTTACCTTTTTTGACAAAACAAGGATGAAAGCATTCAGTGGGCCACATGAGTTGGTTCACCGATTTATTTTTTCCCTCTCTTCTGGTTTTCAGTGGATCTACTTGACACAAGCACTGCACAGGGTGAACTGGGCTGGCTTCCAGACCCTCCGGAAGTAGGGGTGAGTACCCACATTCAAGGAAGGGTCACTGGCAGTACTAACTGATGGAAAAATATAATCCATGTTGAAATTTCACCCTACCTCTGGTAACTGAGCTTCTGAGGCTCCACCCCCTCCTAGACACTTTAGGCTTTTTAAGTCTCTCCCTTCACCTATGCAGTCTCACCCCGAGCCAGCTTTTTAAGGACTGATGCCTATTGACTTCCAGTATAATTAAACATATCCTTGAAATATACTGTTTCCATAAAGTAATAAAGCAATGAAGAAAATGAAAAAAGTCAAATCATCACCCAGTTTTTCATTCTCTCATGCTGCACATAATTTATTTTCTTTTCCCCAGGAAAACAGGCAGAGCAAAAGTATTTATTTCTTAAAGTCTCTCAAGAACTTAGAAACACATCATAGGTTTTTTAATTCAGCAGCTGACTGAAGAAATAACGGTTAACTCTTGGGGCAGCAATCTGCCCTTGTGGGTGGGCTGCAAAATTCTCGGACTTTACACCAATCTGTGGTATTTGGTCCAAACACCTGACAATGAGGAGGAATTTCCCTTTGTTTTGTGACTGTAAAATTGAGTTGATGGAGGTGCTTTGTACTCCCGAAACCACTGCAACCCTGGACCCCAGAAGACCGCTAAACTCTCAGCTATTTTTGTACAAATACAGCTGTTTTGCATGAAGCATGGTTGAGCAGTCCCTCTGGTGTCACAATCTACATCAGTGAAGGTGGTTTCCTTTTTGGCAACAGTGCTGTGGGAGTGGTGGAAGGAAGGCGCAAAGAAAAGGGAATTTAGGGACTAGGCTGAAGTAGTTAGCACATATGTTAATACACAGTTTCAGTTCCTCATCCATGCTTTTGTCTTTGTAGCAAGTCCCAAGCTTTCCAGTGGGGAATCTTCACCCTTCCTGTTCTAAAGTAGACTGGGTTCAGCCTGTTCCTAACTCATTTCCATAACTTGCCTCTGTAATGTGCTGTGCCTGGTTTAAATCCACCCCAGCCTCCTCCTTCCCTGTAGCCTTGCTGGGTGAAGTAGAGCCAGACAGTGAGGTTCTCCTGTACTGGCATAACTGCATTTCTTTCATTAGTAAAGCTGTTTTGGTTATTATTAGTAGTATTGTTACACCCTGCTCAAAAAAGGTGCCCTAGTGAAACATACATGTAGATCATATTTTGCCCATTGTTCCCTTTGTTGTCTCATCAACTCTCTGTATGGTAATTTTACCCCATTTCTAGGCTCCAGGCATGTTCAGGATGAACATGCCTCTTGAAAAGATTGAAAAAAACAACTGAAAAGTGTATCCTAAAAAAAATACCTGATAGAAAGAAAAGAAAACCCTTATTACAGAACATCTGAGTGTTGCACAGTAGGTTCAGGGCAGTGTGTGGAGTTAGCAAATCCTCCTGCTTGTGCTACATTTGCTTTTTAAAATATGTATATTCAAAATATAATTGTAACTGAGAATTGTTGAAATTTTGGGGAACATGGCCTGAGAGAAATCAAAAGTAACAGGTCAGGATATGGATGACTGATAAAACAACAGAAGATGAAGAATAGATTCATTGACTTCTCATGAGCAAGTCTTTTGAGGAGATTTGTCTAATTACATAATTTCCCAATAACTGTTAGGTGGAAGTCTGACAAATTGCCACAAGCAAAAAGGGAACAATGACTGATTCTCTTGCAATCTGAACTTTGAACAGGTGTTTCTGAAACCATTCCTTCAAAATGAAGAATTAAATATGTTCAAAAAAGAACGGAAATGAATTCAGAACGTTTTTTGACAAAAAAGAGCCAAGATTGGTACTGAATAATCTGACTAGGTTGATTAGTAACAGGCTGGAAACATCTGAGCTGTGCTGTGCTGCACGCAGAGCTGAAGGGTGTACTTCATGTAACACTGCTACTTGTACCTAGCCTCAGATGCTGGAGATCTCCCATCAGTGAGCTGGAATTGTGTCAATATACTTATCGCACAGAGGAGGAATTTGCTGTGGGGAATTTTCAGGCTTTATATGGACAAGGCCCCCGAGGCATAGCTCAGAAGAGGCTTGGCTGAGTCTGTGGAGGCAGAACTACACCTTTGTTTTCTCCTCACTTGTAGCCAATGACAGAGGATGAAGTGGCTTGGCAGGTGTGATTGTTTCATGGTCAGACCTGGCTGTATCCAGGGTAGGCAATGCTCCTGGCAATGCACACAGGCTAAGCCTGAGAACACCACTCAGTTTTGAACAGCACTTCAGTAGTACAAAACTTCTGCCCCACATTAGCCAGCATCTCGCCTAAGCTTAAGGGTAGCCTTTGAGTGAAAGTCTCTGTACTAAAAGTAAAGTGTCTGCAGAGTTTTGTTTGTTAAAAGGTTTGTGCTAGCTTGCTTTGTAGTAGCTATTTAGAAAGGGTTTCATCCATTTTAGGCTACTATTGGAAACTAGGCTTTTAAAGAGACAGACTGTAGTTCTACAATCCCCTTTTATCTACCTTACCACCCACTACCCCCCTCCTCCATCATCTAACATATGCCTTGATAATTCTTTTTTGGCTTTGAAGTTTTGCCACAGCAACACCAGGTGGGCACAGAGAGGTGTATTACAGTACTAGTGGTAGACTTCTACCTTTTAAGATATTCTAGAGAGCCAATGATGGCCACTTTGAAGGTGTCAGGAGTACAGAACTTACTTGCTCTCGCATTTCTTTAAGACTCCTCATGCTGCACAAACAGCCTAGCTACCTGAACTGGTTTCAGATACCACTGAAACAGTTCAAAAAGGACCTCTCAAATCCAATCATGAACAAATTAACTTATCAGGCATAGTGGCACTGCTTCTTGGCAGCTTGTAAAATAACAGTATAAAAAGTTATTAATCACTAATTTGCTTTCAAATATAATTGCATCAGCTGTGGACAGATTGTGATGAGGAATTATACTTTCCTCCTGCATTTTGCTTTTAATAGACAAGGCCCTAAGCCACCCCAGCCCGGCTTTGAAGTCAGGCTTCTGAGCAGGTTATTGGAGCAGAGAGCCAAAGGTCCTTTCCCACCTAAATTTTTGCATTTGTGTGATAATTTAGAATGGTTTGTTCATTAGAATTCTGAGCTTGAATTTTTAGCCCAGGCACAAAAGGTTCTCCTGATTTTATGTTTTGATTTTTTTTCATGGTTTTATGTAATCATGTAATATGTATCTATTCTGATAAATTTTTAGGTAATAGATTAGATCAAGTACTTGTGACCTGTCAGCAACTTCTGTATCACTGACCACACCATAACATTTAGAAGCCTTCAGGTTCTAGCAAGGTGAGGTTGTGCTCCACCAGACTCAGCAGTCCCAGATTTTGGTATCAGCTGATGGCTGGTTTCTGTTCCACCACTTCTTGGTCAGACAGATAGTCCTGGTCATGAAGGAAATAGAGCTGTGGGGCACACAGCCTTCAACCTGCAAGCAATTCCAGCACAGCACTCCTATCTTGTTAAACCTGAGCAGTTCACTTAGTCAGACTCGATGACCTCTTACTCAGATAGTCTTACCTGGAAGAGTCCTGGCCAGTCAGCTTTTTGTAGCATCCAAAGGTGGTGTGAAAAACAGCCATCAGAAAAGCTGTTCTGTGCACCTCTTCCCACAACTGCTGTTCATGCATGTCCTTTAGGAGCTAACTCAGAGGAGTGCCATCACCTCTGAAGCTGGAGTAGACTAGCAGTATACACCTCACTGCTCTCAGTTTGAGTATCAGGCATAGAGGATTAGCTCCTCTGAGTGAGCAGCATCTGTATAGAAACAAGGGGAAAATGCTTAGTAAACAACTACCTGGAAATGGGAACAGCTCTGCCTTCAGGATTTTATCCTGACATGACCTGCTGCTGTTGAGCTGTGAACCGGTGGAGAGATATGTGTTGATGATATCCTATTGATTGAAAATTAGTTATTTTGTGTCAATTTGGGAGAGAAGGAAAAAATTGTTATGCATATCTAGATATACTTTACTCAGAAGTGTGAGAAGGGGGAATACAAACCAGTGAGATGAGAACATGTGAAGTGTAAATTCACGGCTGTAGGGAAGGCCAGATTGCATGAGCCACCAACAAGGAAGACTAGGATGGGGTCACTGCCAGGGACCCAAGTAACAATCTTGGCCAGTGCACTCAGTGTTGTGACCTGAAGGGCAGAAAAGAGCATGTGAGCCAAAGTGAAGATACTGTACAGCCATGACATTCATCACCATGGCTGCTCAGGCACTGTGGTGGTGACAGCCCTGTTGCCTAGCAGCGTCAGAAGGCTGCTTCACTCTTTTATAGCTGTTGAATGAGTGGACAAGGTTCACTGAACTTCCTCATGTCAACACAAAAGCAGCACAAGTCAGCTGGAGCTTGGAGATTAACATGCCTACAGCATGGTCCTCCAAGAAGACTAACAGGCTATTTAAAATAATAATATTGAAACCCAACCAACCAAACAAACAGAAAACCCCAACAAAACAACTTCTGTTATAATACCAACTAAAATACTGGTGAATTTGCAGGCAAGCAATTAGAAAGAAAAGGCTTTACATCTTTTGTTGCCTGCTGTGTCCTTGAAGGATGAACCTATGCTTTGAACTGTGATTCTCACCATCTCAGAGGCAGATATGCAGAAAAATATTCCCACAATTTATTTCTCAGAAGGTTATTTCTGTTGTTTTCAAGGCCTAGTTTCTGGCTTCTCTTTGCTTCACCTGAATATTGCCAGCTCCTCATATGACTTTCAGGCTGCCATCTCCTGCAGCTTCTTTTCTCCAGGCAGGTTTGATCATCATCAAGGCATAATTACCCCATCCCTGTGTGGGATTCCACCTGATCCATCTTTAAAGGAACTTAAACAAACAGAGCAAGTATTGCCCATCCCCATCAGACTAATTTCCAGCTTCTCTGTAAACACTAGAAGTACACTTGACACACTATACAAAACCACAGCTCACAATATAAAGCCCTTTACCTTGAAAAAATGAAAAAAAACTTTCAAAACTATGCAATGTAATGCAAAAATAACGTAAGAGCTAACCTCTGGTTTATTGGTAATACAGCTTTATCCATGAATTCTGAACTCTTAAGATGCACAATCTGATTTTTCACTCCTGTCCTTTTTGTAATTATTGGTACTGTGAGTGTTAGTAAAACAGGTATATACAAAACAAGTGTTCCAAACCAGCTAGATGAAATGTTGCACTAGACTATCATTATCGCTCATCTAGCACCATCTCTTGTGACCAGAACTGTTTTAATGCAAGACCTTAATGTGGTCAAGCAGTTAAGAGAATGAGCAGACAGCAGAACCTCTGATAAACAGGTTCTGTAATCAATGCACTGGTGCTCAGTGTCTCACATTAACACCTTATCTTCCCAGAAGAGCATGAATACCAGTTAAATTGAAAGGTCATGGGTGGGATGGATACCTATGTGCTAGTGCCCTAAAGAACGAGGTATTACATAATGGAGTTGCTCCTCCCTGAAAATAACCAGTGGATCATTGCGGGGAAAAAATATATCATCCCACCCATAAAGATACTGTAGATAAGTAAACATCTCTTCTGTGTTCAGTTGTGTCAAAGGTTCCGTGATGATGTGATGAAATTAAAATTGCCTGACCATAGCCAAATGATCAAAGAAATAAGAGCAGCCTCAGCTCTTCTCAGATTTGAAGTTACAGGACTGATGAAGTGTCTAGATGTCACCACGCTTCTTTCATCATCATCATCTAAATTGTCTTCCACACCAGCAAAGAACTTCAAAGAGTATTGAGAAACTTTCAGTAAAGGGTCACAGGAGCTTCAATTCTAGAATATACCACTGTGGTGATGCTATTTTTGGTTGGCTGGTCCGGCTTGCCTCCTGACAAATTTTTGTCACGTGTATTTCAGCTGAAGAGAAGCTTTCCAGTGTATCAAGACAGGTGCCAGCAAGGTGCCTCTCTTGTCACCAGCTTTCCTCTGAGGAAACTGCACTATGATTGTAGCACAGCTGTAATTACCTTCAATGCTGAATCTGTTCCAGGAAGGTTTTTTGGTTGTGGTAGCATGCAAATGCTACTATACAAAAGTCAAGATACTACAAAGGCAAGATTGCAGACAGGGAAAGGGGATAAAAACTGTTCAGTGGCACATGTTCTCCTAGGTGGTTTCAGGCTTGGCACAACTAGTGATGTATTGCCACTGAAATAGGTTGTTGTTTTGGGGCCTTGCAATTTTTCTTCCTGAAGACATTTAATGGCATCTCAATTCTGTTGAAACTTAAATGAGATTGAGACACACTTGCTACGCATAGGTACACTGTAGCTGGCTTTACTAACTCAGCTGGTCTTTTCATCGAAGTGTAATTTTCTAACCCAAAGTTAAACAAGTTACTGGATTTCAGCATATGAACTCTTTGACTTTTCCAGTAGGAATTCTTATTAACTTTTCCAGTGGAGACATGCATCTTAGTTTAGTAACTTTAAGCCTACTGGCTAGATGCTTGCCTTGCTTTTGCTTAAGTTCCTTAAAAGTATCACTGTGCCTTTCCTTGGTGATCTGCAGACCACAGACTGTGCTAAGGTAATGTGAAAGCAAATGAGATAGAGGTCACAGCAGGCAGGCTCTTTTCTGAAAGGAGACAGGGCAAGTGCCTGGCAAGCTGGAGATGGAGACAGTATTCTTACTGAGTCACAAGCTCTTCTGACTGAACCTAAAATTTCCAATACTGTCACAGTCTGCTGCCTCTGTCACTGGTAGCCTACCTCTCCGTTAGCAGGGATGAAATTTGTATTTGTCAACATAAAAAGCTCATTTCCTTCTTTTTTTTTTCCCACCTAAAAAAGGCTAAAGCCAAATGAGTCCACTTAATTGATGCCTGCAAAGGCCGAGACAGTGGCTCTAAGATGTGCAAGCTGTCTGCATCTTATACCTGATGGCAGGTCCTAGGAAGAGTAGCCCACAGATGGATGAAGAAATCACAGCTTGTCCTAGATAGGATCCTTGACAAAAAACTAGTCTAGAGAAGGCTCATTATAGAGAAAAAGCAGAGTAAGCCTTCTGTAGGCTTCAGCGCTTCAAACTGTATAATCATTTCAGAGCCAATAAAGGCAGATATTAAAAGGCACATTCCTTATCTTATCTTTGGATTTTTACTCACATGGCAGACCAAACCAATACTGTTTATTACAAATACCTACCGGTGCCCTTTCAGGTTGTCATTGAAGTAATTCTGAATGGCCTTTATAAAGACAGCTTTCTTTATATGGAATCAAACCAATGTGAGGAAAGTTGCTTTCTTTTTCTTCCTTTTTCCTGAACTGGCAATGTTTTGAGGTTATTGACACAGTACTGTTGCATTGAGGTTGCTATTCACTTGAATCTAATTGCTGTGCTGGAATCATTTATACCACCAAGATTTTCAAGAACAAACCTCTGGAACTAGGTGTCTGTGTTAGTATATGGTTTTCTGAGAAGTATAGAAAACCTGTTTGTTCTCAAATTCAATGGCTACACCCTTAGACTTTTTAGGAAGCCAAACTACTAACTTATGACACTCTCCAAAACACAGTGGCATTTGTTTTCTTAGAAATTTTAAAAGAATTCTAAAAGATTTCAGGAGTTTGAAGACTAGTTTAAGGACAGTTTAGACTCTAACTTAGAATAGAGTTTAAAAGGGATTTTGAAGAATAACATGCAAAGACTTTAAGAACTCCTTAGCTTGCTTGGAGCAGGGAATTGGACTAGATGATCTCCAAGGGTCCTTTCCATCCTAAATCTTTCTGTGATTCTGAATCTCATAAAAAAACCACAAATTCACTCACTGATAAAATAAGGAAGTCTGACTAACACCGTTCTCCACTTCTAGAAGTATGTTGCCCTTCTTGTGGCCAACTGGTGACTGGAGTAAGGCAACAGTGTCTCAAAGGAAGTGGGTAAAAAGTTATATTATCAAAGAAGGTTGATTCAATGTTATTGGCAGATAAACTGCAGAGGCAAGAAATTAATATTGATTGAGCTAGACTTTACCACACGTTTATTAAGAACATTACATTAAAAATCAGAGACATACATTTTGATTTTGCAGCAGATTCTTTGAGGATGGGAGACAGTTGCCTGGCAACTTCTGGTCTCATCACCCTTTCATTAAATGTTGTACGTAACAGTTTTCTTCTACTACTTTGAATTTAAAAGCTTCACTGAATAATGAAAAGAAGTCAGAAGCATATTTAACAATAGTTCTGTATTGTTAGCATAAATAATATCCTCATTTTACTTCCTTTACCCATCAGCAGTAGAGTCTAGAAAAAACATGTCTGACTCCCTTGTTATTTCTTTGCACCACACTGCATATGAAACTGTGTAATTGTCAGTGCCAAGCATCTTTGCCCTGAAGAACTGAGTCTGGAAGAACCTAGGCTGAGATGAGCTAAGAAATACAGGGCTAGCAGTTGGATTTTTTTCTAGCAGTAGTGTTTAAATTTTTTTTTTTTTTTTTTTTCTGGAGTTGTCACCACTGAAAATGAAACCTTGGTCCTGTATCATTTAAGTTTTGAAAATGTATTTTCAGAATGGGCACCACAACAGCTCATATCTTTCAGTGAGACATGCAAAAACCACTTTCTGGTGACACTTGTCTGTGGTACTGCCTTGGGATAAACTGCTAATAGAAAGTTGTCTAACTCACAGCCTCCAAATGCAATTATGCTTTTCTCAGGTAGACACGTATTGAAAAATACTTCTAAAAGCCAGTCCTAACCTTGGTAGTATATGAAAGTTAGTTTACTACTATTCTTCTTCCTAACTTCTTTTCTTCTACTTCAGTATACTTTAGGATGCATTATAAATTCAGTCCCGTAATATTTTCTAGAAGGTTTTCAGTTAAAGACTGCAAGAGGTCATTAAGTGATTGCCCCTTCTGTTCAATTGGAATTGATTTGTCAGACTCTTTGTTTTGTTATCATAAATCCTTTGACCTGCAGTGAGTGAAATAAGTGTAAATCCTGTGTGCTGCAGGTCTATGCCAGCTGGATCAGATTAAGTGGGTGGGGTAACACTGGGGATTAATTATTTGGAGAAAAAAGGGAACAAGAAGGGACACATAGATACCATCCCCAGAACTTCCTGGGAGGAGACTAGTACGCACTTAGGTAAGAGGCTGAAATCATCCAGAGAGGAGCTTGTGCTATCAGCAGGACTTGCTGGCTTGGAGAAAGGTCTCCAGTACTTTTCAGAGTGGGGCTGTGTAGTCATGGCATTAAAACAGACCCCCTTTGGCACTCTGTGGGTCCAACTTTCTTTTATTCTACTAGCAGAGTGACCTGGTCTGCAGGGAGACAAGCTGTTGTGCTGTGAGCACAGGAGGTGGGGGTGCTGAAGAAATATGTGAATCTCATGCTCAGCCCATGAGATTTGACAAGTCTGGAGTAACACAGAGACTGAGGCCTTGTTTAAATTGCATCTTAACCTGGGGTGTGATTTAAAACCAAGATGCTTAAACTTGTGCCAGTACTTATGTGGGCACTTGTTTCAATTTAATTTGATTAAACATTTAAAGCATAATGAGAAAGGCTGTCTTAGCATTAGGGGAAAAAGGATGTAAGTTATTTTCCCTGTGGAGAAAACCTTGCTTTCCAAATTTACAGTTTTTATGTGTGAATTACTCAAAAGAGAATGTTCTTTGCATTTTGTGTCTGACCTGTGGAATGGAAAGAAGAACTAGAACCACCTAAAATTTGCCAAAAGTGTATATTAAAATCAGTACCAAACTTTATTAGATTCATGCAAACAGTATTACTAAGGTCACATAACCAGCTGGGTCCATGTTCTCCTCTCGGCCATTATTTGCCTGGGGAAGATGCAGAACCTAAATGCAATAAGAAGTCAGGAAAATCAACTGAGTTTTAATAGTTAAATTAGGTTTTGCAAAATATCCCACTTTAAAAAGCGTGAACTCCAAGTTAATGAGTGCTTGCTCTAGAACAGTCCTGCAATTTACCTTTCCATTATGCCAGGCCATCTTTTCTCTTACTCCCAAATGCTGTGCATTATTTCCAGGGGCAGATAATAGCCCTGGTCTGGTAGGACCTACTGTACACCCTGAATGTAAACTGTGGCAGAGAGAAGCGGCCAATACATGGGCCCCAACTCAATGGGTGACCCAATAGTGGGTGTTTTTCTCAATCTCCAAGATAAGGCAGTGCATGAAAGAAGTAAATTGGAACCAAGGTAGGATGAAAGGGATATATAAAAGTCTGTGTAAGTCAGATCCTAATTGCAAGATCCTTTTTGCTCCCTGTGTACAGAGTCTAGACAGCCATGGGGCTCTAGACCAGATGCAGCTCTTGCTGAGTGTAAGAGACTTTTTAGCTGGCCAGGCTTTGAGCCCCGAATCCTGTGTAAGAATTGATTTTTAGACAAGATTTTGTCATATTTGAAGTGAAACTTGTTTCTCGTGTCTCTCTAACAGTATGTGTTTTCTTCTTCCCTGGGGGCAGTGGAGTGAAGTGCAGCAGATGATAAATGGTATCCCGATCTACATGTACCAGGACTGCAGTGTGCTTTCCGAAGGTGACACCGATCACTGGCTTCGCACCAACTGGATTTATCGGGGTGAGGCAGCCTCGCGCATTTATGTGGAGCTAAAGTTTACTGTAAGGGACTGCAAGAGCTTCAAAGGTGAAGTGGTGACCTGCAAAGAGACCTTCAATCTCTATTATATGGAGTCTGAACAAGACGTTGGGATCCAGTTCCGCCGCCCACTGTTCACCAAGGTCTGTATTGCTGGGGCTGAAGACTGAGTCATATCTTTCAGCTTAAACTTGTCATATCTTTCAGCTTAAGCTAGGTGTGTCTTGCTGGCTGGGACAGGCCAGGAGAACCAGCATCTGGGGAAGGGCATGGATATTAAGTGTTGTCCTTAGAGTAAACTTTACCTTAAGTGCCCTCTGTGATGCTCAGAGCAGTCTTTGCCACAGGAGGCATAGGAGGTTTCAAATGAGATCAGACCTGTGTTCTGCATAACCTCTTATTTAACCAGACACCACGTAGGTAAGGATTCTAAAGGGTTGTGACAGGAGTAGATGGTTATACCAATTTTTAGAAAGAGTAAAGCAGAGACCAAAGGAATTTTACTTGCCTTAGGGAATAAAACAAGATTAAACCAAGCAAAGAACAGAATCCAGTTCAGGTGTCAGTGGTCCTGATTATTTACTCTGATTGCCATGAGGTATAGAGCCTTGTTTCATAAATCTGGAGGTGATGGTTTGCTACAGTGAAATTCTCCCTGGTGTGAAGATATTAAGCACGGCTGTATTTTACTTGCTGTTCTCCTCAGCGTTGTGCCCTCTTGCCATGGAAACACTGGAATTGCAGAATAGAGAACCTCTGGGTTTTTTTTGAGGAAATTCTCTAAGCCAGTTCTGTTGTACGGAAGCTGCAGACCTAAATTATTTGACTGCCCTTTCCTTTGCAGTTTAAATGGGATGTGATGGAAATGAAGAGTAGTAAAGGCCACCACAGGCAGAGCAGAACTCTGGAAGGAGGATACCCTTCCTTCCCCAGTGCTCCTCCAGCTCCCCTGCAGCCTACAACATGAATTTGTGCGATACCTCCACAACTCCTAAACATGCCTTATGATCCCTGCCAAATGCAGCTGCTCTGCAGAGCCTTTCATCTCCCATCCAACTACAAGGAGTGGGTGGTGTCGTACAATGGGAAGGGGCCTGCGGAGGAGAGGATCAGTTATCAGGCTCTCCCACCAAGAAGAAAGGCTACCCCTCCTGCAGTCCAGCTCTTCCATGTCACACGGTGTCAACAGAGGCCTTTCCCATTTGCTCAAGCATGGAAAATATTCTCACTCACTCACTCACTCACTCATTCACTCTTATCCCTTGTTTGCAAAGGCAGTGGGAATGTAAAAGCATGGGAGCATTTTTCATCCAAGTACCTACATTGCTGAAATATGTTGAGTGCTGCAGAAGGAGCACCTTACAGTAGATGATCTGAACTGCAGCAACTACAGCCTTAAAACAGGTGGCTGTAATTCCCTGGTTGGTTTCAAAGCACAGCTCTTGAGTGGTGTTTTGAATTTACTGTATGCGATTTGTGAACAAAGAAAACTATCACAGAAAAGAGATTCGCTCCTGTAAAGAGCAGTTCCTAAAGACCTCTGAAATCTCAGAAGACAGGGTACAGGAGAAGATCAGTGAATGCCTACAAAGCAGTTGAAGGAGATGATGGATGGAAGGTACAGAGGAAGGAAAAGATGCCCGCCCCATTTTTAACACCTCTTCCAGTGCAAAGAAAGCATGCGGTGCAGTGGCATTAGTTGACCAGACAGTCCCTAAAAGGCCTTAGTGTAAAAGAGGCTTGAGAGGCATGGGTATCTCAGCTGCTGTGGCCTGCTCAGATGGTAAAGCTGTTGTCTTTCTCTTTTTCATGTAGCTCAACACTGTGGCAGCAGATCGAAGTTTCACGAGCAGAGACATCGAGTCAGGAGCCATGCAGCTGAACACAGAAGTGTGTCCAATTGGGAAGCTCTCTCGCCGGGGCTTCTACCTGGCTTTCCAGAACTCTGGGGCCTGTGTAGCGATGGTGTCCGTCCGAGTGTACTACAAGACTTGCCCAGAGGCGGTACGCGGCCTGGCCCGCTTTCCAGAGACGCTGGCAGGGTCAGAGGGGCTGACAGAAGTGCCTGGGGTCTGCGTGGAGTACGCAGCTGAAGAAGTGGGCTCTCCCCCCAGGATGCACTGCAGCACTGATGGGGAGTGGCTGGTACCAGTGGGCCGATGCCTTTGTGCTGTGGGGTTTGAGGAAGTCGATGGGAGCTGCGTAGGTGAGTATGCAGACACTAGCTGTAGGCCATGGGAGAGGTTCCAGAGAGCTAGAGATCAGAATATCTGTAAGCAGAAACTGGGATCCAGAGTTTGTGTGGTCTACCTCTCCCTTGTATCTTTCCTTCTCCTTACCTTCTCCTTCTCCTAAGCTTCTCTTTTTCAGTTGTGATTTTTCTCCTCATGCGTCAGGTGCAAGACCTGCACACACCTCTCCACTCCCTCTTGGGCTTCATCCAGGAGCTTTCAGCTCTGGAGCTAGTTTCTGCGAGCTGTAACTATGTGATTGACACTGACTCACTCAACAACTGGTTCTCAAACCTTGAACAGCAGCCTTGTTCTCCCAGGGCAGACAGGTCAGACACACAGAGCAGGGTATTCGTCCCGTGACTAGAAAGCTGAGAGGCAGAGGGGACAGGTTTCTCCTCTGTCCCTTGTTCGCCTTGGACTGGGATGGCTCTTCTGCCATGGGAAACCATGTAAAGCATGTTGCGCAATACCGTGGTGCCTGCTCTTCTGAACAACAATTAGCAAGCAAAAGAGTCATCAGGATGCTGGAGTCACAGCAAGCAAGGGTTGTTGCAGTAAGAAGTGCAGGGCCCTCCCTTGGCTGCAGAGGGCACAAGGTTCAGCTTCTAAAGGTAACTTAGTTCGACAAAAGTGGTGTTTTGGGTGATATGTGTTACTGTGGGGAGAGACGTAGAAGACAGCAGATCTTTGCTCTTGTTGCCAGAGCTGTATGGCACAAGGCTAAGGCCATAGGGATCCACGCAGTGCTCTCAGATTCAGCAGATGCCCCGTGTCTTCTTTGCTCTGCTAGAGGGATCTGATGTCTCTATGATTCCCTACTGCTTGCTGCTCATTTTGCTTGGGGAGCTGGAGAAGGTTGAAGCACAAGATCCTTGCCCTCTTCCAGCAATCCCCTTTGCTTGCACAGCTCAGCCAGTTTTTCCACTTAGGTGCTACAGAGCTCTCCCCGC
Source organism: Muscicapa striata striata (assembly GCA_030060385.1). Lineage (NCBI taxonomy): Eukaryota > Metazoa > Chordata > Aves > Passeriformes > Muscicapidae > Muscicapa > Muscicapa striata. Next base: position 81,092 of record JAREIS010000441.1, read on the forward strand.
CCTCCTGAGAGCACTCCTCTGGGAAGGGGCAGGGAAGCTGTCGTGTCTGGACAAGCCTCAACTGCTATCACAGCACAGGTTCATTCTACATCTGTGCTTTCATCCCACTCCGCCCAAGTACAGCTGCAGCCAGAAGTATGTTTTACAGAATTAGTAGGGACTGGGGAGGTCTCCCAGGAGAGGAAGGGAAGAGGGGAGAACCTAGCAGGAGTAGAGATACTTCATGACCAGCATAGTGTCTTATTAGAGCATCAGGGGAGAAGGTGAATGCAGGGAATATCTTAGGATCTGCTCCCTCAGCAGAAAAGACTAAACTGTGCAAAGGACTGGGAGCAATCCAGCTCAGGATAAAGACTGAAATCACAGCTTTTACTTTGTCCTCAGAACAGAGGAGGACTTTTTCAGACATGTGAAGTGTGACAGGATAGAAGACCTGGCAGTGTCATTCTGATTCTGAGTTTTGCCTAGAGTAGGGAGCAAAAAAAAGGGAAAACTGCACCTTGGCCTTTTAACAGGGAAAAAAAACTGACCTCTGTTACAGGACAGGAGACAAGAGAAAACCAGAGGGTCAGGTCCTGAACTAGTTCCCTCAATCTCTCTGGCTCAGCCACCCCACAGTCCCAGAAAAGCTGTGCCTGTCCCAGAGCATTCAGACTTTGCTGCCATAAACCCAGAGCTCGTGATTAACTTCCTCCAGTATGTAATTTGCTGTGCCCACGGAGGCTGGCTGTGCCTTGGCCTGTGCTCCGGCTCCTTGCAGGGCTCTGAGGGGCGGCAGGTGAGTCGAGCTCCCCCCCTGACTGTCAGCCCCGGCCTGGTGCCTGCAGCCTTCCCGGCCTGCCTGCCACACTCACGAGGGGCACCTGCGGGAATAAGGAGTACAGGAAGCGCCACAGCCTCCTCTCTGCCTCTGGTGCTTGGTGAGCAGGCCCTTTCCCAGGCTTGTTTTCCCCAGCGCGCCGCCCGGAGCGGGTGCCCAAGGCCCAGGAGAACCGGGGCCAGCGGGGCTGGGCAGCGCCCCTGCAGCTCCGCAACCCTGCACCCCCAGGGCAGAGCGGGGGAACCGGCAGCCCCGTCCTCACGGCCGCCTCCAGCGCCCGGCCGGGGTCGCTCCGCACCGCCCCAGCGCCGGGCCGGGCCGGCCCGGGGCCGCTCCGCGCCGCCCCGGGGCGGGGCCGGGCTGGCCCGCGAGCCGCTCCCGCCCCCTGCCGGCCGCGGCCGCCACCGCCTCATGTCGCGGTGTGGGTGCTCGTGCCCTCGGCTCCGGGCTTGTCCCTTCGACCCGAGTGCCCCGGGCAGCTCCCGGGCTTGTCCCTTCCACCCGAGTACCCCGTGCATCTCCCGGTTTGTCCCTTCCACCCGAGTGCCGCGAGCAGCTCCCGGGTTTGTCCCTTCCACCCGAGTACTCTGCGCGGCTCCTGCCCCGCTGCCTCTCTGCCCGGCTGTTGTCTCCCTGCAAGGCATCTCCTGCTTGGAGGGGCTCGGCACCGCCGGTGACGCAGCAGATGTGGGCGGTGGCGCTGGATCTCAGAACTGGGGGAACAGAGGCTCTCCTGGGGTCGGAATTACCTGTTCTGAAACACAGCTTTTACGAGGAGCGGTTGGAAGAGCTGAGGGTGTTTGGCACAGAGACTCAGGGGAGACCGTATCACTCTGTACAAACACCTGAAAGGAGGGTGTAGCCAGGTGGGGATCAGTCTCTTCTCCCAGGCAAGTAGTGACAGGACAAGAGGATGTAGTCTTTAGCTGTTTTAGGTTGGACATTAGGAAGAATTTCTTCACAGAAGGGTGATAAGACATTGGAATGGGCTGCTCATGGAGGTGGTGGAGTTGCCATCCCCAGAGCTGTTTAAGGAAAGGTTGGATGGGGCACTTTGTGCCATGGTCTAGTTGCCATGGTGGTCACAGGCTGGACTTGATGATCTCAGAGATCTTTTCCAGCCTAACTGATTCTGTGATACTTGCAAAAGTTCCCAACCCCAAGTTTCTATAATTTACTTGCAGTTGGTCTCAGCCTGACATGAGTGTATGTATATTGCATCCTGTCTGTGGCAGGTAGTATTATATAGGCAATATCAGAACCTCTGTGTTATACAAGAATGTGGCCACACATTTGTTTTTCACATCAAAGCTCTCCTGACTCAAACTGATTCAATGTCAGAAGCTCTCAAATCTTAAGCTGGAGCAAAGTGGCAGGAGGCCTCAAAACTTTCATCTTCAGTCCAGCATGTAGAAGTGTTCTCAGTTTGAGCAGCCTGAAGATCAAAGTAACTTTTACTGCCTGTTTCTCCAAGAGCTGATTTGATCGGGAGTATAAATGGAATCTTTGGGCTGTGACAATCAATACTTGAGCCTTTTAATTATTTTCAATGGCCTTTGCTATCATTTATCACATAGTTGCATGATTGTATCTCAGAATGATAGATTTTCCTGAGTGGTTCTGTCATTTCCTGGAACCAGAGGGTGCTGGTTGCTCCTACTGGTGATTTTTTCTCTTTTCTGAGCTCTTTTAGCATCCCTTCTGCAGACTGATGATGAGTAGTCTGTTTTGGCCTGTGTTAGTGGAAAGTTTTCAAGGTCCCTCAGGTGTTGTTTCTCTGTCACATAGTAGGAATGACTGGGTTGGGTTTTTTTTGTCTTCTGGATAAAGGATCCTTTCCTGTGCTATGCTCCACCACAGTAAGCCATTTGTGTGAGGCTCCTGAGCAGATGGTTTTCTCCATTGGGATCTCCTGAGGGATTACACAGGATGTTGTCACTTTTATAGCGCAATATAAAAAGGGTCATTCCCCCAATGTGCAAGTTAACTGCAAAGTGGTAGCTCTGGCAGAAAATTAGTGTATGTATTTCTCAGCCATCTGATCAGAAATAGGTTGGTTTTCTTTAGCTAAAGAATATTTGATTCATTTAGCACAGGCTGTCAAACCACTAAATTCGCAGATTGCCTTAAGCTCTGTCACTGATTTTCTGCTCCGCTACACAACTGTAGAGGTGAAGCATTGACATTGAGACAACTGGTAAGCTGACCAGTGTTTCTGTGGATTGAACTAATAGTAATACAGCAAAAACAGGTTGTCAGGTGTTACACTAAGAGAGTGTGGCTGCTCATTTTTGGATTGGAAGCAGAAAACACATGACACCTATTCTCTTGCAGTCTGTGTTGGTTCCATAGCCAGTTAAGCTCGATGCTGTGAGTTGAACTGAAAGCTTCCTAGATATTCCCCAGGGTCCTGCTAGATGATAGTCTGGTATAACACTTTAAATCAGCAAAGATGCTTCTGCTAAAAAACCTACTGGCTACCCCATATGAAGTCAGCAAGCAGAAGATTCTGAAGAGTGCAAGGATTTGTAGCTACTATTTATGGTTCTTATTTATGGTGTGGGAAGCATGAAGGTCAAGGTGGGGACCAGTCTGGGTTTACATTGGAAGAAGTTTCCAAGGTTGACTGGATTCTGTATTCATACAGCATCTGTGAGGAATTAGATCCTGCTTCTTCAGTCTGCAAGCCTTGTCACAATCCTGATGCTACCTTGAGCTTGCATCTTCTGTCTTGAAATAATTGATCTAGGTGACTGCCAGGTGTCCAGGTGTTCCTTCTAACTTAAGTATTTCTGTGAACTAGAAAAATGGAGTCAGATAAAGGAGTGTTCAAGAAGCTGAGTGAAACAGCCAGGCATTTTTTTGTTGATGGTTTATTGATTATCTCATATTGGCTTGTTTATCCTTCCACAGCCTGCCAGCGAGGGTTCTACCGCCACTCCCTGGATGCTAAACGCTGCCTGAAGTGCCCCCCCAACAGCTTGTCCAACGAGTCAGGGGCTACATCTTGTTCCTGCAATGCAGGCTTCTACCGAGCACCATCAGAGGGCCAGAACATTGCTTGCACCCGTGAGTTGCACACAGAAAGAGAGAACAATATCCAGACAGGCTGGGGGATGAATTTATTGAGAGCAGCACCACAGAGAGGAACTTGGGGATACTGGTGGGTGAAAAATTTGGCATGAGCTGGCAGTGTGACCTTGCAGCCCAGAAAGCTAAGTGTATCCTGAACTGCATCAAAAGCATGTGGCCAGCAGGGTGAGGGAGGGGATTCTCTTCCTCCACTCTGGTCTTGTGAGACCTCAGCTGGGGGGCTACATCCCAGTCTGGGGCCCCCAGTACAAGAGAGACATGGACCTATTGGATCAGGTCCAGAGGAGGGCCCTAAAAATGATTGTAGTGATGGAACACCTCTCTTATGAGGAAAGGTTGAGCAAGTTGGGGTTGTTCAGTCTGGGAAGAGAAAGCTTCAGGGAGATCATCTTGTGGCCTTTCAATACTTAGTGGGACCTGCAAGAAAGATGAAGAAAGGGTTTTTATGCCAAGGCCTGTAGTCACAGCACAAGGGACAATGGTTTCAAACTGAAAGAGAGTAGATTTAGATGGGACATATGGAAGAAATTTTTTATAATGAGGGTGATGAGACATCTGGAACAGATGTTGTGTGTCCTATTCCTGGAAGGGTTCAAGGCCAGCTTGGATGAGGCTTGGAGGAGCCGGGTCTAGTGAAAGGTGTCCCTGCCCATGGTGGAACACCTAACTAGAAGATCTTTAAGGGGCATTTGGAACTAGAAGATCTTTAAGGTCTCATCTAACCCAAACCATTCTGTGATTCTGTGAGCAATGGTATGGGGGAAGAAACAAAAGGTTAGAAAATGGGGATAAGAGATCAGAGAGGGAGAGGCTGGGGTGAAGAGAGGGCTCCATTTGAGGTGCATCACAGCAGAGGGGAAGCTGTCACAGAACTCTGGGCATTAACAGTGGATCTAACACTTCCTTTTGTGCTCCTGTAGGCCCACCCTCAGCTCCCCGCAATGTCAGCTTCTCCCTCATTGGCACCCAGCTGAGTCTGTGGTGGCAGCCACCCAGTGACCATGGAGGGAGGAAGGACCTGACTTACACAGTCTTCTGCCAGCGCTGCCATTTCCTGTCCTGTGAGCCTTGTGAGGCTGGCGTGGTGTTCTCCCCCAGTGCCTCTGGTCTCACGAAACCTGCAGTGGATGTGGATGGCCTGGAAGCTTACACCAATTACACATTCACTGTTGAAGCCCATAATGGTGTCTCAGGAATGGGACCTTCTCCACAGAGAACTGCTCCAGCTGTCTGGGTCTCTGTTGGACATGCAGGTTAGCAGAAGCAGAGAGAATTTCTTCCTGCTCATCATGAAAAGGAAGAGGAATCTCTTTGAATATTTAAGCTTTCTCCATCTTCTCCTTCTGCCTGACACGTGTTGGTATGGTATGATAAGGATTCTAAAGTACCTCTGCCTCTGGCATTTAAAGTCCATTAGTCATATTCCTTGCGAATCAAAGTAGCAGTAATCATTATCCACTGAGAGCTATGAATCTGCCAATAACTTAACAGAGATGAGGAGGATGAAGCCCTCCATGTCACACAGCCTAAGTATTGTTACCTGTGTGACAGGAAGGCTGAGGGCTGTGTCATGAAATATTTCCCATGACTCAGATATTGCAAAACACCAAACACAACAGAAACCCTGGCATAACTGGAAAAAAAAGGGTTTTGAAAGCATGGAGGGATGAGGATGTTAAATCTCGATACATTTCTGTAGGTTAGCTTCAGTCTGGCTAGTTTGGCTGTCCTGTAAATACTTTCCAGAACACCATGAAATGTGATTATAGAAAAGTGACATCACAGTGCTCAACAGCCCTTGGTGCATTTCCCAGGTTCTAATTTAGTAACAAAATATGATTTTTCTTCCTGATGCTATGCGGGGGCAGCACAACTCTGAGCTAGAAAAGCAGAGCTACTTTTGGCTTGCCTCATCACTTCCTGATGATGGTGAAGGACAAGGAGAGAACCAGGCTTAACTCCTCAGTCCTTCCAGTCTCTTGAGAATTATCTTTTTATTCATGAACAGCATGCATTTGCAGTCAGCTGAGAAATTTTGAGCATTGAGTTTCATTGTACCCTTGTGCAATGCAGCTGCATTCATAAATCATTGCATAGGATAGCTGTGCTACTGCTGCTGTAGGAGCATAAAATCCTAATATTTTTTATTTCAAATTGGATACTTTCAGTGCAGTCCTGGAATAAATGTAATTTCTTGGAACACGGATGTTGTTTTGAGGGCCAAAGTTATGCTTCCACTGTTGGGGCAGAAGCACACTATTCATGGAAAGCAATTAATTACAACCAGAGACCTCATTTCCCTTCCAGCAAACAGGAGAAAAATGACAGTGGCAATGAGACTCAGTTCCAGTTGCATGGTATGACCAGACCTTCTGGTGGAGAGAGGACGTAGTTTGCATTTCGTTTGTATTTCTCCCTCACATTCTCTATTGTCTCCCACTGCAGCTCCAGTGACAGTATCCCAGTTTATTCTGACACAGAGAGATGACAGTAGTCTTTCTGTTTCTTGGCTCGCCCCACGGCAACGCAGCAGGACCTCAGTGGAATATGAGGTCATGTTCTTTGAGAAGGTGAGGCCTGCCTGATTCGCTCTTTCCCCTTTCACCCAAAGGGATGGAAAGTGTCCTCTTGCTCAACATGCATTTGTTACTTGATCCTGTTTGGTTGCTGCAGGGAGAGAAGGCACGATACACAGTGAAGCACCTTCTCGAGCCGAACGTCACTCTGAGAGACCTGCAGCCAGACACAGCCTACCTGCTCCGTGTGAGATCCATCACACCGCTTGGGCCTGGGCCCTACTCCCCGGAGCAGGAATTCCGCACCCTCCCCCCAGGTAAAGGACAAGCACTGGTATCTCATCGGCAAGAAACTCCCCCATCAGATTGTATATTCTCATGGTGCATGGATCTCTTTTTGTGGTATTCTGGGTGTAAGGCAAGACACCACTCTTCTGAGTTCCTTGTCACCAGAGCCAAGCCTGTTGCTTTGTAAAGACAAAAGGCATTTTTCTTGTTTCCTTGCTGTTGTATAAAATTTGCTTACACTTTCTCCTTTAGACCTGATCAGTCTCAGTTTAGTGTGTTGTACTGGCATGAGACTTAACCAGATCTTAATTTAGTTCTTGAAAGACATTGTTACTTTGGCTAATGTTTCTAAGTTTGAATGCTGGTCAAATGATTACCATATGCTTCCTTTTGTGTGCCAGTTACTAGTGAAAAGGAGAACTCAGAGGTTCTCAGTCCTATCTTTTCCATCTTTATCAGTTCAATTTTATGTAGTCCAGCTCCTGAATGTAACTCTGCCCAAAGAGATGGTATGTGCCACTGAAAAAAATTCTTCACCAAAATACAATGTGTACAAGGCCAAGTTGTCAGGGGCACAAGAAGACCTTTCTCTTGTGTCAAAGAACATCTTATATAGGCCTGACATCTAGCCTTTTCTTTTCCTGGGTCACACAAAAACTTTCCCTTAATCTAAAATTTTCTATAATGGAATTTGCTCTGTCTTCATTCCATAGACTCCTATTGACCCTATGGATAACTTTAGAAATGCATGTATTGAAGTGCTGCATTTGAAAGACTAATTTGTAATTAAATAAGAACACGAGGAAGAAAGCTAAGGCTTACCTTAATGTAACTAAATAGTTAAATTAACAATGTAAAAGCTGAGAAGGAGTTGGAATACCATTACTGGAATATAAAGATTGGGCCCTTTTTGGCATCAGGAGCTTTTGCTAAAATCTTCATGAAGTCACAGAGACAAATGATGATAACAAAAATTATGTTTAACCAATTAAATAATGTATTACAAAGGCCCTGTGAAAAAGATGTAAATTAGCATGCACAATTGTTTTGATTAAGAAAGAATACGTTAGAAAATATTTTCATCAATATTATGCTTTATTTCAAATGAAAGTTGATCACCTTATCATGCCAAGACAAAGGTATTTTGAATATGAAAGGGATCAAAAAGAAGTGCCAGCAAGGTTTCATTTTATGGGAGTTCTTGTTTGGTAATACTAGGAGCATTTTTCAGTTGTTATACTCTAGGAATATTAGTGCAGGATTTGCAAGGGGTGGCAATTTTTTATTTAAATCTGGATTTCATAATTTAGATCCCTAAATCCCTCCAGAAGTCCTGTGTATCTAAAAGCTTGTCCATCTTATTAATAAAGACACTATTTAACCTTCCAAAACTTAGCTTTTTGATTTTAACAAAACAAGGACATTAGCTTTCTCTCTTGATTTCTGCTTAACTAAGCTGGTGATTTTTAATAATTTTTGTGGGATGAGTCAGAGGAAAAATAACTAGTGTTAATTAGGCTTTATGGATGCTGACCATTGGACTAGGTGTTAGGAAACACTTCCCCACACAGTTCTGTGTATCATCTGTTCCTTGCTTTAAAATCTGCTCATTTATTAAAGAAAAAATTGTTTGGGGATTTTCTTTCTTCCAGGTGTTTTCCTAAATCTCTTTGGGGAAAATATTAAAAATATGTAGATTCTCATTATTTCTCCATTAATGCATTTTAAGTTCTTAATTTTTTTTTTTTAAATTATGGGAAATAACTTTTTAAAAGACCAGCAGAGGAAATATAGCATTTTCTCTGATGAATTTGAATATACTTTGTGGAAATGCCTAGCTTTAGCTTGAGAACCTAAATGGAAGGAGACAGCTTGTGTTATGTGAACACTCTCTGAAAGCTATCCAATCACAGAATGAAACCACCTGATGCTCAGTTTTGAGCAAACAGGAATGTGATGTGAAAGGATTGTTGGATAGAAGTGGAAGGGAAGGAACATCTGTTCTTAATTTTTGAAAGTGTTGTGGAATTTAGGGAGGAAATCAGACATAAGTTTGAATTACTCAACTGGAAGACCGAGATTGTAGATAAGAGTCAACAAGATGACCACCAGAAGGTGCTCTGTCCACATGAGTAGTGTGATAGGACTCCCATCTGGTGGCTTTGCTGCCTGGAACACGAATAGCTGTAACATGCCTAATGCCGTTCACTGGTAGAAGCTGGTTGGTATATTCCAGACAAATAGGTATTGGTCTTTTAAGTGATATGGCCTCTCTCTCTGTTTCTGCAGACACAGGAGCTCTGTCTGGTGGAGTCATCGTCTCTATTATCTTTGGAGTTTTCCTATTTGTTGGGCTAATTCTGGGACTTCTCATGTTTTGGCGAAAGTAAGTATGGATTTTTGATATTGAAAAAGGTATAGATGTAGGAATAGCTGAGCTATGAGAGCTTGAGAAAGGGAGGCCATGATTTCTCCAGGATATTGCATAGGTAGAGGTTAGTTAGAGAAGAAAAACACCAGTGTGCTGCAGCAAGATGGAAAGGGTCTCAGTAAATAATTTTGATTAGCAGGATTGGAGGGATTGATATTGTAAGATAATGTTTGCTGTTGGGAACAGATGAATACGTCATGATTTCTCAGTTTTCTGAGAAAATAATCCAGCAGTATCATATTTTTATCATGAGAGAGGAATAAAAACATTATTATGGTACAATCATTTCTATAACAGCTGACCAGCTGAGTGGTAATACGTATATCCAGTCATTTCAAACCATTTTTCATATACCATTACTGTTGAGGTCTTCTACCCACATACAGAATTCCACTTTCCTTCTCAATGTCTATAAGGCTGCTATTGCTTGGTTTTAAGAAGATCAGATATTCTACTGAAATCTTACAGAAAACATGAAATAAATAGAAATTCATCTGTTAACTCAGCACAAAAGTCCCTGTATGAAAACAAGCTCCATTATCTAAATGTTAATGAAGCATCACATTTTATTGCCAGCTCTACTTTTCCAAGTAGGTACAGTGTTGGGTTTCACTTTGCTCTGTGCTACCCTGAACTCTGTCCCTAACCAGCTAGGGCAGACACCTTGGAAGTCTTGCTTTTTCCTTTGCTGTCTGCTGACCATTTATTTTCATGACTCTTTCTGATGTTCCAGGCGGGCTCGGCGGAGACATGCACGGCCAGATTACAGCACTTCGGGCTTTGAGCGAGGTGAGCTTCAAAGGGGTAGTAAAACCAGGGGGAAGCCTAGAATGTGTTGGAAGGAATGAAAAGAAACATCAGTTTGAAACCAGATACCAGCATGGCTTCTCTGATGTAATTTGCCTCTCCCTACAACAGTTCTATTATTCAGTGTAGGTTTGGTAGATTGTTTTGCTGCCATTGTCAGAAGCCCATGGATTCACTTCTGCTTTTGTAGTTATGCTTTAAAAAGGTTGTCCAAAGAGCTGACAGGTTAATTTGCTCTTTTGTTTCCCTTTACCACAGAGAAGGTCTGGTTGAAACCCTATGTAGACCTGCAACCATATGATGACCCCAGCAGAGGGGTGTTGGAATTCACTAAGGAACTGGACGTCTCTTGCGTCACTATGGAGAATGTGATTGGAGAGGGTGAGTTACTTATTGCTCTCCCCACCTTTCAGTTTCCCCACACTGTTGATCCTCAAGTTCATCTGTGACATTTTGCCTCTGGTTGTCTTCAGGAGAGTTTGGGGAGGTCTATCGTGGGTCCCTGCGACTCTCAGGGAAAGAACGTATTGTGGTTGCCATCAAGACTCTGAAGTCAACATATTCAGACTCACAGTGGTGGAACTTCCTGCGTGAAGCAACAATTATGGGGCAGTTCAATCACCCAAACATCGTGCGTCTGGAGGGAGTTGTCACCAAAAGTAAGTAAGAGTGTGTGTGAGAGAGTTCTGGGATGAGAGCAGAAACTGGTACATTTCTCAGGCCTTTCTTAGAGTTTGCTGGGAGAGAGGTTGTTCTGGGAGAAGACAGGCATTGTCATGTGAGAGAATGAGGGAAGGAGGAGAGGTATGGATTTCCAACAGAGTCCTGAGACAGTGTTAGGAGAGATCTTCTAGGGCTGGTGAGTAGATGAGAAGTCGGCATAGTGTGAGAGATGCTGTAGGGTGATATGTGCAGTACAAGGAGGAGTACAAGATCATTGGGAGATGTGTAGGGAGAAGGGGCAGCCAGCTGTGCTGGTGGAGCTGGGGTGTTAGCTGGGGTTGGACATGGTTTTCTGTGTTGGGGCATATGGAGAGCATTGAAAGGCATGAATAGGAGAATTTGAAAAAGGCTGAAACCCTCTTGTTTTCCTCAAGGGAGGCCAATGATGATCATCACTGAGTATATGGAAAATGGAGCACTGGATACCTTCCTCCGGGTGAGAAACTCCAATCTGTAATAGGCTTGTGTACTGCCAGAACTTGCACTTGACCTGGATTTAAGGCCGTAAAATAAAACTAGAAGTAAGATCCAGACATCCACTTACTTTCTGCTTACTGACATTTCCACTGTCAGCAGCTAAAGCTTAATGCCATCCAGTTTGTTGTTACAAGAGTGGTGTCTTTGGTGGTTGAAATGCTTAATGAGGACTGGAGACCACCCCCAGTCCCTTAGTGAGAGCCTGCTGGGGCCTTTGGGCTGCAGCACTGCCTTTTTCCTTGTCCACAGTCCACTTTTGTGTGTTGATAAGGTCAGTGACTAGAAACCAAGCGGATTGATGTCACTTCTCTCACTTTTTCTTCCATGCAGGAGAATGAGGAAAAATTTAGCCCTGTGCAGCTTGTGAGCATGCTGCAGGGAATAGCCTCTGGCATGACCTACCTTTCAGAACACAACTATGTGCACCGGGATCTGGCTGCTCGCAACATCCTGGTAACGCGCAGTCTCCAATGCAAGGTGTCTGACTTTGGGCTCTCCCGAATTTTGGAGAATGACGCAGAGGGAACCTATGAAACCAAGGTAATGCAAACCCAGTCTTTCAGCCTTGTAAATTAACTGTAAATTTCCTCTCTGAGGAAACCTGTAGTAAAATTGCAAGTCATGGTGTGGATGGTTCAGAAGGTGGTGCTTTTGTCTCTGGAGTCCGGGTTGATTTTGTTTGCTAAGAAATTCAGAGGGACTGTGGTGTTAAAATTAGAAGCAAAATAAGAGGTCTGATTTCTTGAACTCAGTTACTAAATTTAGCTTTGAAGATAGCCTTGCTGTGATCAGAGTTTTGGACTAGAGTCATCTCCATGTCTCTTTTAATGAAAGTTTCAGTAATTCTAACGCATGGTGCCCTTCAAAGCAGGGCTGTGACTGGTACTAGGCTCTTACTCCCACAGCAGAGATTTTTGTGTGGCATTCAACTGAACAGAGGGCTTAAACTCATTTACTTTCCAAGAATATTTCTTTCCTTTTGAGAAATTTCCCTGGGATGGTTACATGCCACTTCAAATGAAGTGGGCCCAAATCTCTGAACCACTTTGTAAGGTCCTTGCATGAAAACGCTGGAGAAATATAAATCAATAAAACATGGTGGATACACTATGTTTCTGCTCTTTTACAGGGTGGTAAGATTCCTATCCGATGGACAGCTCCAGAGGCCATTGCTCATCGCATTTTCACCTCAGCCAGTGATGTCTGGAGCTTTGGAATCGTCATGTGGGAGGTGCTGTCATTTGGTGACAAGCCGTATGGGCACATGACCAATCAAGAGGTAACAGACACTGAGTTCAAGAGCTGATTTTAAAAATAAATGAGGCAGGTGGGCACAACTTTTGTAGATATCCCTCAGCCTGCAGTCTTGACTTTCTTTTGAATACATAACTACTATGTTTCCCTCTCTGCTAAAAGTCAGTGCAACCAAGTCAAGGGCAATAAGTATTGAGGTGCCAACAGCAATAAGCCAAATTAAAGAGTGCTTAAATCAGCCACAGCATTTGGATCTGGAGATACTTTCTATTGGTTTTGATTTCTCCTTCCTCTGGCTCTGGTGCATTATATCTGGTCTCATTCTAGGCTCAGCACATGCTGTTGAAATTATTCCTCAGGGTCTGGTTCCCGTTCTCTCACTGTGCCTGTGCCAGGACTGTTTGGTCGTCACTTTTCCTCACTTCTTATGAACATGTCCTGAGTGGCAAATGGGAGCTAAACTAGTAAAGGACTGAAAAAACATACGTGGGCTACTTAAGTTTTTGGCATCCCTTAGGTGTCTTGATCCTGTGCCATGCTGCCCAAACCCTGTGTCATACACGTGTAATCTGCACCACCCCTCCCTGACTGCACTTTGTGAAGTGGTGAATGGCTGCTCCCAGAGGTCTCTGGCTCCCCTTCCGCACTCTCTGCTCTTGGCCAGATTTCTCTGTGTCTCTGTGCAGGTGATGAAAAGCTTAGAGGATGGGTACCGGCTCCCCCCGCCTGTGGATTGCCCATCTATCCTCTACGAACTCATGAAGAGTTGCTGGTCACACGATCGGATGAGGCGGCCTCATTTTCAGGAAATCCGGGCGCAGTTGCAGCATTTCATCTCGAGTCCCCAGCTCCTCCGGCCTGTTGCAGACTTTGATCCCAGGTGAGCAGGCTGTTGCCAGAGGAGGAGGGGTTCACTGGGACACTTCATCTTCCTGTCCCCAGCAGGAGGAGAGGCAGTGCGGCAACGCAGACTGGAAAGATGCATCCTGAGTGCTCTGTGTGCAGAGGGTAGTGGCCATCTCCGGCTCCTGGTGACAGGAGAGGGCAGAGCCCTTGGCCTGCTCTGGCCTCGCTGCACAGAGAGCAGATTAGCTGGCTCAGCCCTGGCAGAGGATGCTGCCTTCCCCTTTGGTCGGTGTGTCCTAGTGCTGTCCGTTTCAGGTGGTTGCCTCGCTAACAAAGGGTTTATGTGTCTCTAGGGTAACGCTCCGTCTCCCCAGCTGCAGTGGATCTGATGGGATCCCCTACCGATCCATCCCTGAGTGGCTGGAATCCATCCGCATGAAGCGCTACATCTCCAACTTCCGCACTGCCGGCCTGGACACCATGGAGTCCATTCTGGAACTCACTGCTGAGTAAGTGCAGGCCAGGCTCCCAGAAGGCACCTCAGGCTGTGCTACAGGTAGCTGTTTTCCTCCCTGTGCCATCTGAACAGGCACTCACATTCCCTTGGGAGGCTTCTCTCCGTCCTTCTCCATGGGGTTTAATGGAGGTGGACAGGCTTCTTGACCGGAAAGGGAAGAATCAGCCCAGAACTGGGAGCAGCCCAGACTGTGAGCTATCCATGTCCATGCTTGACGCTCTTCAGGGGTCTTCAGCTGCTCTGAACTCTCATCAGACACAAGGGGAAAGAATAGATGGCAAACAGATCTCTAACCTGTCTCCCCACCCTTGTAGGACTTTGTAAGATAATTTCCTTGTCACAAACCTCATATAGACTAATGATATCCCTCCTACTCCATCAGCCAGGCACTGTTGCGTCATTGAGCAAACCTTTTTAGGCTCCTCAGAAGGACTCAGAACACAGCTGTGTTATTTTGTCAGGGATGTTCAGCCAGCTCCAACCAGGGCAGTTACATGAAACAAATGAGCAGACACAGACCTGCTGAAGGGTTGAGACATGGTACTATCACAAGATGATTTAATCACAAATCTTGACTTACTGGGAGCACAGGCCTAGCCACAAGGTGGAAGAGGTCAGTTGACTGGGTGGGCAGAGGTAGCCAGGGAAGGGCAGGAATATCTAGAAGTTTCTTCCTTTAGAGAAAAGGTAGTGTATTAGGAGGCACTGAGTGAAAGGAAGCTTTTTGAACTAATGCTTGGTAACTGTTTCTGCCCTTACCCACACCCTTGTCCCTAAGGAACAAGAATAGCAAATCTTTTTTTCCTTTCTTTTCCCATTTCCTTCAGGGACTTGAAACAGATGGGAGTGTCGCTTCCAGGCCACCAGAAGAGGATCTTGTGCAGCATCCAAGGCTTCAAGGAGTGATCAGTTGCTGCATTCTTAAACTTGAAAAATGCCCATCCTTACCAGATATCACTTGGAATCATTCCTATGGCAATTGCTTCCAAATGAGTGACTGGACAAACAAAGGAAAACAACCAGAACTGAAAAAGCTCGTGAGGCAACACCACCTGCTCTCATTTCTGTTCCCCCTTGCTTTAGCTCTACAGCAGCCATCAATACGTTTCAGAGCACTGGTCTTAGAAACTATTCTCTGTATTCTGCAGTCTACTTTGTGCAGCACTAAGTAGGCCTTGTAGTCCACATACTGGAGTTTCAGACCCTTAGTGCATCACATGGAATACAAAGTGGAGAGTGGTGGATAACATTTTAAGATTGAAGATGAGGGTTCAAGATAGATTGGGACATTCAGGGAGCAGGCACAAGAATACAGAGAGGTAGAGACAGGGCTCATTCACTCCCTAGCATACATTCCCTCTCACTTCAGCACCCTTCTGTCTTTCTTATTTTGCGTCAGGAACAAACTATTCAGTCCTTCACAAGGCTGATGGTAAGGCATATATATTTTAATGCAGCTATTCTTGCCATGAACACCACCCTGTGGTGTATTTCTTTCTTTGGAGGAGAAACTGGGAGTAGAAGCACACCCCGCTGTAACTTGTGTGATCACATCACCTCAGCATGTTGCTGTTTTGCACATGCACACTTCAGAGGGGAGATTTACATCTCTCCAAACTGCTTAATACCTTTTCTTATGCTGTGGACAGAAAACCCTTTGTATATCCATTTTTCTCTGCCCCTTTTTAAAAGAGACAATAGTCTTGTTTGGCTGGAATAGGGTATTTGTAACAGAAAAATGTGTAGGTGGTCTGTCTTACTCCTTCTCTGTGGAGGAAATGTTATTATTTATCAGATCTCAAGACAGTTATCGTCTGTAAATAATACTTTGTAAATAAACCTGTGGCAGAGCAGGCTGTGTTGGAATTCTTTGGCTTATTTCAAATGTAATTGAGACCTTTAGCATACATATCATAAGTCCCAGCAGGGTCCTTATATCTATCTTTAGTTGTTTCAGCCAATGGCCTTTGCCCATTTAACTGCTGATGAAACATGGAAGTGCAATTGCATTGGATTAAAGGATACATTTGCAGCTGATCACTTCAAATTTTTCTTCTTTCAACCCATTTACTGGCCTATCCATGTAACACTCAACTCCATTGTTTTACAGATCCTGTGATTATACCTAAATCATAAATATGTCCAGCTACTGCTGTGTTTGATGAAATACATGTGACTAGTACTTCTTTCTCCTGCAGACTAGACTGTCCAGGAGAAAGAAAATTCTCACTGATGTTCCTAAGACTTTCTCCCACTTGGGAAGAGTAGCTAACTCAAGATTTATTTTTCAAGTCTAGGTTAGTGAAGGTAAGTGCTATACATTCAGCAGTGTGACTTATAGAGATAACAATGTTTCCGTAACTGTATAATGCTCTAAACTCTTAAAGCTATAAATTAACACTGCTGCTTCTGGGAAGGCCTTGCTTAACCATAGATGACAGAAGGGCTAAGAAGCAGAGATCTGCAACCTGATGTAAGAAGGCTGGTTGCTATTCAGACCATGGCTACTCAAGTCACTGCCACTATAGCAAGAGAGAAAGATGAAAAGCAAAGCTCTGAATTTTTAGTACATCAGTCTTAGTAAGAGATGTCTTTAACATGAGGTACAGATAACCTGTACAGAAGTAAAGTTGCTCCCTGGCAGATACCCAAGCTAGCAGATAAGCCCTGATGAAACTGACATAAAATGCACATGTAAACTTTGGCCTGTCACTGCAGGTGATAGAGAAGTGGGAGTGGTTGACACATCAGATACTTGCTGCCATGCAGAAGGACTTTAATAGGGGGGGCAAATGAGAAGAGAGGAGATTCAGGAATTTGAACCAAGGGAAAGGCAGAGCCTCACGACTGGGGAGGAATAGTCTCAAGCGCCAGTACAAGCTGGGGACTGGAAGGCAGCTTTGTAGGAAAGAACTTGCAAGTCATTGTGAACAGAAAGTTGCACCTGAGCCCTTTAGCAAAAGAATACAACAGCACCTGGGCTGCATTTCAGCAAATTAATCACCAGTAACTGGAAGGAGGCAATTATTCCTCTTTATTTAAGCATTGGTCAGACACCTGAAGTGTTTGGGGTCCCCAGTGCAATGAAGGATATAAACTTAATGGAGCAAGTCCAGTGAAAGGCCACAGTGGTTCTGAAGGGATTAGAGCATCTGACATACAGGGAGAGGCTGAGAGAGCTGGATGCTGTTCAGCCTCAAGAGGAGAATGTTTGGGTGGCTTTTATCATTGTGTATAAATACCTGATGGGAGTAAAAAAGGAGCCAGACACACCTCAGTGGTATCCAGTGAAAGAAGCAGTAGTGAAAACACACCAAAATGCAGTAAATTCCATTTTGAAGGTGAGAAAAACCTTAGGAGTAAGAGTTGTTAAAGCTGGAACAGATTATCCAGGTCTCATCCTTCAAGATATTAAAAAGCAACTTGCTCTGGTTGACCCCGAGAAGGGAGGTCCTCTCCAAATGTTAGGAGCTGCTGAATCAGCTGGTCTGGTAGAGAAGAGGCTGTTCAGTTCCATGTCCTCAGGGTACAGCCAGTAGCAAGCCTGAGCATGTATTCCCAATAGGCACTCATGCCCAGAAAATCCCCAAGTATATAACGTGTGCACGTATATAAACGCACACACATTTACACGACTGGCCGGAGGCAGAGAGCACAGCAGACATGCAAGCACAGCACAAACAACCTAATCCTCTTCCTGGCTCTGGCTGATCAGGATGAACCTGTTCAAGGGAAACACGTACATGTACACGATGGATCCCTCTAGTGCCCGAGACCAGCCATCCTGCAGCTGGCTCCATGCCCTGGAGCCTGAGCTGCTCTCCTCAGTTGCTGGCACCAGGAGACGCAAACCCTCCAGGCCTGCAGCCCTGCTGCAGTGGTGGGCACGTAAACATGCACACACACACCCTGGAGCCCTCCAGGAGTTAGCCTTAGACAATAGTTCTTCCCAGCAGCTGGCTCCAGGATTCCCTGGTTCCCAGTGTCCTCACACTCAGATGCAAACTCTTCTCTTTCAGCTGTTCTTCAGACCCAAGAGTAGCTCCTGGGAGCCTCAGCAGCTGACTCACACACGTCTTCACAGCCTTTAGCCAGACCCACAGCTCTGCCATATCCTTCCTCTTAAATCTCTTACCTTACCAGCTACTGTGACTTGGATCTTGCTGGCAACAACACAAGGACATACACACCCACATGACATGCATGCACTCAGGTCTGTCCAGTTGCTGGCATTCAGATCCATTTACATGGAACAGATTCCATGCACAGGGAACAAAAAAAAAAAAGCTATTATGAAGACATGGACAGACTGCACTGATGACACACAGGGCACGGCCAGACAAGTGTACTGTGTACGTGCAGTCACCTCCTTCTGTGCCCTTTTCCTGTCAGTTTTTCCCATGGTGCTTCCCATTCTATATCAGTCCTGCTCCTTGCCTTTCATTTCCCCCCCTACACATCATCCCATGCCCCTCAGAGGGGAAACCTCCCTTTAGCCCACAAGGTACTCCCTTCCCATTGACTTTACTGGATAGGTCTCCTACCCAGACACCAAGGCTATGGTCCTCTGATAGCGCTGGGAGGAGGAGAATTAGTGCTTCTCTACCTCAGCACTGCTCTTTTCTGCACTTCAGTGTTTGTGGGCACAAGCATTTAATAACATAGTTTAGAAACAACCTCTCACAACTCACAATGCCTTCAAACTAGCAACAACTACAGTAAGAAAAAAAAAAGTATGATTTAATTCTCCACTCATTCTATAGAAAACCTCAAGAAATTTACTGGATCAATTTGCAAGGAGTCAATAAAGATTTTCCCCAAACTGGCAAGAGATCAAGAGTAGGTTTCACATCTCAAAAGTGTAGAAACATTGGTGCTTATCATAAAGACGAGTTTCACCTGCAGTGACCATCACATGCTTAGAACCATAAGCATCAAACAAACACTCTCTGAGAAGCAATAGTCATGGCCAAAGTGTGCACTTATATTACAATCCACTTCCATCTGACTGGAATACCCACCTCTGAGCAGTATGTGAAGCAGACTACAATATACTGCTGTCTTCTACTGCTTTAAATGAGTGTTACTTTTCAGGCATAGAAAAACACAAGTCTGGAAAAGAGACCAAGAGGTGGAGAGAGAAAGGCCATATTCAGACTTCTGATCTCTTGAGGCTGGGTGGAATAGCCTTGTAAACATTTGGCAATGTATAAAAAAAGCTATACAAAACAGTTCTGCTGCCAAAGACAGCAACTCTCATGGGTGGCTGAACAAATACAGCAGACACAGGTTAATGGAAAAAACCCACACATTTTATTGAATGCAAACAGTGGTTGGACAGTGTCGTTATTCAAAAGGTTTGTTGAGATTGAGACAGTTTCTAGTCCAGGAAATGGGGCTCGGTGCAGTAACACTTGGAGCCGGACAGTACATTGCAATTACACCGCAGCTTTCACTGACAGCAGTGAAAGAAACCCTACTGGAACAGGAGACGTTCCTCAGGCTGTCGAATCCTCATCCACACTCTGAGACGCCTCCTCACCATGTGCTGCCTGTCCTTACGACAGTCTTTATTTGTAAACATGCATTCTTTGGACTGCTTCGCTACTCTGGTTCCCAGCCTGGCTGTCCAGAAACCGCACTGGGAAACAATTCATTTTGGGAAGGGGAAAAATGATTTAAAAAACAAAAAAAAGTTTCCAAACTCAGAGTAGTATTTCAAACACTGCCAGTTTAATCTGGCTAAGGAAAAAGATGACAAGACAGTAAATCAGTAAAATCCATTAGAGACAGAAAAGCTATAGCAGGTTAGCTTTTTCCAGCAACAGTAACAGACTCCTACTACTTTCTGCCTCCACACTCTAACCCAAGTGACAGAGCAGGCAGAGGAAGACATCCTGATAATGAGGTGTCACAAGATATAAAACAAGAGACAGAAGTGGTGCCAAGATGCAGGCTTCCAACTTCTCAAGTCAAATCATCATTCTTGGCTCCATGGAACTGAAGAATGCTCTCAGCCCTTCCTAGTACCTGGCACCAGGTCTTTCTTGCTTCTTCCACCAGGCGGTGGCAGAGGTCTGATCTTTCTCCTCCAGAGTCTTGGGGGAACAGCGATTGTGCACTCACCTTGATCACAGCCCCCAGCCTGGAATACACTGTGGCCAGGAAGCGGTGACAGAAGAAGAGGTCCTTTCTTGGTGGGTGTGCAGAGTGAAGTCTAGGAGCAGTGAATCCTACACGAGTAAAAAACTGCGCTGGCATAGTCTCCATTGGTAGCAGGCTGCCTTGTCAGGCAGAGGGGTAGGAAAATGGCAGGGAGGGGAGGAGTATTGAGTGCTCGAGGGAATGCCCCTCGGAGCTTCTCAGCGCGCTGTTTTTGCACGGACGGTGTGACACTTGATACACAGCACGTGCCCATCCAGAGGAAAGCACCCATTCTCATCTGCTTCAATGGACAAGGGCTTCCCACAGTCCTGAAGAGGAAAAGAAGGGGGAGGGAACTCAATGACAGCCAAGAATAGGGTGAAGACATTCAAGGATGTAAGAAATGCCCCATGGGGTCAGGATAATCTCTCAGTCCACTGCTCTGTCCCTGGCGGTGCTAATGGCAGATCCTGTTTTGAGGGGAGAGCAATCCCAGCAAGTTCCCCTCCTATACACAAGCTGATGTATTGGGGTGTTAGACAATGCAACAGTCCCTGTGTTCATGCCTGTAAATATCTAATCTTTTTCTGAAGATGCTTCAAAAACACTCCAGATTCATTCAAAACAACTTCAGTGTTTGGTCAGCATAGAAAACAAAGGTGCCCAGTTGCTGGTGATGGGCACAGGAGACACTGGAGAAGTGGGGCTACTAGGCTTACCTCACACTTGTAACATTTCATGTGGAAATTTTTCTCCAGTGCAACAACACGCACTGTCTCATCCTTTCCAGGCTCTGGCATGATAGGTTCACTACAGACTGAGCAGCGTGGAGCATACTTCCTGCAACACAGAACCATGGAGGAGACCATGACCACCGTGCTGACATTCAAGGCAGGCTTCTCAGTGCTGTTCAATGGCATTAGCAGCAGAGGAATAGTAAATGTTTAGGTGGAAAGGCACCTCAATGCTTTGCTGACTGATTTTTTAACTTCATGCAAGACAGATGACATGGGCAACCCAATCACACGCTGCAGCAAAAAGCAGCCCGTGTGAGGGAATCTGCCTTCACTCATATACCATATGAATGTGCTCTGCTCTTTCCATACCTGTGGTAGTCATCCACACAGTGAGGCTGGTTGGACTGGTCCACAATAAAAGAGGTCCCCTCCAGGGGGGTATGGCACACCACACAGGTGAAGCACTGGGGATGGTATGAGTTACCAGTGGCCTTCAGCATCCGGTCTGTGATGGTCTGCTTGCAGACACTGCACTTTTCCAAGGTGCTCTGAGCCCAAAGAAAACAAGACATTAATCCAGTCTCCCACCCCTGAGGCTACACCACAGAATGCAAAGATGGAAGGAGGAAGGGAAAACAAGAGAACCACAGTGAGCTCAGTTTTCTCCAGCAGCTTTCACCCCAGTGACTCACAGCATAGCAGTCCTCACAGAAGGGCTTCTCATCCACATTGTAGAACTGCTGCCCCTGCAGCTGCTTCTCACATTTGAAGCAGGTGAAGCATTCCACGTGGAAGAGGCAGTCCAGGGCCCTCACAGCTGGCTGGGTTCGTGACAGGGGCTTCCGGCAGAAGCCACATAGCTCTGTCAATGGACAAGGAAAGGGATCAGGAGAGATGAAAACCCATCAGAGTCTTAATCCTACTGCTGTCCATTGAGGGCACGCACCAGAAGTTGCAGCCTCTGCTGGGGGTGGATGCTCCATGTCCTTCATTAGTTTCTGGGTCAACTTCTCCAGCTCTTCCACCTCCTTCATTGTCAGACAGGAATTCCCCCGAGGTGGATCTGCACTGGAACCCGTGGGTCTATGCTGCAGGAAGAGGAAACATTCAATCCCAAATGACAGACTCTCTCCCACCCTGTCCCTAATAAACCTATTTCTTTTGCCTTTACAGGCCCCCTCTGTTCATCTCTAGGAACAACGTGCCATCCACTGTGCTTGATTATTTCCACCTTTACATTAAGTCCTCCACCACTATCTCTACAGTTACATCTCTCTTTCAGATGAGTAACAGCCTCCCAATAGCCTGGTGCAGATTGGCCCTCATCCTCCCAACTTCACTCCCAATGTGCCTGTCCAAAGACACAAGTCCCATCGCTCTTGCCCTTTCCCTTACTGTGTCTTTTGCAGCAGCAGGTTGTTCTGTTGGGCGTGGCTTCACCTGCACTTGGGGTCTTTCCCTCTGCTGGGCATAGGTGAAATTGGGGGGCTGTGGTCTAGAGGAGGGGCCTGAAGGTGAAGGGGCTGTGAACTGAGTCTGAAGGGATGTAGGGTATCTTGCAGAATTTGAGGGAGCCATTGGAACATTGTCACCTGATTTGGACACAGACTTAGGAGAGCCAGCAACAGGAGACGGGGTGAATTTAGGCATAGGCTGAGCAGAAGGGAGAGAGGGGGGTGGAGGAACTGGTGCCTGGGGCTCCTTGCGTTGCTGTGGGCCTGCCCATGGGGTTGGGGTGGGGTTCAAATCCACCCCAGAGGGCTTGAAAGATGAGCTTCCACTTGGCTTTGGTGTGAACTTGGAAGGAAAGGAATGAGGAGTATCTTTGGCTGCAGATGGTATTGGTATTTCCACAGGGGCTTTTGGAGCCAACGGTTTCTCCAGAGAACTTGTGGATCCTGGAGTTATCTGTAAAGAGAAGCAGCAGAGAGAAAACAGACAGGTATCAGCAAGGTAGAAGAGAAAATATGCCATCTATAGCAGTGACTCAGCCAGCAGCTATCCCAGACCCAGAATGCGAGGAGTTTCCACACTTGACATATTTAGCAAGTGCAAGACAAGCTGCAAGATCCGTGCTTTCCGGTCCTTCACCAACACTTCTGTGCTATGGTTTATCCTGACATTTTGATCTGCAGTAGCACCCTTCTCACTACCTCTTCAAGCAAGCCAGTCATCTCTTCTTCCACCTGCAACATTGTGGACAGCTCACCCGGGATTTGAAGGGGTCGTTCTTCTCCATGTCATCCAACATTACAGACAGTGAGTCAATCTCAAGATCAACGCTGCTCATCTTGCCACGTACCTACACCGCCATCCACGAGGAAAAAGGGAGCAGAGCACGTTACAGGAACAGCCAGAGAAATGGGTGTATCATTCCCTTACAATAGTATATTTTGATACTTTGGGCTGTGGTACAGATCTACTCCTTCCTTTGAATCAGTAACAATTTGGTGAAGATGGAACAGGACACGGTCTCAAAGGTCCACAAACAGTGGGAAAATGCATGGCCCAAGGAAGCTCTCAGACAGATCTAGGTGGGAAAAGACATCTGGACATCTGTAGTCCAACACTCTGCTCACAGTAGGGCTAATTCCCAAGCAACACCAGGTTGCTCAGGGCCCTGTCCAGACAATTTCACAACATTCCCAATGATGCAGATTCCCCAGTCTTTCTAGGCACACATGCCAGCAATGAGCCACCCTTGGAGTGGAACAGGGTTTTCTTCTGTCCAAGAGGAATTTCCCTTGCCACAACTTCTGTCCATTATCTCTTGTTGTGCCCAAGTATGAAGAATCTGTCTTCTCTCCAGCCCTCCTTTAGGTATTGCAGGCTCCAGTCAGACCCCTGCACTGGCAGTCTCTTCTGCTCCAACCCCCAAAGGCCGCTATGACCTTTTACTGGATTGCATCTCATTCAGTATTCCAGAGAGGTTATTATACTGAAGAGCCCATAGAGTCCTCCAAGATGCAGCCTCACTAGCACAGAAGGGAAGAATGTTCACTGTCCTTGTCCTTCTCTCCCAAACGCAGCCCAGCTTGTGGTTGGTTGGCCTTTACTGCCACAGGGGTGCATTCCTGGCTTGAATTCAACTCACTGTCCAGCAGGAACCCTGGGTCCTTCCCCACAGAGCTGCAGCCCAGCCAGCTGACCCTAACCTTTGCTGGTCCATGGGCTGGTAGCATTTCCTGCTCTCCCAGATCTCAGGGCTTCCTGCTGCTGAGTTCAGACAGTAGCAAGAAGCTGTCCCATCTCACAGAGCATCACACAGAAACCACACTTCCTTGGACCTCACTCACCTGTGGGGCAGGAACCTTGCTCACAGGTGCTTCATCGAACATTGGAGGAGGGGGAGGCGGTGGAGAAGGAGGAGAAGGAAAAGCTTCTTCTGGGGCTGGTGGAAAAGGTTCTTCAAAGGGTGGTGGGGGTGGTGGAAATGCACAGTTTGAGGAGAAGCTTGCATCCTCCCCGAGTGGAGGAGGAGGTGGCAGCGGCAGGTCTATAGGGAAGAATGAGAATAAAAGCAACTTCAGATAATTTCTTACTCCTAGCCAGGAGAGTTCTTGAACGTATTGCAGGAAGCAGGATCACAGAATCACAGAGTGCTTTGGGATGGAAGAGACCTTGAATATTTAGTTCAAACCTCACTGCCATGGGCAAGGATGCCACTCACTAGATCAGGATGCCCAAGACCCCACCCAGCATGACCTTGAACACTTCCAGAAATGGGGAATGCACCTCTCTGGGCAATCTGTTCCAGTGCCTCACCACCCCCTGAGTAAAGAATTTCTTCCTGACATCTAATCTAAACGAGCCCTCTTTCAGTTTAAAACCCTTGTTCTTTTACTATCTGTATACATAAAATCTCCATCTCCCTGTTTTTTACACCGCCCCCCCTAAGGCAGTAGAAGGTCACAATGGGTTCTCTCCAGAGCTTTCTCTTCTCTAGTCTGACAAACCTCAGCCCTCTCAGCCTGCCTTCCTAAAAGAGGTGCTCCCGCCCTCAGATCATCTTCATGGTCTCCTCTGGATTCACTCTGAGTCCATGTCTTTCTTGTGCTGAGGACCCCAGAGCCAGATGCAGCATTCCAGGTGGGGTCTCACAAGAGTGGAGCAGAGAGGCAGAGTCCCTCCCTGATCCACTGGTCACACCCCTTTTGATGGAGCCCAGGATTTCATCGGCCTTCTGAGCAGTGAGTGCACATTGGTTTCCCTGTACTCACGGGACCTCAGCACTCATCAGGGACAACTGAACTCCACAGGCTGTTTTTCACCTTGTCCAAAGCTTTTCAGAATAATTTAATCTTTCCTCAATAACTGCTGCTATTAGTCACTAGGCAGAGTTGTTGTATATTTGGGAAACATCTTGCTATGCTCTTTCCCACTCCTTGTCTTATTCCTTGGTCCCCAGCATAACCTTCCCTTGCCAGAAACTGGCTAAAATTACTGAACACAGGGTAGCAGACATGGAATGCCAGTGGACAACCCAGGACCCTGGAGAGCCTGCATTACACGAAAATAAGCTGGCATCTCACAGCAGGATAGTAAGCACTACAAGAAACAAGTGGGGGGAAAAAAAAGCAAGCTGAGCCAATTACCCCTTAAGCGTATGAATAATCTTTGAAATGCCTTTGTTTTTCTGCGGGGTAAAACCAGCTTTTATTTTTGAGGCTAGTGTGTCTTTACACCCAATATACCTTAGGACACAAGAAATTTTCCAAAACCCTTTAAAGGGGGCTGAAAGGCACCAGAGCACCTCAGTTTTCTAGAAACCCCATTGCTTACACCTATTCATATTTGCCAAAGATGCAGAGCAGGCAAAACCAACCATTTTCTATCTACAACACAGACAAATAAATGTGGCTCCTTCTCCCTTCACCATATGGGGGAGAAAGTGTCCTCTTATCGACCACACAGCAAAGAACATTGAAGATGAGAAGGTGTAACTTCCACACGCCTTCTTCCAGACACCCACCTCTCTTCCCAGCTAGCCCCAGTGAGTAGTAGGGTGAAAGACCAAGCTTTCACTCCAGCTACTCCAAGTGTAACTTTTTACAGCAGTAATCAAATTGTCTTATCTTTACATCCAGCTGTTGTCAATAGGCTTTATAAGAACTTCTCATCTATAACCTAAGGGAGACAATACTGGCCTTTTAGAAAATGAAAGCCAAAGTCTTATTAGCCTGTGGAATGCAAAAACTGCCCTGGTATGCACCACCTCTTCCAAGGCTTCTTGTGCTGCAGAAGTTCTGCTGGGGGGAGAGAATAATATTACGTATTTTATTTTCTTTGAAATTACAGTTTGGGATCAAGCTTGTACATGCTTGCCTTTTGGTTTACTGAAGCCATAAGAAACAAAACCCTGATCTGTTGTCACATTGTTTCAGATGCACTAAAAGCCTGTTTTATGAATTATTCACAGGACAAGAAACTTCCCCACCAAGTTGTTATACCAGATTTACAGAATAATCAATACTAAATATAACATCCCTAGAGCAATACTAACTTAGCCATCCTGCCATTTAAGACAGAGTCTAACTGCTACAGCTCTATATCATACTACATTTTGTTTGGGGAGTCCGTAAGAAAGGCACAGAAGGACTGAAGATATGCACCAGAGAAGGATCAAATCAGACACATTTCTCCCATGATGAGTTTTGGTGGCTCATCTGTACTTCAGATATCTTGCTGGCAGCCCTTACTCAATGATGACACAGCAGCTTATGACAAATGGCTCTTTTGCCAGTTTTTGTGTCTAGTTACTCCATAATGCCCACTTTAATGATAGGAGAAGCAGAGCAAGCAACACCTAATGCTCTACTCACAATGTATATTGAAAAATGACTTTTAATATCCATCTGTCTACTTCACACAGTGTTTGTCTGAGACCTTCTGACAGACACATTCCTAATCCAGACAACTACAGCAGAAAATGCCAAGCCCTACGACGGGACCTTGGCTTCCACAGACACAAGATTCCAGCCAACAACATACAAGAAATAGGTCATCAGAGTTAGCTGGTACAATTTTAGGAGGCAGAAGCATCAGCATGTCCTTGTGACATGGGAAAAATGGCTCAGTCATTTTTGTCCTCTAAGCACAGGACCAGTCTTCCTACCATCAGGTCAGGTGCTGCTAACTTAGCATGCTATCCTGGAAAACATCAGTGTTGCAGTCTCTGCTAAAGAGAGAAAGGAAAGAAATTTAAACCAGCAGTTGGCATTCTCTGTACACATGTGTCCCAACTGAGGCATACCCTTTACTTGACAGAACCTTGAGGAAATAGGCAGTATCAAGGATTAGAAAAGAATCCCAGAAATTCCTGGTGGTCCCATGCTGATCATGACTTCAAACTAGAGTCACACAACCAGTAACCTGCATCTTAAAGGACACAAAACCAACCAAGCATAAAAACCTGGAACAATTTTTGTAGAATGGGTAGAACCCATTCTACCACTGCAGGAAGCAAAAAAAAAGGCCACACACACAAAAAAGAAAGAAATAAGAAAACCACAGTGAAACAAGAAGTCACTCTACACAGGAAAACCCAACCCAAACCACTAGGAAAAAAGTACAAAACTGTACAAGCCATACAAACTAAACTCTAAATCTCACTTCCTGTTTATCGTCGCTGCCACTATTTTTTCATGCAGTTATTTCTCCCTTCTCTTTTTCAGCATCAAAGATGGCAATTGCAGAATCCACAAGGACAGTCAGAGATAACCAACTTGAGCTGAGACCAATCAACAAGAAAGAGAACAGCGTGATTCATCACTATCAGGGTCAACTTCTCTGCAACATACTTGCTCTCAGACAAGCTAGCCAGAAACCAACTGCAATTACACAACTGTGCACCCAGGGAATACTGTGAAAAATCCACTGCATTCCTACAGCATCAGTGCAGTGCAGGACAGCCTCCCCCTTCCTTTTGTAATGAAGACACTACGTACTTTGAGATCCCTTTCCAATCCATTTCTCTCTCGTAACCTGCTAGCCTCTACAGCAAGAATATTCATCACTTAGAGCTGTTATACCCCTGTTCTCATATTCAGCCCAGCTACAAACCTCCCACCCTGAGAATTCAGAAATGGATGTTCACATCGGCCATGCCAGCCTTCACCTACCTTCTGCCAGCAGCGATGTGGGTGGCAATGGAATCTCCCCCACCTTCCCTATCTGAGCACGCTGGGCACTAGGACCAGGCGGTGGGGGCAGCGATGACTCTGATGCACCCCCAGCCTTGAAGGGGTTCACCTTGGGCTTAGGGGCAACCACAGGTGCAAACTTCTTTTGTGGGTTGTAGAAGGATGGAGTAGAAATGTTGATGCTGACTGTGGATGTCATGCGGGTCCCTGGGGCACCTGGGGAGGCCATCTTTTCAGCACCTAGCAGGAGAGAAGAGGGAAACCTGTATGAAGTCATCCTTGGGCCAGAGTGGAAATTAATGGAGAAGAATATGTGAAACAAAGGCATACAGGCATTTAACTCAGGCCAGAGGCTGAGGTGCCGCATCAGTGCGCTTACAAGACTAGCACAGAAAAAAGGAAGAACAGAAACTGCAGACAGCTCGAATGAGCCATAACACTTCACCATTTCAACTCAGGATGGCATTAACCACAAACGGGTTCTCGCAACAGAGAAAACCCAGATTTCCACTGCACTGGAAGCCTGCACCTGTAGTGACCAGAAGGGGGGGTGATCCTCGCACCCCAAAGGATGCCTCCAGAAGTGGAGCCAGCATTTCCTTTCCCCGATAACGCCAGCCAGCTCCTCTGGAGCTCAGCTTCTGACAACGCCAGCACCGCCCGCTCTCCCCGCACCCCCACCCTTTACCTCCAGGCCCCTCCATGCCACCGGAGCCCGCAGGGCAGGGCAGCACAGGGTGTCCCGGAGCTGGGCGATGCCAGCCGGCGTCTCCTGCCGGCCCCGGCCGGGCTCCGCCCCCGCCAGGGAGGAAGCGCTCCCCGGATGCCGCCGCCCCCGCCCGCCCCGCGGGCCGTGAGGGGCGTGGGCAGCGCCGCGGCCGCCGGGCTCCCCCGCGCCTCCGGGCCCGGCCCCGCAGCTCCCGCAAACGCCGGAGGCCCGGGCGGGCCGGCTGCCTTGGGATCGGCGGGTCTCCTGAACAGAGGCACATCCCTACACTCCCCCGGCCCTGCCATCCAGCTTACCCGTGCTAGAAGCCTCCACGGAGCCAGACGCTTTGTTGTAAAGCCTGGCATGCCCATAGCCCTCCTAACACCCCAGCACAATAAGGCTGCCGTCAGCACAGGGGCTCCGTGCCAGCTTTTCACGCTGGCACGTCCGAGTCAGTGCCCCTCGGCACTGCCAGCCTCTCCCACGGACAATAGCAGCTGCTGCCACAGGCAGCCCTGGTGCCACAAACATCCGCCCACCCCGATTAACCCCTGGCTGCTGGTAGAGACCCGCATGCCCCCTTCCAAGTGCTCCCACGACTCAGTGCAGTGTGGCACAATATAGCAGCAACCTGTCCCAGCCTCCCCAGGTCACAAGCGTGTGGCAACACAGACAAACAAAGTCCACGCTGCTGAACTTATCCTTCCCTTTGTGCAGTGCTGATAGGATGCATAAACTTGGACAACTCTTCTGGGAGTTTCAAAAGCAGAACGAGGCTGCAACAATAAGCAGGAGCCAAAAGGCTGTGCTGAGCATTCCCCCTGTATTCAGAATGGGAAAGGGCCAAGGCAGAAGAGAAATTAACAAGGTCTGTCCTCATTCCTCCAAACTTTCAGGGGTCAACAGACTTGCCAGTCAGAAGGGACTGACCTCCCCCCATTCTGCAGTTCCCACCAAGCTTCAGAAGCTGTTAAAAAGACCTCCAGCCTTTCTTTAGAGCCTTTTGCCTCAGGCTCCACTATTTCACTAGGGTGCAACTACTTGGCAGTAGTTCTACCAGATTTGACAGCATTATGAGCAGAACACTGTCACTGTGACAATGTCACTTCTAATCACGCGGTTAGACAACACATAGTCTAGGGACATTGGCTGCCTCGCAAATAAACCCCATTGGCTTTGCACCCAGCAGCTGCTGTCTCCCTCAACCCAAAGCAGCCTATTTCCCGGTACGCCGTGTCGCACTTTGGGCACTTTCTGCTCAGGGCTGTCTCCACCCCGCAGCTGCCCCTGCTCATCCTCACTTCGGGTTATCAGTCCACCCACACACAGACCAAACCAGCTGAGAAGGCCTGGCCTTGCAGAGTCACCCCCTCCAGCCCTGGGAGAAATGCCAATGCCATCTAAGCTTTACCAGAAACACACAGCTCTCACAGGTCCTGTGGCACAGTTTGTGAGAGCTGTGGGAGAGGGAGTGTCACGCCAACAACGCTAATCTCAAATCTTTCTCATCCTCACATTTACCCCGAGGGAAGAGATTTTTCTACCTGCTGTAACAGCATTTAGGATGACTCAAGTGGAGCTATGAAGAAAGATGCCCCCAAAGGTCACAGTCAGGATACCTAAGTTGCCTCATACGCTGTTTCCTTCTGAGAGAAGGAGGATGTAGGAGGACAGAACCAAGGGACACCGCCTTCAGTAAGAGGGTCAGTTCCCAGAAGGTCTCATGGTGGGTCTGCCACCTGTTATATATCCAGACTGCTTTCACTTCTTTGATGCCATGACACCACTCTCAACAGCTCTGCCCCTTTCCCAGGGTAGCAAAAGCAGGAAGAACCTGAAGAATCAGAGACCCGAGTGGCATTTTTCACCTCTCTTGGTAAAGCAGTTTGGCAGCAGCCACACTGAGAGCCCCTACAGCTCACACACCGTATCTGTACTTGCCCCATCCATCAACTCCCCCCCAACTCAGGGGAGCCAGAGGAGAAAGAAAAAAAAAAAACAAAGAAACCCAACACCGAAATCCCCACTGAAACAAAAAATCCCCACAAACAAAAAAGAATATTAAGAACCGATTAAACGGATTCATGAGTTATGCTGCTTTTCATCCAGAAAGTTTTCCCAGCCTGCCCCAAAGTTACAGGGCTTCAAAGAGAGCAAAGTCTATCAGCTATGCAAGCTGTAAGGTAAAACCTTAAGGCAACCGGGCTGGGGGAGGGGGTTATTCGGAGCTACTAACTTCTCTTACAGATGCTGGGCTTGCCTCCTCCCTACGCAAGGGAGCGAAGAAAAGCGGGGGAAAACTCTAAAAAGCTATGCAAACATATTTAAAACGCTGGAAAGTTCTACGACTCTGCGAGTGCTTTCTCAGGGCACTCCCAGGGAGACAGACACTCATAAATTAGGCAAATTTCATGCACAAAGGGCCCCAGATTCCTCTCTCGAGCACATCTGGAAAAAGGCTCGCGAGGTGTCTCGGTCATCCATGCGCACACAAAAGAGAGCTTGTCCCGAGCAGAGCCCGGCAGCACCCCTCCCTCTCCCTTCTGCTGGGGCTGTGCGGGAGCCGCCTCCATTCCACCGGGAGCGAAAAAACTCAAGCACACACGCACACACGCACACGCGCGCACACACCTGCTTTTTTTGTGGAGGGTCAAGCACCCAGCAGCGAGAGCGAAGGGCTCTCTGTCCGAGGGGCAGAGCCGTGCGGGAGGGAGCGGCAGGAAACCCGCACCCCTCCGCGCCACCCCCGGGGCGAAGGACGAAGGCTTTGTCGCCAAGCCAAGCCAAGACTCACCTCGGGGGAGCGGGGAGTGCCACCCCCGGCGTGCGGCTGTCGGGGCCGGGCTGCTCGGCTGTCCTGGCCCGCCGCCTGGAGCAGCAGCAGCAGCGAGAGGCGGAGGAGCTGCCGAGCCCCGGCGCTTCCTCCCAACTCGCGAAAAAAGCCTCGCCCAGGCAAAGTTGTTTGACCATAAAAGGCGCGGGGCCGCGGCACAGCTGAGCTCACTCGCTGGGGAATGTGGCAATGAGGTAACGGGGGCCGGGGCTTGCCGGCGCAGCGGCCCCAGGCTCTGCTGCCGGCGAGGGGGCGAGCGCTGTGCCCCCGGCGGTCGCCAGCCAGACGCGCCTGTCGGGCTTTTCCCGGCCCCCGGGGCGCCCACCCTGGGCCGGGCTAGCTGCCTGCCACCCGTACGGAGCGCTCCGCTCCTCCCGCCTTCCCTAACCTTGGAGCTGCCCCCAGCCCGTGATTTCACTTCCAGTCGCTGAGCTGGATTTTCGGAAGGAATGCGGCGGCTCTGGTGAGTCAGGGTCCCTGCTGGCCTCTTCCCGGCCCGAGCCAGCTGTGAGAGCATCTGACTCACGCTGCCCCGATCTGCCAGAAATTAAAGCAAACATCAGATGACTCCACCGTGCAGAAAAGCGACTTGTTCTCCTTGTACTGGGCTGCAAGGCAACCACTATTAGCTGGTTTATATCAAACAATATCCACATGAATTGCTTTGTTGGATTGCCAGTGTTGCACACGGGGCTTTATTTTTATCCCAGTGCTCGCATGTAGAACACGGGCAACCTGACCCAGCCCAACAGAACATAATTTTCAACCCCAGCCTTGCTGCTTCTCCTTGCTTCAGAGCCTCTCACGAAGGAGGAGCACCAATAAAGACATTTCCTGTGCTTTGTGCAATCATTGTATTTGACTTTGGAATCTGGCCTTAATATCGGGGCTAATACCCCTGCTGCTGCAAGTTCCTTGGAGAATTACTTTATTTGGTAATCCTCAGGGGACTTGGGGCTTGTCTGCTCCAAAGACTTACCTATCAACACAGGTACCTTTCAGTACTGATAATTTACTTGCAGGTGAATAAGTAAGCCACAAACTGCACCAGTGACACTCCCAGTCTCCACTACTGCAGAACGTTCACTTTAGAGAGCTGTGCAAAAGATTCGTCCAACGTTTAAATCCAGTGTACACAAATCTTCCATTTTATATATAAAGTTTGTACAAAGAGGCTGTATCTTTTATTTAACCAGGTGATACAGCTGGAAAAAGTCTCTCTAAGGTTTTTTAGTGTTATATACTATTTGAAAATGCCACCCATAGCAATGCCCAGCACTGAGCATCTCATTCCTTACACAGCTGCAACCATTGAACCACTGATCTATAGCTCTGAATTCCTTAGAGATATATAGCTCTTCTGTGGGTGCTAAATAATCCTGGTTTTACTGCTGCTTTTGTAGGCAGGGCATCAGTTCCGTTACCTCCCATGATTAATGCACAAATTAATTTTATAGGATAAAGAATGTATCTGTGATGGGTCTTCCAACACTGTCACTTTTCCACTGCAGACAATCTTCCCTCTTGTTCAGGTAAAGATGTCAGTGCACAGCTAAGAAGAATTCACTGCGTAATTGTGAATCAAATTCTAGAACATCACAACACACCCTACACAATGAGTCTGACGTCAGAGAACTCTGCCACTGTTCCCCGGGCCAGCTCTGACTGCAGGGAAAACAAAGAATGTCTCAGACGGAGATTTAAAAAGTGCTGACTGAATATGAAAGGAAATAATCTATGCTTTCATACTTTCTGGTCACATCCCCATAAATCCAGATGCTTGCATGTTTGATTTTCTCACCAGTGTGTTGATGTTAAAAGCTCATGAAGGCAGATCAAGGAAAGTGGGAATAAGAAAAAGAAAAGCAGCCCTCAGATATTTTGTATTAACTCCTCACTATGAGGAAACAAATGCAAAACTAGTGTTTTGCAGGTTGCATGTGTGAAAGCTAGAATTCTCAAATCAGAATACTTCAGAATACACAGGGGGAAACTAATCTGATTTTGTGCTTGCCACATAGTGAATTTAAAGTTTGTGCTTTTGTAGTTGGAAATGAAGATTAACTAAGTTCCCTGTTAGTTCTGATTCCTCCAGAAAGAAAATAACAATCTCCTTATGCTAATAGTCTTCCTTCATGCAATTACTGGCTTGAAAGAACAGGCATTTTTCTGCTGCAAGTGAAAATTAGAGCCTTGAGATGCACACAGTTGTAGTCATGCTCATTAGCTGAAGCAAAATATTAGTCCTGAAGAGGCATTTAGCTACCTGGGTAAGGAGAAGGATCAGCAGGTATACTTGGCTTGTGCTAGACCTTGTTATTTCTGGAACTAGCAGCCGTCCTCTGCATAAATCACTTTGGCTGTTCCATGCCATGAATAAAAGTGATCTGGTATTTTGGATTGTATTGTGGTGTGAATGCTGTCACCATGGGTGAAGTGACAGCCCACTACAAAGCAGGTGTTGGAGGGATTTAGAATACACAGCTCTAGCTGGGTGCTTCTTTTGAAGCAAGTGACAGGAAGCAAGCCCTACGAGTGGCCATCAAATCAAAGCTTAAAAATGATGAGAGTTCAAGGCATCCATCTCAGGAAGACTAAGTTTTAATGGAGACAGTTATAGAGAATCTTTGTTGGCAATTCAGTCACATAACGCAACGAATAAATAAAGAATAAGACCGCACAGAAGTGGTGTGGCAAATTCATGTACTGCACTGGGATGAGGTATGCACTGGTTAGATGCCTATAAAATAAAAATTAAAATAGATGTAAGAAGAAAAAATAAGTCCTTGAATATAAAAAGAATAATTATTTGCAAGAATACTATTGGGAAACTAAACTTATCGAGCAGAAAATCTTTTTTGATTGCCAGGTATGGTTTAGGTAGCTGCAGATGGGAATCTTTCTGTTAAATATGTGTTTAAGGTCAGAGAAAAGCAATCTGGAATCTGGACAGAGAGCTTTACTTATGTTAATAATGCAAAATGTCTGCATCTGTATAATTTCCACCCATATCAACAGATCAATTAGTGCCATTTTTTCTCAGCGTGTGTTAGTTAACAATTAGTGATGCCACACAGGAGCCCATGCTTTTCCTAAGCAATGAAAAGTTCTGGCTCGTCTCTGTGTTGAATCTCTGATGCTTCTTTAGTCACAAAACTTCTGTTTAGTCTAACCACGTCTTATTGATTAATGTTAAATTGCTACTTAATCAGGTTTCCTCATGCTGTATTAAACGCTACATCTGGGCCAACTGGAAGGGTTGGGAATATATAATGGATCTGCTTTGGTCTCCAGGCCAAGTAGTTAGGCCTGCACTATCCAGGGCAGGGCCACCTGCAGCAAACTGGCTGCTTCCACATGGGCCAACAGATGTCAGAGTTCTTTTCCAAGCTGAACAACTCTATGATTCTATGTGATTCACCCTGGTGAGGAGTCCTAAGATCTGCTGTGCTCCCATGGCACAGCCTCTCCCGGTGTGCCCCTCGCTCCCTCCCTTGAGCAGGGTGTTCTCTGTGTGAAAGACAACATCTGGCCCAGATTGTCTTCTGCCAGGCTGCTGCTCACACGCCTCATGGAGGCCATGACATGTGCAAAGCTGTCTTTTTTCTGACCAAACAGCACTTTCAAGTTGGAACGCCTTAGTGCCATTGTGGGCTGCGTGTTGACAGCTGGGTGCCACACACAGAGAGCTGTGCTGGGGACACCAGAGCCTCATGAGACAGCAGTCCTTACAAGCCTCATCATCTCCTTGCCTCTGTGCAACTGGCACACAGTCAGGAATGCTATTTACCAAGGTCATGAGCTCTGGAGACATCTGGGAATGACCAGCTACCCAGGACACACAGCTAGAGCGTCTCTCTCCTGGTTCCCTCCCATCCCAAGCCTGCTGTGCAAAGCACATGTCAGGAGTGTGTGTCCCCAAGAAGGGGAGCTGTTCAGCAGCTACAGAGAGCCTCTGTGATCTCTGATTAGGGCCACTGTAGGTGCTTAAATCCCACTGTGAAGGTATTGCATGGTACAGATGCACATACAGGCATACTTCAAAAGACATTCCACCCACACATAGCTAGATTGTCCTGACTAAAACACTAGAATAGGCCAAAAGCTGTAAACATAAAAACAACCAAAAACCCAAACCCTTGCTGTGTCATGAAACACTTTTAAAGTGGGGCAAATCAGCCATATAAAAATAAGAGGGAGCAAAGTATCCCTGTGGTATGACCTTGGTCATGTCAGGATATGACTCCCCATCAAAGCAGCCAGGCAGCCAGGAGAACAGGGGACTGGGGTGGTGTCTGTCCAGGGAAGAAGCTCCATTTCCAGCAAAGCTCGCAGGTCTTTCCTATACAGAGCTATGACAGAGGCTCTGGGGCAGGAGATACATCTCCTAGATGAGTTACCACTGCTGTTTCCTTATCTCCTTCCACCAAAATTTCCTGCTGCTTCTCAGCAACCAGCGGCCTGCAATTCCATGGCTCCTGGGGCTGGCTCACTGGTACGCTTCCTTCCCCTCACACAGCCCTCCCACACCTCCTGCTCTCTGCTGCTGGGCTCTGTGCCCAAAGAATGAGGGATGCAAGCAGGTTGTCCCAGTGGATATCTCTTCCCTCGGGTGCTGTATGACCTGTTCTGCAACTCTGGAAAACCATGAGATGGCTCCTGGGGCATGCCCATGTGTGTGGCTGAGTATGGATGGCTGCCAGAGCTCATTCTCCTCCTTGGAATGCTGCCATTTCCACATTCCAAGCCATCCTTACCATTTCCTCAACTGTATGCCCCACCCCTTGCCACCAGCAAGAGAAGCAGTGGTGTATTTGGCTGTTCTGTGGCAAATATTACTGCTTGTCAGAACTGTCAAAGAAACACATCTGTCAGGCTGCTAATTAAAGAGTTCCTGTGTATGCTGTGAGCCACTTTCCACCCAAGTACCACACTCCCATGGTAGAAGTCTCCTTTCTTCACTTACGTAGAGCTGTAAGCATGGCCCAAACAAGCCAGGCTCCTTCCTACAAACAAGTTAAATCAGATGTAGGCACTTCTGGGTGATGCATCCTGGTGAATTTACACAAAAAGTCCCAGAAATAATTCCAGTGTGTGTCTGTGTCAGGGGGAGGGTGCTGTTTCCTGGGAAAAGGGTTCTTTCCCCCCCATCCTCCCTGTGACAAAGCTGAGACACAAAAACAGGTTCTCAGCTCTCTTGATCTCACACTGAGTCTCCTCCTATGTGGTACAGTAGAACTTCTGTTGTGACTTCCCAGAGAAGCATCTGGTGCAGCTGCTTGGTACTGGAGGGAGAGAGATGCCAAGCTATAGTCCCAGTAATATTAACCAGGGATGGGATCCTGGTCACTTCAGTCCCCACATGGCATATATCTGCCTCAGTCCTACTATTTTCTTGAGTAAGAACTGAGGTAGCCAAGTAAACAGGGACAGGCTTTGGAGGCTGCTAACTGTGTATCTTGTACTGTGCCTACAAAGATGTGCCATGCATATGCCAGGGCATGCTGGACTTGAGAGCACATTAGGAACACACACATTAGCACATTAGGAATACACAAGCAGATTGCTCTGGTCAGGAAGAATGAAGCCTGGTATAGTCCATGCCTGCATCATCTTCAGGGTGTGGATCCTGCAGCAAACCAGCCTCTCATAAAACCCAGTAATTATTTAACTCCAGACTGGAGTGCTGGCAAAACCTAGTATGTACACAGTGTAGATGATCACGGAACCAAGGCCCTGGAGCAAAGCAACAGACCAACCAAACAGACAATACAGGCATATGGTCCAACAGTCTGCTTGCAAAAAAAAAAAAAAAAAAAAGGCCAAATGTTATCCAAAACCTGCAGAGTCAAACACCATTTGTGTACAGCTTTAAGAGGTGCAGCCCCTCAAGCCCTTGCCTTCCAGTTATCCAAAAGTGAAAGATGTGGGTCTATATGAAATTTCCTGCAGTTCCTAGGTTTAGTGCATGTGGCTACTAGTACCTTTGCTAGTTAGTTTACTGATGGCATGAATAAAAGGATGACCAGACAAAAATCTTTGACTGTTTCATGGGGTTTTCAGGAAAATTAGCAGACCCCTGCGGTGGATCTACTGTCCTTCCAGTGGCAGCTAGGAGTCTGTGACAAGTGACAACTTATGGGAGAGAGCTGGTTTTCAAGCAGAGTATGATTTTCAGTGGGTTGAAAATACAAGGTGTAAGAGGCCTTACTAAAAATCTGTGCTAAGTTCCTTCTGTATCCAGCAAAGTGATCAAGCACCCTATGAAAGCCACTGACTGAAGGATAGGGTACTAGGAGTTACAGGCCACCACTGCCAGTGTTTTGTAGCTAATCCAAATGATATTGAGACATCAGCAGCCACAGCTATTGCTCAAAAGGCAGGAGAGGTCCTCAAAAAGTGTTACTGAGTCATTGACAATCTGCACATACTCTGGTGGAGGATCATTTCCTTCAATGAAGACATTCCTCAGTTGCCTTGATGAAGATCAATATGATGACCATACTACTTGGCAAACCTGACCCTTTGCTTTCATGGCACATGAAAAAAAGTCATATGGAACCTTTAACCTTACCCAAAACACTTCAGTTTCCCAATAAACCACTTCAGATATGCATTTGGCCAGATGCAATCTCCATGAAGGTCATCTGTGTTTAGGCTTCATCTGCAAATATACTTCTTCCCTGGGATTTTTGAGTCCCAGGTAATGTCTGTGACAGTGCTGGCTAAAGGTTGGGAGCAGCAAGTAGTGAAAGATGCCTGGAAACTAAGCCAGCAGAATCTCACCAAGCTGCTAATGAAAATAGGCTCAGGTTATGAGGAGAGTCCTATCAAACCATTTTCTGCAGAGTGACTGATGGCTGCAGAGACAGTGTTAACTTGCTGCTGCCAAAGGAAATGAAGGGGATGTTTACAAAGCTATTTCAGTGTTGCTTTTCCTGGGCTTCCCACCAACAGCTTTCTTTCCAACATCTTGGTACATGGTGTTCAGTGCCATGAAGATTACTGAGTCCTACCAGCACTAATCCTTTTGCTTCCTGTTTATTTAGCCTTTGTGGCCATGCTTTCCAAAAACTCTGTCCTCCCAAGGTGGTCATCAAGCCTCTATCATTAAGAATAAAAAAAAAAAAAAAAAAAATCTGGTAAAAAAGAGGGCTACTTTTGGTTTCAAAGTAAAAGAGAAAATATTGTGGATTTGTGTAAGAGTGTGTCAGTGTACAGACAAGCACTGCAACCTCAGATATAACACCCTGAAAGGCAAGGAGCTGACTTAGTTGCACTTGTCACTTGCTTTGGAAACATTGGACAGCCTTGCATTTCTCCAATGCAGTAAAACAGCTCCTATTTTCTCCTGATCCAAGAAAGAGGAAATCTGCAGAAAGGTCCAAATTTAAATGCACATATGGGATACTGTCTGTATCCACTCCCTCTGCAGTTTCAGAAGGAGGCATTCCACAGGGGCTAGACTACACACTGCCAGTGAGTCTTCTTGAGGAAGGAGACTGGGAAAGGTAGAGGGTACAGTTCATCTGTGAAGAATGTGATGATGATCTGGTTCATACCATTCATTACCTCTAACTCCTTAGATAATATCACTGCAGACAGATATCAGCCCTTTGGTGCCAAAAGCCTAAATTCAACTTAATGACCTTAGCTTGCAGTCAAGATTAGAGGGACACTAAATCGTAGACTTTTTTACTCTTTGATGTTGCATATTCTCAGGCCCCTGGCTTGGTTTTGGGGCTGGAATGACTCCCTCATTAGATTCAGAATTCATTTTGTCTTTCAGTCTACACTGATGAGAAGCCTACAGTATGCTGCGTCCTGCTTTGCTGTCTTAGCAGATTATACCAGAGTCTCCACTTGTGTTTGCTTTTGACTCAGAAGTTGTTGTTCTCCAAATCCCTGCACCTCCAAGCAAGGAATGGAATTTCAAGTTACATAGTTAGTGCCTGAAGAATTCCACTCTCCTAAACATAGCAATTATTTATGTGACTCCAGAGACCATGAGAGCAGAACTTTCCTCATCTACAACCATTTCAACTCTTTCTCCCTGCTAACAGTAAACTGAGGAAGAAGTAGTAAATGTGAAAATATGATAAATGTTATCTTACCTATTGTGGATTTAAACAAATTTTGGGGAGATAGAAAGGAAAAGCAGCCTTCCGTGAGAGCAGATAAAAGCTAAGAGGCTTTGCCTTAGCCCAGTATTCATACATAGCACCTGCACAGACTGTGGGTGCAACAATAAACATTATTACTCCAAGATTTTCTAGTAGCCATCTCTTCAATTGCATTGGTGGATTTCTCCCAAGAATCAGCTATGATCCCAACAAGTCTGAGGATGGGGTGCTCTTTCCTGAACTGCTTCTGATAGGTGATGCCTCCTAGCCAGAAGTGCCATCAGGATGTCAAGTGTGCGAGACAGTAAGAAGAAAAAGCAGACAGGCAGCCTCTTCTGAGACCCTGTTCCTCAAATTCCAGTGGAGAACACAGAAAGCAGCAAGGTCCAAATGTGCTTATCAAGGTGGTTGCCAGCAGGTAAAAACATTAGACCTCAGAAGACTTGTAAACAGATGGGAATGGAAAGGTCACCTCCAAATAAGCACAGAGGGAAGCATCCTGGATCCCACCATATTCCTTATGGACTGCAGCACAGCAGAGCAGGGCAGAGCAGGTAGATGTATTCACATCTTCCAGAAACAGCAGCAGGCCTGACTTGATTCCAAAAATAGTTTGAGTCAATGTTGATTTGCCAGAGCTTACTCACAACAGCTGTGTGCTCTATGCTAGAGAGTAATTTCTGAAGATTTTTTTAAAATAGGAGGGCCATTATGTCAGTGCATGAGTGAACAGTTTAAGTTGATATTTTGCTTCAGGATACATAATACTGTCATTATTCCAGACATTAAAATTTGGCAGCGAGGACAGAACCAGTAGCTTTTAAAATAAGAAGTACTTTTCTTTGTTCAGACTTGCTTTTAAGGTTTGGGGTATTTTTGTATGTTTTTATTAAGATCTCTAAAACGACAAAACCACACTGCAGAAAAAAACCCACCCCATCTTATTTTTAAAACAGTTAGTATCCACAGTTTCTCTGAGCTTCTAGGCCCCCATCTCCAATATATCAAAGGGAGAGAGTGAGGAGATGACAACTGATATTTTGTAAGGCTAAAAATATTGTGCCTTTTTACATAACACTGGGAATTTAAAAAGCACATTAACTGCTTGCAGATTATTTTTAAAAATGCAGTTTGAGCAACACCACTAGTATAGATTCAACTGACATTTAGGAGAAGGAGCTGCTGTTGTATGGTTCACTGCTGGGAAACGAGACATTCAGTAGAGGATGAAGTAAACGTTTAAAAAAGGCAAAATAATTCAGACTGCACCAGAGATATTTTCACCCTAATATACTGCTCACATTTATGTAATTGGGGATGTCTCTTTTTTAAATGGATATCAAGCAGCTTTTTTGACCTTCCAAAGCAATCTCTTCAGACCTCCCCTCTTGTCACTACTTACCTGATGATGAAGAACCTTCAAATTCTCATTGTCACTGCCAGAGATTCAACAAATTCCTTTTTTACACTCCTGGAACTTCCTTTCTTTATAACTCCTCACTCATTGCTATCTGCTGAGCCCTTCCCAGGAGGGAGGGAGTGGGAAAGTCCCTTATCTGAACTCACTGATCTTCCCATTTCACTTGCTGCTGAAAAAGCCCCAGGCCATGGCAGAAGAAACTGGAATTTCAGAGCACGGCCCAGCCTACCTCCAGTCTCACTCTGTGTGAGCAGGCACTTAGCTGGCTCAGACACAGGGTAAGGACATACGAGGATGCAGAATGGATTTATGAAAGATACTTGCCAGGAGGGTGCTGCTGAGCGGGTGAAGTTTGTGACAGAGGAGGCAGCCTAGACTTGCTAATTCTTTGGTGCTGAGCTGCAGTTCCAGAGAGTGCCAGGTCTCCTGCTCAGGAGGCAGGTGATGCATGGTCACATGCAGTAGGTCACTGTGCTACAAAGGCATGGGGGAGATGCTACCAGAGCAAGCTGCACCACCACAGCTCCAGATGGCAAATTCCTTTCCTACATCTTCTGTAAGGTCTTGAAATGGGAACTGTACAAAAATGAGATCTTAATATATCTAGATCTCAGCATGACACTTCTGCATGACTCTGGACAAAAACCAAACAGGAATGAAGATGCTGAGAGAATATTACACTTGCTAAAAACCTGCAAACCAGTACTGTTATTCTGAAAAAGGACGGAGCCATAAATTCTTAAGAAAAACTAATGGAAGACAAATATCAAGATAAGGTGAGAAAAGAATGGTGAACTCTTGACTATTGAACATTTATTTCTGTACCAATATTTGTATTGGTGTCATACAGAAAGCTGATTGCACTTTAATAAAATACTGCCAAATTAAGCAAGGTCACACAACAGGGATCTTGCAGCAAAGCACTCCTGTGAGTCCTGTCTGTTGTTAAGTTACAGGTGGCACACTCCTTGTGGCTTTATGTGTTGGGAAGACATACCTCCCCACTGTAAAAATTCTAATTTGTTTCAGAAAAAAAAAAATTAAATTCATCTTGTGTTGAAATAAGTCTGTTTTTAAGGTATCTGGCAAACATCTAAGTATTTAATTCCTCTGAGTAAGATTGTCCTTAATTTGGGACACTTGTCAAATGTTCAGTTTCCAACAGATGATGCCAGGATGTTCCAAGCATGTGTCTCTACTGTGGCAGCATAGGCCAATTTGAGAATTCATGAAGAGGAGAAAATATTTTGGTGCTCACCATTACATCTCTTCAACAATATGGGACAAAATACCCAGAAGGAGTTTTTGATAAAGG
The DNA here is from genome assembly GCA_030060385.1 of Muscicapa striata striata. Classification (NCBI taxonomy): domain Eukaryota; kingdom Metazoa; phylum Chordata; class Aves; order Passeriformes; family Muscicapidae; genus Muscicapa; species Muscicapa striata. Next base: position 123,287 of record JAREIS010000441.1, read on the forward strand.
CACTACTGAGGGTGTGGATTGATTAGTTCTATCTCAGTACTGAACTAATATGCTCCCCTAAAATTTTTTTATGGTCTCTGGGTGCAGGAAGAACAAGATCAAGTTTGCTGGGGTGTGAGTGTAGGTAAGCATGAGCTTATATCATAATATGTAATGCAAACATATCCTACCTCTCTCCACCTGTTGTCCCTTCAATTGATTCACACCACCTCAAATATTTTCCCAGCTTGAAAGGACCCAGCCTTTCACTTTCGTGAGATAAGGTGCACCACTTCCAGGACCTGAACTACATTGGCACTGCTTTTTTTCATCCTTTAAGACATCATAAAAAAACCCTTCTGTTTGTTTTCTGCAGCAAAGGAGCTCTGAAGAAAGAAGAACTGCATGAGTCATTTTGCTATCTCATTTTCTTTTTGGTCCACATGAAAATCCTATCAGTAGCTAATACAGCTTGATGTAGAATTAACTCTTATGGCATCTACTACATTACTTCTATGAAGCAATTACTGAGATCTCTGCCAGAAGTAGCTTTTACTGGGGAATCCAAAATGCCAGTGGCAGAAGGCCAGCAGTGGAGCAACCATCCCTGGAGGATGATTCCTGCCTCTATAGATCTGATACAGATACTATTTTTGTAAACATCTCCCACTCATGAACTTTTCCACAGCTGAAGATACATCTTGCAAGAAGCATGTAGGAAGTTTCTCCATGTCTTCTGTGATAGTAGCTGGTTACAAGATATTAGATAGGGATTTTAAAAAGGATCAGAGAAGGAGAAGGTGGACATGAATTTTCCAGCCTTTCATGGGACGATAGACATGGTTGACAATGACACCTCTGAGGACAGAACAGACAAAAGGAAAACGACTTGCATTATTTGGTGCTTGGTGATGTTTATTTGAAAGTGGGACATTAGTTGGCAGGATTTATATTGTTTTTTCTTTTCATTTCAGCTGGTTTTAGTGGTAGCTAAGGAAGATGACAGGGGCTCATTACTTACTGTGATATAATCTGCATCCGTGATAATTAATTGATGAAAAGAATAAATTTACTCAGCACGTAAGACAGTGACAATAGCTTTGTATTTTATAAGCAGTGTTTCGTCGGAAGATGCTGTTCCAGTATTTATAATTTATAAGATCTTTATATTTATATAGAGATATAGGGAACATATGGTAAAACAGGTTTAATAGATTCATCAATGGTTTATACAAAAGATGAACACTGTTGAACAGCTTAAAACACAAACAGTTAAAAATTTACAGCATAAGCTGGTCTTCAGGGTTATGATGGAAGCCTCAGGTTAGGTTTAGAACAAGTTGCTAAGAACTAGACTAGTTCTAAAACTGCTTTACTCTGTGCTGTTATCAGCCCCTCTATCTGGCTCGTGACTCAGTCACAAGGTGACTACCTTTAGATTTCCTGGAATTCTGTTTTCCTCTCCACCCATCCCTGCCCAGACTTACAGTGACCACTCTGTGTGCAGGCCATGGGGGAAGAGACCATTCGAGGCATGGATCCTTGTCTGTCCCCAATTCACCTTGGCATTCAACCTCAGAAATAGGTGGTGTTCACCTAAGAGCACATGCTTATTGATTATGGTATCTCAGTTTCTCTGATGCATTCATGGCAAAACTGCAGGAATGGAGGAAGAAGAAAGTCAAGGGATCTTTATGTTGCACTTCCTCCAGCAGCGTCCTTGACCTAGTTTGGGCAGCACTGAAGCTCTGTTTTGCAAACAGAAGTTACTAATGGCAGCGACCTACAGAACACAACAGGTCAAGCATTCCTTCCCTTTTGCCAGCACACCCCTCACAACAGGGGCTGTGGAAGGGGAGGTTTTCAGATGTGCAAAAAACAGAGGGGCACATAACTTCACCCATCATACAAATAAATTAGGAGGTTGCAAGGGGTTGCTTCCTACTGCTCCTTCCTTCTGAGATATCTAGCTATGTAAAAGATCTATCCATGTTTCTCTATTTAAATACCTCCCTCTCCCAAACCTGTAGGAAAACTTACAAAGATCTTTCAGACCAACATTTAAATCAGCACTTATCAAACAAATTCTGTACACAATTTTATACATGAAATTGTACCCTTGTTGTTTAAGAAAGTACCCGCAATGCTCAGAGAAAATATCCAGATCCTGTCAGAAAGGACATTTTAAAGAAAACAAAACCATTTATGTTCTGTCATTTGCCTCAAGTTCCTTGCTCAGGAAGAGCAAGGATGCAAACTGTGGGGGACAGTTAGATTTATTCTCTGTTTCAGTCCCTTGTTCAGAGATGCAGTCCTGTCACTTCCCTCCTACTAGATAATTCTTATGAAATCATAGTCTTATTAAAATGTGTATTTCTTCATAATGTAAAATACCTACTTTTCTTATGGCAATATACGATAAACATTTTAACTGATTTTAGAAAGTTTGTTATTGGCTTGATAAAAACTAGAAACTTCACTGAAGACGAATTCCCTATTGCATAGAACCTACTGTACAGAAAAGCTGAGCAACTGGGTGAAAGCTGTCTCAACTTCTAATAAGAATGAAATTGACTTTAAATATGGAGATTTATGTAAATATAAATAGCATATAAATGTAAACATAATAAATGAAGGTGTGATTAAGAACCAAAAGATGTTGAAGCGTCTATCCTTTCATTAAACTGACTATATTAGAAATGAGAGATGAAGCATGGCTGTAGGTGCCAAGACAGGTATTGCTTCCAGCAGCTAAGTGGTATTGATTTCAAATTAAAAAAATGAGGGAGCTGGTGGCATCAGGACATGCGAGACAGCCACAAGACAGACCAATAATTCTATGGAGTGAATGAATGGACACTTGGGTATAATCCTTCTTCCCAGTTCTTTTTTTCTGCTGTGCATGTCTGGCAGCAGCATGGGTGCTTGCCAGGTCCTGTGTAAATTACCACCTCACTAAAGCAGCAGCAGACAGAGCCATGAAGAACTGGAAAGTAGCTTTTCAGGTAGGGTAAGTGCTAGGACTTGCTCACCTGCCTATGGAATCACACCCTGAGGCAGAAGTCAGAGCAGGTTGATGTAGATGATCTTGTAGCTTAATGAAAGGAAAGCCAAATGTGCATTTGCTAGGACTTGGGATATGACTTTGAGCTTGAGATAAAGTGATAGACAAGCTCAGGGGAATAAAGAAAGAAGAGTCAATGTGACTTGTCTGAAATCTCCACTGAAAAGGAAACCACAGCAGAGTTCACTCAGTGCAGAAAGAAGGTTCACAGAGGAACAGATTTAGATTTGGTGGGTGGGTGGGAGGGAGAAGGGGATTAAAATGAAACTAGACTCTCTGAACAGAGGAAAACACTGCCCACAGCTGTGTCAGTAATACATCTTCTCAGGCCAGCGTGAGGTGCAAATGCTGTTTGGTGGGGTTTGGTGAAACTGCCGAGGACAGCTGTCCTGATCGGTCAGTCCACAGGACACTGTGGGTGACAACAGCTGGCTGGGCAGCCACCAAATTACAAAACACTTACCCAAAACAGGACTTGTGTCTTAATATACCACTCTTCCCATTGCGATCTCCTTTTATTTCCCTTTTCCTTGCATTTTTAGCCCTAGAGATCTTTTCTTTTTTTAGAGATGGTGAAACACCTCTGGTTAACATACTGCCAAACCTATTGTTCCCCAGTATGTTTACAACCTATGTTAGAAGAGTGTAGACATGGTGGGGAAAGCATCTTTAGTAAGTCATTCAGAAAATGAGATGAAAACTGATAGGTTTGAAAATATATGGGGGAGGTGGAAGGAGTGAAACAGGGAAAGAATTCTAAGTGTGGAAAAACTTCATCCTCAGCAGAGATCTAACGCGTTGTACCCAGTGATAAGCATTGTAGCAGCAGAGCAGACTGGCCTCGGGCACCAGAGAGGAGGGGACTGTGATCTCTCACACTTCAGCACTGTCGTGTTCACCATACATAGTAATATCTTCAATATCATGAAGAAAGAAAAAGATAAAATAGCTGCATATATTCAGACAGTGTTTTGGGCATTTTTTCCTGCCTTTTTCTTTCCTATGTAGATTTCATTTTGTAAATTTACTTTATCTGAGTAGACTTCCTGCTTATTGTTTCAGACCATCAGGCAAAGTATGTTCTGTCTGAAGTCCTTTCTTTCTTTACTTTTTTCCTTAGGCTGACTGTAGGTTGTGAATGGAAAAATGAATTAACTTACCTATTCTTTGGTACTGCTGTTAATGAAGACTGATCAGCTGTCTTGAGTGACTTCTCAGCAATGCTGACAAAAACTGAATTTTCCAAGTGCGAGGATGAGATCAAAATGGCTCACATGGGATCAGCAAAATTCAGTTTGCTATTACTAGAGATGGGTGGAAGCATGCTGACGAGATCAGGAGACTTTCTGGGCGAAGGAGGCACAAAGGGCAAGGGACAAACTGTGAGCATTTCAGAGAGTGGAGGTGGAAGGACGAGAGTCGAGAGAGTCCGCGGTGCTGGGGAAGCGGGCTAGGAGGACACTGCCTGTTGCTGGTGCTATCAGGTGAGAATTTGGGCTGTGGCGGGAGCTGACCTAACCACACCTTCTCCATCTGCAGAGATCCCTCCTCACTGCCATGTTACGGGGAGGACGTGGGAAAGGCCTCGGCGATCATCCTCAAGTCTGGGCTCGCTTCCTCCACGGCTCTGCGGGGCCAGGGGCAGGGGCCGCACGCCTGAACCCCGCAGCCCGGAGCCCCGGGGGCAGATCGGACCGCGGGGAAGAACCGTCCTCCCGCCGGATGCAGCTGCGCCGGCTCCGCGGGCCGCCTGCCCGGCAGCTCCCGCAGTCCCGGCGGGCAAGGCTGCGGCGGGACCGCACCGGCACCGGCACCGGCACCGCGCCGGCTCAGCCGCGCGGGAGCGCGCCTGGCGCGCCCCCGGGGAGGCGCGGCGCGGCCGCTGGGGGCTGCCGGTAACTGAGTCGGTCCGCAAGTGTAGTTACCGGGAAACCGCGCCCGCCCTGCCCCGCCCCCATCCATCCATCCTTCCTTCCATCCATCCATCCATCCATCCATCCATCCATCCATCCATCCATCCATCCATCCATCCATCCATCCATCCATCCATCCATCCATCCATCCATCCATCCATCCATCCATCCATCCCCAGCGCCCCTCGCTGCTACGGTTTCTTCTTACGGAGGGGCGCGCGCTGCTCACCCACCTCCCCCGTCCCCCTCGCTTTACTCGGACAGGGACGCGCCCACTGCCCACCGCCTCCCCCTCCGCTCCCGGCCTGCGGCACCGCCCGCCGCTCACCTGTGCCCGCCCCGCCCCGCTCCCCCGGCGGGTGGGAGGGCCCCGCGCCGGCCCCCGCTCCGTGCGCACCCCGCACCTGTCCCGTCCTGCCCGCCCCGCTCGCTCGCCTCCGCCTCCGCCCCGCCGCCGGCCCGTCCCGCGCTCCCCCGGCCCGAGGGGCGGCCCGGCCCGCCCGGCGCTGCCTCCCCTCCCCGGGCCGCGGAGGGCAGCAGCCAATCGGCGCGGCGCTGCCGGGCCGAGCTGTTTACCCAATCTCAGCCCGCCCCCGTCGGGGAGCCGGCAGCGGGGGCGGCCGGGCGGCGGGGGCTCGGCGGCGGCACCGGCGGGGACGCGGCGGCGGCCGGGGAGCCGCGCGAGGCGCGGAACGGAGCGCGGGGCGCGGCGGGGGCAGATGACAGCCTGGCCCGCGGGCTCCGCGCCCGCCCGCCCGCCTCGCCCCGGCGGGGGCACGCCGCGCTCCTACCTGGCCATGACCCCGCGCCGGTCCCCGCTGGGCCACCCCGGCGTTTCCCGCTGAAGGGACCGGCTCCTTTCCGACCTCCGCCGCTCCCTGCCTTCTCCGCCTACTCGCTGCTGAGGCTGCCGCCTCTCCCCGGAGCCCCGCCGGAGTGATGGGCTGCATCGGATCCCGCACCGTGGGTAAGGCGTTGGCGGGGACGGCGCCAGAGGATGCTCGGGCAGCCGCGGCCCCCGCCCGGGCACCGGCACGGCAGCACGGGCACGGTAGCCCCGGCACGGCAGCCCCGAGTGGCGGGTCGCCCCCCGCCGCCCGTGCAGCGCCATTAGCTGCGTGCGACCCTTGCCCAGCTCGGTCTCCCGCGGCGCCCGGGGCTCCGCGGAGCCGCTGGCCTAGGTGCTGGCAGCGGGGCGGCGGGACGTGCCCGGGGCCGGGGGTCGTCTGCCCGTGTCGCCCGTGACGAAAGGTCGCCGAACATGTGGGTCAGTGCGGCGCCTCCGGAGAAGGGGGTGGGTGCGGGGCGTGCCTCCATGCCGTGCCTCCCGAACCGGGATCGGGCGGCCGGCCGCTGCCTCCTTTGCTCGGGAAGGGTTTATTGTTATCCGAGGATGCATAACGTTGCATGATCTGCACGTCTTGTTGTCTCCCCCTTCCCCCTGCGTAGACTTCAATGGAGAAGAGCAAACAGAACTGAATCCCTTCGCTCCCGCAGAGCCATTGCGAGGGGACACGGGGCGGGATCGCATCCTTCCACTGGGCCACGCCATGCACATTTTTAACCAAAAGATCCCAAGCCTTCAGGCTATGTAACCCAGCTCTCCCCTCCTACACCCATGCGGATACCAAGAGGTCCCTTGATTTTTGAGCACAGGTATCTACAAGTAAACACAGCATTCTGGGCATGCTTTCCTCCCTTCAGGTTTTTTTTTTTTTGTGCAAACCACAGGTACAGCTCTATCAGTTACATGGGGATATATAATTCAATATGCCAAAAGAATCTCTGACAGCAAAACGGTGCTCTTTTGGCAGTACATTTGTCTCCCAAGCCGGTCCACTCTGTCCCTCCCAAGAGCACACAGGCATCTTTGGGAAAAGGAGACCTCTGAAGACATCAGAATTGCACCACTGCCCCAGATGGAGGGACTGGGTCACCCCAGGGTAAATCTGAGAGACTATGTCAGAGCCTGGTGCTGTGAGACTTCTTGTCTCAGTGGGAAAGCCCTTTGTGAGTACTTGCAGGGAATCGTCTACTCCTGCAGCAGCAAACTTTAAACTACAGAATCCAGTTTCTGCTTTGAGAATTAATTCCTGTATCTAGCCTATGTCTCTTAGCAGTCTCAAATGTCCTTATGACCTAGAGAAATCTCTTATATGTCTACATGGCAAAGATCACTGCAATAGTTCACTTGAGATTCTTCAAGCTCACCTGGATCACTGTCTCTACAGCGTATGAGGACATGTGTTGCCTCCATCTCCTGCCTTGCCCCTGTCCTCTGCACACCCACACTGCCGAGGACATCATTATCCTGTTAGCTGGGTAATTATTGATATGCCTTTTATTGACGTTTGTCTGAACTGGCAGCGTTAATTCTTGGTCTCTCTTCCCACAATGCTGTTGAAATAAAGAAAAAACATGCATTTAGTAACATCCACTCTCCACTCCAAAATGTGGTTAAGCTGTAATACAAACTACAGGTGTTTGTTCCTATGCATGGCAGCGTTTTCATGATCTGTGACTTGGAATCTGTGTTGCAAAAAAAACCCCTGGTATAACTGAGCTGTTGCAAGTGTCATTTTCATATAAGATTATACATGTATGTTCATATATGCATATATATTTATAAATGCTATACAGTTATGTGGGCATAGACGAACACAGAAAACAGTATCTATGCTATGTCAATGGGATAATAGCTGAAAATTCACTTTGCCTGCAAATTGCAGTCCTTCAATACAGACTTTAATGGTACAGATGTTTGACTTCTCATATGATAGTGATTTTGGGTTGGTGTGATGTATGATCATTCTTGATGGTGATAGCTCAGTGGACTTCAGGGACCTATTTATACAGTTAACTGAGGAGTTTTTCTTGCCCTGGTGTTACAAAGGCGTGTGCCAAGGGGGATTGCACAGCTATGATTCTGGTCTCTGTGGGAGTCAGATATGAATGTAGTAATACTGCCTGATGCCTGCTTCTTGTGAAACTTTTACAGTGCTTTGCTTTAGGAGGGGCTTATTCTCTTGTCAGTCCTAGAGGCTGGATTAAGTGAAGGTGGGATCCTTGACTTTTATTTGGACTACACCACCTCAGGAATTCTGTTCAGTGCAATTCTTACTTGGCAGCCTAGATTTATGGCTCCAGCCTTCCTGGAGTTACTGAGAGGATTCTTCAGACATATTTTGGGAAATCAGTGCTTTGAAGGACTAGTCTGAGCTCTAGGATGTGGTTGGAAACTAACATCCTAGTGTGAGCAGAGCTTTGTGTTCTCTCTTCCAAGTGTGTCTGGTTAGACTTTTGTAGAATTAGTTTGGTATGCGTGCTCTGTAGTACCTTTCCAAGACCAGGTAGGTCCTAGAGAAAGGAGTGTTGTGCTTGTATTGGTTTTACCTTGGAATTTCCATGGAGCAGATTTTGAACTCAGAATTCAAGAGGTTTCAATTAGTGATAGAAAGCTCATAATCAGTCACATTTAGTTTATTCACCACACAAGGGCCAGTGCAGGATTGTGCCCTGAGCTTGCTCCAGGCCTTTTTCCATTCCAATTTTAAGCAAGCCACATGATTTCTTTATCTCCCGCAGGGATGTTTTACTATGATCTAGTTAGATGTCATAGTTTGCACATGTTTAGTGATGTGCAACTTCACATTTTCTTTCCTGAATATGAGTTTTCTGGTTATTTCTCCTTGGGGAAAAATAATTGAGAGGATCATAACAGAACAGCTCCATATGTGATAATTGGAAATAGAGTCATAGAGCATCTTTAGATTTTACAGAGGCCACCAGAATGGCAATGATCACATTATGATTTCCTAAGGTATGATAAAAGCTGAGAAGCTGTCTTAAAAGGCTACTCTGATATCCAATCACCTTCTCCACAGTCACATCTCAATGTCATACATGTGCTCTGTGTAACATGGCATGATAGCAAGTTACACAATGAGAACTGGAGGTGGCTTCTTCCTCTGGTCATGGCTACAAGTCATGTCTGTGTGTTGGTGATACCCCACCAGTCCCTAGAAAGCTGCCTAGCAGCTCTCATCAGGTCTCAGATGAGAATGGGAATGTACTGGAGAATTTTCACTGAGGTTGCTGGACAGTTAAGGCTGTAAAATCCAGCTAGGAACTTGTAGATATTTGAGTACCAACCAACTAAATGCCAAAGATCAGCTGGATTGTTGTCAGTAACAGAGTTAGCAAAGTTTAGGGTTTTAGGTGTCTGAATGCATTGCAAGTGTACCTTTGACTGCAGCTTAGACATCTCCTAACACTGGCTGTTCTGATTAGTGTGGCAAGGTTTCTCTTAATTCCTTGAATGGATTTAAATTAGTAGAAAGCTCAAGCCTGTTAAGCTCAAGATTGCTGTCTCTTTTTCTCCAGTGATTTCTCTGATTTCTTGCACATCTTTGCACATAAGCCTGCAGCAAACAGCTGTCAGCTGAAGCCCCCTCCATGTGGTTTTGGTCTGGCAGTTTTGCAGGAAGCAGCCCGAGTGACTGAGGCTGGTGCACCGAGCATCGGTCACTGACCATGCAGTCTGGGAAAGGCAGTGCTCTTAATTGTCCAGTCTCTGGGTCAGATGTGATCTGCCAAAGCCAGGTACCTGGCTTGCTGGGCTCCCCTTCACAGGGAATGGTCAGTGTCCTGCCAGAGGCAGGAGTATGTACTTCGTAAGTTGCTTTCCCCCTGGATGATCTATGCTGAGTGCAAATGCTCATTAGCACCCGCAGCAGGAGAGATGGAGCCAAAGACCACCCACTCCTAATCCAGCCACTTTAGATTCAGCAGAGTGGGAGCAGGGTAGGAGGCTGACAGGAGAGGGGTAAAGCAGCTGGAGCAAGCAGTGAATATCCTCTGCATTTTGCTCCTTACGTATCCCCCCCGCAGAGCTGTAGGTGTGTGAAGTGAGATCTGGAATGGCAAGTGTGGTCTACACACTTGGAGCCTGAAAAAGTGAGACATCCACTCTCTCCATACCTCATACATATCAAGTATGTATTAAGGTGTCCAGTTCCTCCCTCCTTCACCTTCAACATCTGAGTGAGTCAGTGAAAAGAAGGAGAGAGAGGGAGAAGCCTCAGAAAGGAAATGGTAATGCAGAAGGAAACTGAGTCATGAAAGTAGGGATATTTTAATTTGGTTGCATGCACACCAGTGGAAGGGGAGGGAGCACAGAGCTCCGTGTAGGTGATGTGGGTAAAAGAGTGGGAATACATGAAAGGGGGCATCTGAGTATCTTGTTCCTCACTGACTTGGGATAGAGACAAACAGAACAGAGGGACAAAGGGTCACCTTCCAATCAGATTGCTCTGTGGTTGGTCTCACTTCACTACTTGTATTTCTTTCCAGTCTGGCTTTCCCTCTTTCAAGCGGTTCTCAATCTGATCACTTTTAGAAACTCAAGTAAAGAGCTCAGGGATGAGAACTTGTTTCTGCCAGTAGGATTCTGAACAGAGACCATCTCCCAGACCTAGCAGCCAGTTGTCCTGAAGGATGTACAAACAGGTGATCTCTGAGACCTCCCTCTCTCCTCAGGGTTTCTGAAATACGGTGAGTGGCTTCAAAGTTGTGGTGGGGAGAGGCTAGCAAAGAGCATGATTGCATAAGCCTGGCTTTATAAGGAAACAGTCTTTAAAAAATATACACAAGGTAAGTGTGTTAGAAATAGTAACAGAAAACAGTCTTGGGCATGTTGCTGATGGACATTTTGTGTGTGTGTGCAATGCAACAGATGTGATTTGAGGAATAGAACTGAGGAGGAGCATAGTGACTTTGTGAACTCTTATGGACAGTATTATTGAAAGAATTATGAGAGAAATTACAAAGGAGTTGATGTAAAATGGAAGTAATGAATTCCTTGGCATGATAGAGCTGGGAGTCTTAATTCTATAGACTGATGTGTATTGAAGTAGAAGGGGTGAATCAATAAATGGTTTAGGCCTGCCTTCTTGGGGGGAAGTAGAAAAAATAGTTTTCAGCTCATTTAATAATGTTATGCTCTCCAGCAGCAAACAAACATGATTTTAGACTGATACTTAACCAATTCAAGATAATTCACACTCATGAGTTTTTAAGTGCTTGGATAAAAAGTCAAAGCTTTGTTTTATAAGGTCTTGAAATAGTGAAGAAGGTCTCAAGTGAAAAGCTGGGGTGTTAGCACAACTTTAAAGAGATGACCTCTGTATTTAATTTTATCAATTTGTTAAAATTTCCAATAAAGTATTAGAAGGCCAGTATATCGGTGAGAACGCGCTTACACGAAACAGAGCCTGTCAAGCTAACTTAATTTCTTGAATTTATGAGACTCCCTGCAGCCAAGTATTTCTCTGATAGAAATACATTTACCTACAATCGTGGTAATGGAAGTAAAATATGAGATTGGTAGGTAAAAGATACAACCTCTAATCAGCTAGCAGTCAGCTTAGCACCACATGATTCTTAGTCAATATATGAGTACAGTACATTTTAAGTGCATCTAAATTCAATAGACAGCAAAATAGTGACAAGGAAAGAATCATTGTTGAAAAACCTGTGGCTCTCATTTTGCTGAGTACTGTGTGATTTTAACATACTGCTCAAAATCCTGAGGGAGATCTAAAATACTGATCAGCTTGGTAATATCTGGAACAACTGGAAGAACTGCTAAAAATGAAAGTAACAAAGGGATAAATCACTGATACAGAACAGTTTGATTCATTTTAAGTACTGACAGACAGTTTGTGCTTCAGTCTATCTGATAGTAGAGTGTGAATTGTATTTATGGGACCAGAACTCTATGTTAGAAAGCAGTCACACTAAATAAGCTTGTACTGGAACTGGTAATCAGTAGATCAGCAGCTACTCCTGAGATGCTGCAGCCAAGGAAGCTGATGGGGTTCTTTGATCTTGAGTATTGAATAGGAGAGAGAAAAACATATTTTATCTGCATTTGGCACTTGTAAAAAATTATTTTTCATCTGCTTTGTCTAGTTCTATTATTATCACTCTGAGAAATACTGCAGAACTGAAGTATGACAAGAAAATAAACACAGAAGCGTGAGTAAAAACTTACAGAAGTGACTTGATGACAGTCTTTAAGTGTTTGACTGAAGAAAAAAAGCCACCTCAAAGTCATCTGACTCTTCAACCTAGTAGAAAACTGTTAAGATGTGATAGAAGGATGGCAGGTACATTCAGTTTGGAAATGAGGCAAAAATCAAACAGCAAAAATACAGAACTATTGGGGTAATGTACTGAGAGCTATACTGAGCCCTCTGTCACATGAGCACAATAAAATCAAGATTTAAAAAAATGCTCTAGTTCAAGCACAGCAACAAAAAGTATAATTAACAAAGGGAATACATTTAGCCTCTCTTATTTTAAGGAGGTCAGATTAGATGATCAGGATTTTTCTCTGTGAGTTTAAGCTACACATTCCCAAGTCTAGGACTATACCAGACTTTTGAATGAAACATAATTTTTATATCCTGGAATGAGTGTGGTTGTATTTGCAGATGCTGATCAGACATGGCTCATGGGGAAAGTTTCACTTCAAAATTTCTAAAATGCACTGGAGAAAACAGTTTGGTGACCCAAGTGGTGAGCACATGAATTGGCAATCCACATGGGAAAAAGAGTTTCAGGGTTTCTAGTACTGGCCATTTACGTTCACTGTCCAGGATGGTGACAGAAAGCTGTGACAGCCAGAGAAAGATCAAAGAGGATGTGGAGGCAGGAAGCTCAGCAGGCTGCAGATTAAATATTTACTTCAGGAGTGTTCAGAGAGCCCGTACAAGACAAATAGCTTGCCTTTTGCAATGATTAGGAGGACTTAGTGCATGGTGTTGCTACTAAAGAGGCTTCAGCTGACTCAGAGACATTAAGACCATAGCAGAAAATCACCACCCTCTGCCCTCAGCCTCAAAACCCCAACAATTTTGTATCTGTTCGTTGTGGAAGAAGTTGTGCGATTTTATCCTGTGGAACTTTCCCTTGTTGGGGATGCATCAGATCAGCTTCAAATCAAAGCCTCAGTGAGACTGTAGAGCAGGTAGACAAAAAATGGTCAGATGATATTCGTGCAGGACTTCTGGAGAAGTTTGAGGCTGAAAGAGCTGAACTGCAGATTGTTATCTGTAATGCTTTCCAGTTGCTTTGGTACAAGAAGATTGGAAGGTAGATGATGTGATGCCAGCTTTTAAAATGATTTTGAGATTTGGAAAACTACAAGCTGGTAAACAAGATATGCCTAGGAGGCAAGCTAATAAACATTACTCTGAAGAACAGAATTAGTGCATGCATGGACAGATAAGATATACTGAGAAAGAGTTAACCCTACTGTTCTTAGTGGATATCACAATTTATAAGTCTTGGAAGGGATCAACAAGCAATATTGACAAAGGAGGTCCAGTGGCAATAGTCTGCTTGGATTTGCAAAGCACATTTCTAAAGGTCACTCACCCCAGTCTGTTAAAAGACACGAATCTGCTGTTGAATCAGTGAAGTTCCTTAAGTAGCTGGGTAAAGATAGGAAACAAGGATTAGCATGAAATGTCAGTTTTTCACAGGGGTATTTTTTTCAGATTTGTGCATATCCATAAATGACATGAAAAAGTGGGAGGGGTACATAATGAGGTAACAAAGTATGATAATAAAGTAATCGTTTTGGGGGAGCAGGCAAAAAACTGCATGGAGTGATTTGGAAAAGGATTTCACAATATCCAATTACTAGGTCATTTGATTTCACAATATCGAATGATGTAAATTATGGGTGAAATTTGATGTGGATAAAAGTAAAACGATGCACACAGGCAAAGCAATTCTAGAGTTACATTTGCAATGATGGAGGTTCTGAGTTTACTATTACCATACAGGAATGAGATCTTGCAGTTACAATGTGTGGCTTAATGCTTAGTACCACTAAAAATGCCAATGAAATGTTAGCAATTAGGAAAAGAATAGAGAATAAAATGAGAAACAGCAGTTTACTATGCATCTATCCAAATGGTTTCCTTATTTTCATATTTTATAGTGTGTTGACCCTAATGGACTATTCCCATTTCAGAAAGGATATAATCAAACTGGAAAATATTCAGAAAAGGGCAGCAAAGACAATCAAAGGTGTCATGTGGCTAATATGGAAGGAGCCATTTAAATAGGGATTTCTCAGGTATGGAAATGAGATGATTAAGGATATGACAGATACCTATAAAATCATGAATTTTCTCTGCGATAGGAACAGCATGGAGAAAATTATGAGGGAAGACTGTTCCATTATCAATTTTAAAGCAGAGTCTAAATATCAAGTGAAACTAGCAAATGGCAAGTTTAAAGCAAATAAAAGTCAGCACTTCCTCATGTGACACAGAATTCAATTGTGGAAGTATTTGACATAGGATGCTACGGGTACTAATTTTTTTTTTTTAATTTTAGAAGTGAATAGATGAATCCTTTAAAGATGACTAAATACAGAGGCAATATCTGTCTTGGGAACTATTTAAGGTGTACATTGTGACAGGTTAGGACAAATCTTCTGGGAAAATATTGCTGCTGTTTCTCCTGTTTGAATTGTTCCCTGTCTTTCTTACACATCTACTCCCACTTTAAGGAAAAGCTGATACCCATATCAAACAAATACTAAATTTCTCCTTTCCCACCACTTCCCAAAAGAAGAAGAGAATGAAGAAAAGAAACCAGAGAGGAAAAACCCCCCAATCACTGAGGAAAGGGGAGAGGTGGTGGGAATGGTGGGAAAAAGAAAGCAATAAGAAAAGAGAACAGGCTAACAGGCTAAAACCTGGAAAAGAGGGAACCAAGGGGGAACAGTGAGTAGAGCACCCCTGTATTTCCATGATATCCAGGAACTGGGAGATGCCCTGCCCAGAGCACAGGAATAGAAATAGCACTGTTAGTTGCTGGGATCTTGGGATTTCCTCCTCCTGGAGTTGGACATCCAGCTTGGTGAGAAATTGGTAGTTGATAAAGAGGACCCAGAATTTAGTGGGTCTTGGGATAGAAGCTGTACAAGTCAAGATGTGAGAAGTGCAGCCAGAATCAAAGTAATAAGTTCAGGAGGAGACAGAAGGTTGGCATGTGTGGTATGCCTTTCTCAGTCTCCCTCTGACTGCAGAAAAGGCATGACTTGGGGAGTCCTCTGAAGAAACTTGTGCCTTCTGCTTGATGAAGGATTTTTCCAGCTGATGTTCCCAATGGTCCATTGAATTAGCTCCAAGTAGAAACTGGCCACCGGGGTTCTTCCTTCTCTTCTGACAATGAGTGGTCCCACAGCCATGGATCATGGGTCTAAAGGGGTTGTTAATCCTGTGCTTGGGTTTAAGGTGGAGATTAAACAAATGATGTGTATACCTGGTAAAGAGTGATGACTGTTCCCTTGACTTGGGGTAGCCCTTGGAGATCAGAGGGGCCTCTTGAACAGCAAGTACCCTCTGTGTAGGTGTGGATGCCCTCAGGGACAGAGGGGGAAGTCGTGGGGTTGGGTTAGGGGTTGGTGTGATGGTGTTTGTGATGGTGAGATGTGGCCTCACCTGAGCAGGTGCAGGGCTGGGCATTCAGTACCTGCAGCTCAGCCCCTGCAGTCTCAGTGCCAGCAGCTCTTTGTCATTTTCCCCAGTTGCTGTGGAGCTCTGTCTGAAGCCCTGGTGGTGGCTTTCTAGGATTGGGAACAGTTTTTCCTACCAGATATCTGCTGGAAATACAATATAGCAGAGGGGAAACAGACCAGGAGTTTCCTGGAGTGTGTGTGTAAGAATTTCCTGACACAGCTGGTGAGTGAGCCAACTAGGGAAGGCACCTGCTGCACCTGTTGTTTGTGAACAGAGAAGGACTTGTGGGTGGTGTGGTGGTTGGAGGCTGTCTTGGGCATGGCTGTCACAGAATGAGAGAGTTTTTATTCTCAGAGCAGTACAAGGGGGGGTCAGCAGAACTACCACCTTGGGCTTACAGAGGTGAGACTTTGGGTTGTTTCACAGAATCCCTTGAGAGGCAGTCCTGAAGGGCAGAGGAGTCCAGGAAGGCTGGACATGCCTCAAGGGGTATCCTGAAGGTGAAGAAGCAGGCTGATGTGCTGAAAGATGAGCTAGTGGGGAAAGATACCAGCCTGGATGAACAGAGAGCTTAGTTTGAAACTCAGGAAATTAAGGGAGTGTTTCACCTTTGGAAGAAGGGGCAGGCCATTCGGGAGGACTACAAGGATGTTGTGAGGTTGTGCGAGAGAAAATTAGGAAGGCCAAAGACCAACCAGAATTTAGTCTGGCTGCTGCCATAAAAGGCAATAAAAATGTTTCTATAGATGAATCTATAAATGCATAAGCAGCCAAAGGAAGGCTAAGGAGAATATTTATCCTTTACTGGATGTGGAGGAAAATATAGTGACAAAGAATGAGGAGAAGACAGGTATGCATGTTGTTTTTTGGAGGGGAGTGGTGACAGGGAGTCAGCAGCCTCAATGCCTTCTGTCTGGCTCTGGCCACTGCTGCTGTCCCAAAACCAGATGCTTTGTGAGGACTGTGACCAAGTGTGTGATGGCTGTGGTGGAGAGGGTGCAGCCACTGGTTGCAAACTCTGCGGCTGCCAGGGTGATACCCACAGCTGAGGCAGGGCAGGTGGGGAGAGTGGAGCCTGAAACTCACAGGCTGGCACTGTCCCCGTGTGCTGGTGTTTGGAGCAGGCTCTTGTTTTGTCCATTCCACGAAGGGGGACCAGGAGCATCCCTGAGGCGAGAAGGGTGCATTGTGATCTGCTGGTTGACTCTTGAGGAGCACTGGGGCTGGTTCTTCTTCCCCACTGTGGGGTGAAACTACAGCACGAGGATGGCACATCTAATAGTGTTGCTGTGCTCCAGGACAGTGCCCACATGGCGTGCTGGCTACAGAGGGGTTAAAATTTAAACAGGTATGGAGAGCAGTGCATGAGATTGCGTGCTGCATATCTCTTGTGTGAGGCTGGCTGGAGGCCAGCCAGAGGGGGCTGCTGCCTTGGTTCATGTCGGCGTTTTCATACTCACTGTGCTGAGTGAGGCCCCTGGGGACGCATCCTCTGCACTTCAGAGAGGCAGTGAAGAGTGAGGACAAACCCATCACTGCTGTTCGTGCTGGCTGATACTTGTTCTGCAAATGAGACAGTGCTCTGAGGTTTGGGGTTCTTTTGGGTTTGTGTTAATGGGATGTGTTTCGTTTTGCAGTACCTCCTTAGTCCAAATGATGGCTTTTCAGAGCAGAGCTCTTGTGTCTAGCATTAGGCTCTCTGCTCATCTTTTACTTAAAGGTATGCAGTAGCCTTTAGTATTGTTTGACAGTGTTTCCAGTCAAGAAGAAAAATGTAGGTGTTAGGGCTTTGTTCATTAATTCCATCTCCTAACCAGCTCTGAAAAGGGACCTACCTGCAGGGAGAGGTAGAATGGTCTGGAAAAGTACTCAAATTATCCAAAATCAGAGCAAAGATCCTGAGAACTGCCCATCTGATTCCTAATCTTACAGACATGTCAAAGCTGTAGGTGTTTCCATTTTTTATCAGAAATTTGAAAGACATCTGTTTGTGGAGACTAAGACATTTCTGTGCCTTGATGAGCATCAAACTGTTCAGCTCTGTCTCCTCCACAAAAACAGGGTTTTTTTTCTGTTTCTCTTCCACAATTGACCCTGTTGGTTGTTGCCATCAGCAGGTAACTAATTTTTATGCTTCCTTACACAGTACAGCTAGAATTCTTATAGAGTTAGGTGAATAACGGGTTGATGGATATGTCAGCTTCACTTGAGAGAATTTGAGTGCTTCCTTCAGAGGTTCACCTCAGGGACAGCTCTGGTGACAGAGGTTTATTCCTTTCCTTGATGACCTTTTGGATAGCTTTGATTTGCTTTGTGCAAAGCAGGCAGGGAGGGAGAAGGTTTCTATGGTTATTCTAGCCACCCATCTGTCAGTCCTTCCCAGCAGCTTTAACTGCTTTAATTTCAACCACATTTGACAAGACAGGATGATGTTGTGTTTGACAAAGATACACACTCCCACGAGTATCATGAAAATTGGTGTCAGGGAAAGAACAATTTGAAGACTGATCATAATTACTGCAATTACATTTGTTGTTTTCTTAGTTGTTCGGGGGAGAAAAAGGCAATGGAAAAGAATAATTGAACCATTTACTCTAAATATTCATCTTTACCAACATTAATGTTGGCTACCAATATCAAATGACAAGGTTTCTACTCTCTGCTGGAAAGTAACATTTGAGAAACAGAAGAAAGTGTGCTGACAGGATAATAGCAGTGTTGGAAAGTCACTGCTTTATTAAAATGTTTCTTGTGTTAATTGGCATGACACATCAGAAAGCAAATAACACAAATGCTTATTTGGTATATGGTGTGGATCTTCACCAGCATGATGTTTGGAAGGGAAAAATGAAATTTAAGACTCTAAAACTCTATTTAGTGCGGCACAAAATAGAGAAGACAAATTGGAGATGATGTTTAACATCCAGCACAGAAGTTGCAACACAATAGATTATTAAAGGCTGTAGATGCAGATTAAAGTCATAGATGTAGAAGCCTGATTCAAGCATGGACCTTGGTAAATAAACAAAATGCAGGCACAGGTACCAAATATAGAATCAATTAATGCCCAGTGGAAACAGCAATTGAGAAAATGTCAAGAAGAGACCCAAGGAGAATGGTCTTGTTTAGATTAAGTTTTGAGTAATTCAAAACAAGGTGATTTTTTTATGATCACAGAAATGCAAAGAAACTGAAAATATGTCCAACCAAAAAACTCAGTGTCTCTGTGTTAAATCAAGGTATGTGGCAAAACAAGCTACAGAAACAGTAAAAAAGTAGTAATAGTAGATCAGCAAGGTGAGATGCAGTCATCCAGATTTTTTTTTAATTTTTCCAGTGCATACATCAAAAAGGTCATTTTGCTTGGGAATGCTTACTACACACATTCCCTAAATCCTGAGAGTCCAAAGTTATGATGCTCAAAAAACCAAAACAAAGCAAGAAGTGGGGAAAATTATATTTTCTTTCCCCCACATTTTTTCCTCTTTAAAAGTTTTTCGTATTTATTGTAGAAAGGCTTGACTTAAAAATAAATCTTGACTTTTACCTTAACAGTACTGTAAGAGAAGGAGGGATGATATTTTCCCCCAAAGGCTTAAATGACTTGAGTTGGAATGTTACATCAGTTGTAATGAAGACATCTTTTTCTTGCGAGTGTTTTTGCAGACTTCATTTTCATCTAATTTGTGCTAAAAAATACAAAGCAGCCATGATCTGAAATAATGTGGCTTAATGCATTTTGACAGCTTTCATTTTCCCTCTCTGTTTCATGCAATCAGCTTCCTACTTTTTTTCAGCCATCCACTGAATCTTCCGAAACAAGCGTGAAATCTATGATGTTAAAAAGCCTCAAACCAAATAATAAATTTTTAAATAAAATGAAGACATCTTTTAAAAGTTCGATGGAAATGAATCCCCTCTATATCGTTTCTATACACACCATACAGAAACAATGACAAGGAAATCAGAAACTCAGTTATTTTTCAACTTTCATCACCTCATTTCAGAACTTGAAATGAGAAATTTGATGGCACGTTTGTAAAAATTCTACTTTAAAATTAGCTTTATGATCCACTCATTTAAAAATTCTTATCAGCTCTATATGGAGAAGAGCAAATACTATTCTGTAAGAGGTGATTGATCATAGAATTACAAAAGGAATAGTCATGATGGTTAGCAGAAGCTGGAATGGAAGATGGATAAGAGAAATTGTATTGGACAAGGAACATACCATTACAAAAGAAAAAATCTCTGTGCTCATTGCAGGGAGAAAGAGGTTGACAAGAGACTGGATAAAAAGAATAATAATTTACAAAGTACTGCTTTCAGTTTCTGTTTTCCCACTTCACTCTCCATACTTTTTTTTCTGATTTTCCATGTTTCTTTCCTTCCACCTGTGAGAGCAGAACTTGTTTTTTTCATGTCTTGGTCTAACATGGGTTAATGTTGCTCTTGCTGTTTCTAGCAGGGGAGAAAAATTGCCCACTAACCTTTATCCAACTTTCAATAAGAGAGTAATGTTGCCCCAGGCCCAACATCAGTTAGAACACAGACATTTTCTTTTCAAATGGTGTGTGATGCTGTAACTTTTCAGTAGATATGACTACATTTAAAACCATTTAACAGATGTTAAAGAGTTATTTTCTCTCAATACATTTCTCTCTTAGTACCTGTGAAACTGTTTAGACCAAGAATTTATTTTCAAAAATCATTCAGTCTTTATAGAGTGTGCAATATCACATATTGCTCATTCTTTTCCCCTGAACTAGGTAGATGAGCTGTTTCAACTGGAAAGAAACAGTAGTAAATAAATTCTGTAGGTCTTTAGTCCTGCTATTACAGAACAGGTGTGGACTTTGAGACTAATAATTGTTTGATGTTCTTTAACCATTTGATGCTATCATCTGCCAGAATAGTATTAATATTCAGCCTGGACAAGAGAAAGCTCCTAGGTGACCTCATAGCACCTTCCAGTACAAAAAAGGGGCCTGAAAGCTGGAGAGGGACATTTTACGAGGGCATGGAGGGGTAGTGCCAGGGGAAGTGGCTTCAGAATAGAAGAGGGTTGGTTTACATTTGATAATAAGAAGAAATTCTTACTGTGACAATGGTGAGGCACTGGCACAGGTTGCCCAGAGAGGCTGTGGATGCCCCATTCTTGGCAGTGTTCAAGGCCTGCCTGGATGAGCTCTGAACAACCTGGTCTAGTGGAAGATGTCCCTGAGCATGGCAGGAGGGTGAAGCTAGATGATTTTTAAGGTCCCTTCCAACCTAAACCATTGTATGGTTCTACGACTATGTTCCACATTCTAACACTTCAAGAAAACCATCAGTGGGCTTGCAGCATTGATAGCAAAGGCTGAGTGTCCTTTGCTGAACTTTGGGGCTGCCAAGTCATGCGCTGAGCAAGAGGCTCCTCTTTCTTTGGCTGGGCAGAGGTGTCTTTGCAGTGCATGCTCAGAATGGTGCTGCAGCCTGCTTGCAGTGTGTGCCAGGGTGGCTCTGGAGGTACAGAAGGGCCACACCATTATGCTCAGAAAGAGCTGAGAGTGCAGGAAAAAGACCTTGGGTAAATGGAGGTAAAACAGGTGTGATGCTGTTATCTGCACAGAAGGGGTCTATACAGCTGCCTTCTGTCTGGAGAGGTGACCTCTCCTGCCTCTCCAGCATCCCTGCCTTGTTCAGCTCTGTGGCAGGAATGCTCTCCCCTTCTAGTGTGGAGGGTTGCCGGTGGAGGGGAAGGAGCACAGACAGGAAAAGGCAGCTGGGGCAGTATGCAGGGGCAGGCTCCTGCTCTGCTCTTTGCACCAGTTTCATCACTGACCTCTCTTGGACCCTCAGTTCACCCTGATCAGTCAACCCTCCACTCCTTCCTCTCTAGATTTGCACTTCCTCATAGTACTCCCTCCCTCCTTCTTCCCTGTTCAGGGGAACTGAGTACCAGTGTATTTCATTCTAAACCACAGCCAGACCTTACAGCTGATGTGTCTGGGACTGTCAGCTGGGCTTTCACAGCTCTGCCTGGAACTTCCCTTTGCCAGAGAGACTTCTAGCCATATAAGGTTTACTTGGACCCCAGATATAAGAGGTTCCCAGCCATGGTGGCAACAGGCAATTCACAAGTGGCCCACTAAGCCTTGCTCCTTTTGCTCAGTGAGACCCAATACATGAATGTGCTTGTCAGGAACACCAGTTAAGAGGACCACAGCCATGAAAGGTGGTGTTTGTCATGCTCATCATAGCCATGTCCTGCCTCCTCCTGAGGTCTGGCTGTGTCTGACCTCTGTGCTCACCTTTGTAGTGTGCAGTACAGGAATCCTTTTTCAGTTCCCTCAGTTGCAAGGAACTGCAACTCCGAGAACAGCAGCTTTACTCAGCCTAATTAGAAGCATATGGGAGATGCTATCAAAGCACTTGGTTCTAATGATCCTGAAGAACAGAAACGTACTTTGGATGTGAAGGAAAAAACAGCCCTTGTTTCTCTCAGAAATGGATCTTCCTGCACAGCAGAAATTTGAGATGTGAAGGTCTGGTGGACACCACAGTATGCAAATAGCATTGTCTTTCTGATGTGTTTCATGTTGCCATGTTTAGCCTTTTTAGGGGACAAAATCAAGTTTTTTGCATCATTTTGAATTCTAGCTGATGAATGCCTCAGGTTTCCCATCCTAAGTGCCTCCATGGCTCCTCCAGGCTTGTGCAGGATGGAGTGCAGCATCTCTCACCTGTCAGAAGATTTGTACTGGGGAAGTGCAGTGATGAGCACTCTACAAATGTGCCAGAGCTGCTAGAATGAGCAAGGGGCTTTGCCTATGTCTGTGGAGGAGAAATTTGCTATAAAGAGGAAAAAAAAGAAGATCATGAAAGTAGAACCATTCACATTCAATCCAAACAGACTAGACCTTGCTGAATTGATCCCAGGAATAGATGATCATTTTGACAGCCACATTTCTTGACAGATTCTAGGAGGCTCAGGTTAAAGGACAGTACAGTTGTTCCTTCATGACATGGGAGCAAATAACTTTAACCAGAGTTTGAGGATGGCGCACAGGCTGAAGACACAGTAAGCTGCTGGCTGCACAGAGCAGTCCTGGTTACCTGGCTTACTACTTACATGTGCTTCTTAGTATTTAGTTTCACTTTTTAAATTTAATAATATTTATTTTTTTAATCTTAATAAAATTTTATCATTTGTATTTTATGTTACTGATATTTAAAATTTGAAATGGAATGTCAGGTATTAAAAAGGTCTTTTATCTTGCTGAGGATGGCAGAGCAAGGGCTCCAGCAGCTCTAAGCTGATGTCCAACCAATTCAAACCATAACGGTGGAATGCCTTTTTAAGGGGTGATGGTTTAATACTGAAAGGGGATATTAAAGGAATTGGTTCTTTCCCAGTCACACATCATGACTGGATGACTGGATGAATCTGTAATTTAGCCAAGCATACATCATGCTTGAGAAAAACACAAGTGACTAGTCTTCATCTGGAGATGGTTGTGAGAAATATCATAATTGTTGAGGTACAAGTGGTCTGATTAAAAATGGAATATCTAGTCTAAGTCTGTTGTGGCCTTAAACTATGATTCTCCTGCTTGCTTAGCTGAGTTGCCTTAAGACTGATAGAACAAATTGTAGTGGCATTCAGAAGACTGATAGAACAAATTGTAGTGGCATTCAGAAGCCTGACCACATGTGTTCCCACAGGAAACGAGGTGATTGCAGTAGACTGGAAGGGACTGAAAGATGTGGACCAAATCAATATGGACAGCACGAGTTCACTGCATGGCAGCAGCTTCCATCGACCTTCCACTGAGGTGAGTGCCTGGCCCAGAGCTGCTTAGCCAAGGGGATGAGAAAGTTTGAATTTTGAGTTCAGAAATGGGTGTTACGAATCACTGAGACATCATCTGTGAGAGGACTGGAATGCCAGTGAGCTCCTGAGGATCATACCTGGGTAGTTTGGCTTGCTCTGAGTAGAATTGAGTCACTCCCTTCACAAGATCCATAGTGAGTAAGAATTTACAAATAAAAGTGCTTTTTAACTAGTCATAGTGGAATGCAACATGAGAGAAACAGTGACAGTTCTGACAAGCCTGTAGGTCTGCATTCCTTGAATAAGGGGGTCACATTGGAATGTCCAGCACTGTCTGTCCCAGCTTCTGCAGCACAGCCGTGAAATCTTTCAAAGAAACACATTTGTCTGCATTTTGAATTTTAGAGATGCATTCACTAGTAACTCACAGACAATGGACCTACCATGCAGTATTTTAAGGGCTGGTTCATTGAATTATTGCAGCTTCTGCATTCTTAGATACCTGAATTTTCAGCTTTGTAAGGTTGCGAATATGCAATGATGATTAATAGAAAGGTAAAATCTACTTTAAATGCATAATAGTTGAAGAAACATAGATAATGTTCACAAATAAGCTTAACAAATAACATATAGTTTGAAAAACCTTGAAAAATGTTAATCGGTGTATATATACAGCTATTTTTATTTTGTTTGTGTACCTTGCTGTCTTGGAAAGTAACTTCAAGACACTTCGAGTTTCATGGAGTCCTGGCAGAAATTGTTGGGCCCAATCTTGTATGGAGAATTCAGTCAAATCAAAGCAAATCTAAAAGTCAGTGAGCATAAACCACACCTCAGGAAACATTTTGATTTATATGAATGGATACTGTAGGTGTAACATGAGTCATCTAAATTTTCCTGAGTCTCTCCATCCCCAGACCAAAGATGTTGAGATATGAGTCCTCCCAGCTGAAAGAAACACACTCTGAATTGGTTCTGTGATGGCTGATGTGGGAAATGTTTCTAGTGTGCAAGGGGTGAATGAGTCAGAATGGACAAACCAAAACACTGCAGGAGAGAATAATTTCAGCAGAATTAATTTGCTTGCTGTAGGACACTCAAAATACAAAGGTGGTGCAGCTCCTCCTGGTGTTAACCTCAAAGTGGTGCAACCCACACTTAGGAGGAGAGCCTTGGGAAAAGGTGCATTTCTCTTTCCTGCTTCATCACCCCATTGGCTATTTCACCTCCAAACACTGTGACACCTACAGGCATCATACTCACCAGCAGGGAGTGAAACCATCTTCAGAAAGACACAAGTTTTTTACAACATACTGGATAAAGTAGTGCCTGCTGATTATGGCAACTACTGGAGTTGCATGGCTCCTTGCAAATTGTTACACTGATGTGGTGCCTTTCCTTGCCTTTTTTTAGCAAACACGGACGGATTTCTCCTGGGATGGTATCAATGTGAGTATGCACTGCGTCACTGTTCAAATTTATAGTCCTAGGAAGACCAGGATTTGTCTGACATTGGATGCAGTGGAGGCCAGAATGGGAGCATGACTGAAAATCCTTAGTGCTGCTGAAATTCAGGGAGTTGTCTACGATTCAGAGGATGGTGATAGATTTTTGTTTGCTTCTGAGTCTTTTGCTGTCTGGCAGGTGTTTTGATCTGTAGGTGGCTATTGAATTGTTTTCATCCTTTTGGGGATAAATGTGTGCCACTTCATATGTTCTGTTTTTGAGATTTCTGGGCACTGCTACATGAGAAAGGTGTCTGTCCAACATGTTTTAAAAAATAGTACTCCTTGATTAGAGCATGATTTGATCTTCTCCAGGAGTTTGGGAGAAAATTCCCTCTTTTTCAGTTGCACACAGAAGTAACAGAATTCTTTATGTATCCTAGGGTAGGTGGTGAGTACTAGTTAACTTCAGTTAAAAAGCAGATGAGAAGCAAGCAAACATTTTAATTACACATGCTTCTTTTGCTCTTAATACCTGTGCCATGAAAAAATTTTTTTTTCTTTTTCACTAATGCAGAAATAGCATTCTGAGAAAGGAATAATGCATATTTGTTCTACTGGACTTTTTAAAATGGTACTTATAAAATATTTCCACATACGTTAACATTATAGTTTTGTACACTTGGAAGGCCAGGATTAGCACCTCAATTTTTTCAAACTCCACATTATTTCAAAACTTTTAAAATACCTGTAGCTTTCTTCTTTACTGTGATTTGAAAGCACCTGGGACATTTAATATAATTTTTAAGGAATTCTCACCATGCTGATATGTCTTTCATTTGGCACTTTGGGATCTTTTGCCTAGGATCAATTGCAGAAACAAATTGTGTTGGAAAATAATGGTGCATACAGCAACTGTCTAGAAGAAATTTGTTATTTTTTTTTCCTCACTGCACCTATATCTAGCTGAAAGCAAAGTACACAAGGTCATGTTTCCTTAAAGAAAGTAGAAGACGGTTTCCTTACTTGCAGGTTCCCATTTTCCAATCCATACAGAATCCATGGAGCTCTTTCATGAGGCAGCTCTTACCCAGTGTAATTCCATATATCTTCTTTGGTACTGAGGCTGGATCACTAATTTCCTTCCCTTCCCATTCATTCCTGCCTTCATGTCACAGCTCTTCAACCTTGCAGTAGTAGGAGCCCTCTGAAATTTGCTTTCTTTTTTGGATGGGTTCCATGAGGCAGCTCACAGCACAGCCCCCAGGCTGTCTTGGAACAAGTGGGTGGATACTGAGCAGGAGCACCCAGGCAGGAATGACCAGTGGGGGCACAGATGGACTTTCTCCAACAAGCTTCATCACCAAAGGAAATGCATCATGGAACAAGGGCTGTGCTCTCACTTTTTGCTGTTCTTCCTTTGCTTTCTGAATTCTTCAGCTCATGTTACACACAGCACATTCCTAGCTCCACAGTTACAGGATGCCTTAGCTGCTGCATTTACACTCAGTTTCCAGAAAAACTCACCTCTCATATTTTGGCAACTGACTGGAATTATACACAGTGCAAGGTCTTTACAATGCCTTCCTTTGCCTCCAGTAATTTCGCTGCCCAGTTATTGCTCCACTCACTTTTTGTGAGGTTGATGCCTATGATAAAGTGCTTGTTTTGTGTCAGGATTTAAAATTTCCAGTGTCATAGTCACTTCTTTTGAGTATCCTTGTGTTTGAAACATTCTGGCCCTGATTTTCAGAGAGGTTGAAATGAAGAGCAGAAGCAATGTTTATTTAGCCCTTGTGAAAGTTAAGCCTCATATGAAATGCCTGGCATATCTGAAAAAGCCTGATGAATTCATCTTGAGAGATTATTTTTGTGATGGTGTTTGTGATGGCTGCCTGTGCCAATAGTGCCCTGTCCTTGTTATTCAGGGACTGAGGGTAAACACAGAAAAGACAGTAAAGAAAATTAAGCAGACCTGTAGACCAAATTTCTGTACAGATGCAGGTGCTTGAAACATGACCCATCACTGATATAGTCATGATCATTTTATTAAGACCATATAAGAAGAAAAAAACCCCAAAGTGACATTAAAAAAATGCTAGTATGATGCATATATGATACATTACTGTGGCTTGCCTATTGTACTGACAACTCCCCACTGCAAGATCCCTGAATTGTCCATCAGCCACGTCTTGCATCTCTAACAGAGAGCTGGGAATGGTGCAGCATGTTTGTGAAGGACTGGCAGCTGCCAACAGGAGGCTTCTCACAGCCTCTTTCTGCCTCTCCCTCTGGCCTTTCCTCAGTCAGTCCCAGTGCTGTGCAATATCCAGTCCTGGTTAAATAGCCTCTAATTTTTCCTTTCCTTTCATTCTTGCTGCTTGCTTCTGCTCCTCATCTTCCAACTCCTACTGGTTTCTCACTTCACTTCCTTTTCTCCTTCCTGTATATCATTTCTTCATATTCTCTCTCTTTTCAGCTCTCCATGGAAGATACGACCTCCATCCTCCCCAAGCTGAAACGCAACTCCAATGCTTATGGGATTGGGGCTTTGGCTAAGTCATCTTTCTCTGGTGAGGTCCTCAAAATTTGACTTTATCCTTGGCAGCTTCTCTCTCCAGGCCTCTGTGCCTCTTCCCATATCTCTCTTTCGCTCTCACAACTGCTCCTTTCTGGCTTTTACCTTTTCATGGCCTAAGAGGAGTCTCCACCACCATGGTTCTAAATACAGAAATCTCACAGTTGCCCTTTTAAAGAACAGATTTGTCTTATTCATGTTGGCTTCTCACTGTGCACCCCTGCTCAGATATCTTCAATTGCTTCCCCTCAGTCTTGGGTTTAACCCTATTTTCTGTTTCTGAATTTGTTCACTTCCAGGCTTCATCCTTTATGCCCAACTCTATCCTAAATGGATTCTAGGCAAGGAAGGAAATGGTCTTTCGTATTTGGGGTTCCCCTTTTTCCCCCTTCTGAGAGTGTCCAAGGAAAGTTGGAGAAACTCCCCTGGAAAGTGATGCAGTGAAGGGTGGGAGACACCCAGCCCTAGTCATGCATCCTGTCAGGAGAGGAGGGGAGAAGCTCCACTTGTAAGCGAGGTGCAAAGCACGCCGAAAGGCTGGAGCTGTGTAATAGCCCTGCCTTGTTTCCCAATGTCTGGCCCCTTAGGGATATCGCGCAGCATGAAGGACCACGTGACGAAGCCGACGGCCATGGGCCAGGGCCGCGTGGCTCACATGATCGAGTGGCAGGGCTGGGGCAAAGCCCAGAGCCAGCAGCAGCAGCACACGCACGAGAGCGCGCGCAAGGACGCCGACGCCTACTCGGACCTCAGCGACGGCGAGAAGGAGGCTCGCTTCCTCGCAGGTAGCCCAGCCGTGCTCCTGGCACCTGGGCTGGGTTGGGCAGGGCGCCCCAGAGCGGGGTCCCCGAGAGACCAGAATGCAGGAGCTTGAGAAAAGCACTCAGAGAGGCTGTGTGTTCGGGTGGCTGAAGTAGAGAGAGATTGATGGCTGGGATATTGCCAGTGGAATGCGAGGTGGAGAGGGTGAGGGCCAGTTGTGGGTGATGGGTGTTGCTGAGACAGGACCAGAGTGGGACGGTGTGACCAAAAGATGGGGTAAAGGATGATGGCGAGAAGTGGGGACTTGAACACACACATCTTTGCTTCCCTTCCCTGTCTCCTTTGGCACAGGGGTGATGGAGCAATTTGCTATTTCTGAAGCAACTCTCATGGCCTGGTCCTCCATGGATGGTGAGGATGTGAGTGTAAACTCAAATCAGGACAACCCAGCAGGCAACTACTCTGAGAACTATCAGGAGCTGATGGAGAGCCAAGGTGAGCTCCAGTGCTTCTTGCTAATCTTAAGACACCTCCTTTCTGGTGTGGTTGTCATGTTGCTCTCTTTTGCTCTACCCTGTTTTATTCTGTAGTCCCAGTCAGATCTGCTAGAGTCATCCTGTTTGTGGAGCTGTCCAAGGAATCTAATCTTAAAAGGGAGTCTCCAAAGCCCAGTTCCTTTTGCCTTTTTAGAGCACAACTGTGGAAAGCTACCAGCTCTTACAGTCAGTTGTGGGTGTAATCAAGGTCACCTGCTGAGTGCTCAGAACTGTGTTTTCTCTTTGCCCTCCTTCCCTCTAAAGGATTCATCCACCCTGTGCAGTACAGTGCTGTGCCCAGGCACACAGGCTACCTGGATGAGTCAGCTCAGCCTAGGGAGAGTGTCTGACCATGTGTTGTTTGCCTCCTTTGCTTGCAGAGCATATGGCCCAGACGCAGTACGATAGCTGGCCCCATTCCTACGTCTCGCAGGGCATGTATTGCTTGGGTTCATCCGATGCCTGGGAGGCCAGCGACCAGTCCCTCATCGCCTCCCCAGCCACCGGCTCCTACCTGGGCCAGAATTTCGATGAGTCCCAGACAAACCTTCAGGAAAGCATTTTGCTTCAGAGCGGCTTTCTCCAGCAGCAGCAGCTGCAGCAGCAGCGGCAGGAGCAGAACTTCATCCAGAGCACGGGGCTGGTCCACGTGTGGCCCCTGCAGACTGCTCAGAGTGGGGGTGGAGCTGAGTCCAGCACGTACATGGAGGACCACATTGAGGATGAAGGGAACCCACGGCTGGAGAAGGCTCCTCTCCTAAACAAGAGGCCCTCTCCAGAGGAGGATGATGCAGTGTGCCGGGACCTGGAATCTTTGTCTCCTCGAGAGGAGATGGAACATGCTGCACTGAGCCGCAAAGTCTCAGATGTCACCTCCTCTGGGGTGCAGTCCTTTGATGAGGAAGAGGGAGAAACAAACAACTGATGCTTTCTGTGAAGTTCTCATCACTGCTGAACAAAGAGAGGGATGGCAAGGAATGCAATTACAGGGATTCTTCTCTCCAAATCCCCATATTTCCAAGCAGACACACCTTCCATTCCTGACATTTAATTATTTTTTTAAACAAGGAAAATCTCAAAGTGATTGACGCATAAAAACCTCTTCTTCCCCTCCCCCATGGAAACATATTTTGGATTTTCATTGCTCTGGGCAACATGTGATGTGCTTGGAGAGATCTGGATTGGTAAATAATTTCTAAATCTTTTTAATACAAAGTCTTGGCTGTGGATACAAACTCTTCTGGTACTGGGGATGTGGCTGATGAGACAGGCTTGGTGTAGGGAGCAGCTTTGTGGCTATAATTCATCTTGGCAGAATGGATGTTGGTCTGTGGACTTTGCCCCTTTTGATAGAATACATGAATATAAACTGGTTTAAAATGAAGATGCGGCTTTGCAGATCTAGATTGCCCTAGTGTTGCGATTGTGGCTGATGCAGAGGATCAGGCTGTGTTCGAACAGACCATACTGAGATGAAAGAAGTGCTGTGTGACCAGATCCTCCTCAGTAGCACCTTGATACAAAGCTGTAGGTTTGATGGTTACGAACTGCACTCCGTGGGTCCAGGCTGTGCTGCCAGTGTGGCTCTGTGGGCACGGCTCTGCTGTGGCATGGGAGAATGGATGCAGATACAAATCTAACCCTGCTCCAGATATTCATGCTTTGGTCTCTTTCATTTATTTGTTTCTCTCTTTGACATTTCTGCCTTCCCAGGAGCTGGCAAGAGCGGTGTGTCCTTTTGGCAGTGGGCACTGGAAGCCAGTGGAGAGGACATTTTCAGCTACAGAGGCAGTCACTAAAAGCTGACTCTTGCAGGGGGCTTGAGGACATGTCCATCTTGGTGCTGCTGCTGTGTCCTTCTGTCTTTTCCTTGCCAGCAGAATGGAGACACCCAGAGAGTAGGCAGCAGGTTCAGGAACAGTTTGTAAAGCTATGAGATCACTAGATACCTGGTTTACTTTAGAGTTTTCAGTTTTTGTGCTTTTTTTAGCCCTTTTTATATGCTGGATAAGTGTTCATAATGAAGCAGTTAGTAATGGGAAAGGCCTGTACTCCAGTCATGACTTAACAGAAATACCGCACCTTTCCCATTTCTGCCACTCCTGCAGTGCCAAATATAGCTGGAGGAAAAGGGGTGAGAGGAAATTTTCTCCTCCTATTTGCCTTCTTCCTGCCTATGTTTTCTTCTTTTGTTTTCCTACCCCCAAGCAGTGTAAATAATGCTCAGTACTTGATCTGTTTGTTTTTCTCTCCCATCTCTTTTTTAGGTGTGGAGAAAGCTGATTTAATGAGTTTCCCTTTTTGTACGGGTTATATATTTTTTTGTTTAAAAAAACATGATTCTCTGATTAGGGGGAATTTGGTCTCTTGCAATTCCTTGACATTTTTTTATAGACCTCCTTTGGGAGGAAGAGGTTTTTGAAAGGAAATTATTTCCTTTCAGCTCTCACCAGAAAAAAAACAGGGACAAAAGCAAAAATTGTATAAGGTTATTGATTTTGCTGGAGGTCTAAACAGAACCAGCTGAGATTACCTAAGTGCTGAGTTTTAATTGCAGGACCTCTTGCAAGGAAGCATCAGCAGAGCATGGGTGTAGATCAGATGCTCAATCTGATGAGCTAGAGACAGGAATTTGCCTGGACACTGCCATACTGTTCCAGGAGCAACTCTTTCTCACTTACTCTGACTCATATTTGCTCTGTTTAATTCATGATACATTTGTCTATTCTTTGCCTCCTCTTCAGGCTTGGTGTGTTGTTTGGATGACAGGAGAGTGATAGATGCTTCTTTCCTGCTTCAGGTTTAGTTCCTGCAAATTTTCAGGGAAGAATGTCTAAGGTGAATAAAATGTGACTGAAGGAATATCACCAAGTCTCAGAGTTCAGACAGCTCCTGGCAAGCAAGACAAATGATGTCCAGGAGTTGTGAAAAGTAGGAATGGGGCTCTCAGGAAGAACTTTACCCCACTCAGCTTTTTCCCACTGACACAGGCAGCTGCAAAAAGAGGTACTCCTTTTCCAATGCCCAGGTCTTTCCAGCCAAGTCCGTGTCAAGCAGATCTGTCTTCCCTCTCCACTGCACCTCTAAATGAAAGACCTCTGGGACCAGTAAGACTGGTAATTTGAGAGAAAAGTTTTAGTGACTCATCTTTTTTTATGTGTTTGCTTGGTCTTGCTTCTGTCTTTCTAAGGAGGTCGCTCTTCTCCTGAATGATGACCTTTCAATATCTCTTCAGAGATGTTTACGCATTCAGGTACTAACCTCCCCTGGACAGCAAGGCTTGATAAAAATCTGTATCTCTTATAATTCTTGCAGGGCCAGTGGTAGTTCATTGTCCTGAACTGGCTTGGGTCCAGTTGTGGAGCAGGGCCTGGGAAATCACACTAGCCGGAAAAGGGAGATGGGGCAAGTGCCAATAGCACCTCAGCAGATGAGTAAATAAGTTTGAAGCTATTTTTATTTCTATTTTAAAAGGTCTTAGGGGAAACAAAAATGGTTGGGTGTGTACCTTTGTGGGAGATTTGGGTGGCTGGTTTCTTTCTCCAAACCATTTTGTTCCCATGTGCCTCTCCAGGACCAATCTGGATGTTTACGGTAACTTTCAGAGTAGCTTCTGATGATCCCTCTCTGTTATTTACAGGACTGGGATAAGTGGGTCAACTTGTCCAGGGCTTCTTTTTCTTTAATATGGGTATGTGGTACATTTACTAAGATGTCTGATTGATGTCTAAAGGTATCTCCATGGAAGGCAATGACAGGGAGTTATCTACATAGGGAAAAGTGTGAAAAAATTTAACCTTACAGAAAATTCTGTGGAGTCCAATAGAAGGAGAAAATCTGAAGATTCTTCTAGCCTCTGAATTGTACCCTGCTGTATAGTTCCATAATCTGCTGTCTAAAAACCTGTAGATAGCCTCATTCTCTGTGGATATAGACTGGTTTGAACACCACTTTCTGTAAAAACTTTCCATCTTACTAAATTCTGTTTGGTTTTTTTTCATAAATATATTAACATTCCGTGAGTAATAAAATTTCAGCCTTTTCCTGAAAGAAAAAGGCTATTTTCCATACTTCTCCACAAAAGAGCTAATTGCTACAACTTTGACTGGAGAGAGCAGGTCTTCCTGTCCACATTTGCCACTCGAGTGAACAGCCTGAGCTGAACTGGAAAGGCAGTTTGAATGTCTTTGAAAGTGGAAAATTGTTTGTATAATCTGGCCTTTTCTTATGTAACAGGCCTGCTGCCTGTGTGTATCTAATATCAGAGGGAGAGACCTGGAACTTACTGTACGTTTCCCAGAAAAGCTGTTATTATATAGATACACCTATTCAAGCATATGGGAGGCACAGGTGCTCTGTGAGCGAAATTTGGCCCGCGGTCTCCCTTTATCCTGGTGAAGAGGGATGAGTTGGAGAGAGTCCAGCCAAATAGTCAGAGCCCAGTTTGTGTTTGTGAGGCTGTAAATAAGAAGGAAAGGTAAGCTCAGTATCCCTGGTCTGCAGTTACTGAGAAACTGAGCTCTGCTTCCATAAACCCATTATGAAGCAAAGCTGCACTACAGAAAATTTTGGATATTCTTGAAGTAGTGAAGGTAGAAGATTCCCATCTTTCCACCAAGCCTTTGTCTTCAGTAGGAACTTGTTGAAATTACTGTGCTAAACATGAAAGAAAGCTTAAACAGAAGTGACCCTAATTTAAAATCTTCTACTGCAAGAAAATTCTCTTTTGTTCCTTCTCCTATGATTTCACATACCTACTATTTCATAGGTTTTTCTTTTATATAAATCTGAAGCTTTCTTTACAAGCCTTCTGGGTTCTCTTCAGTTCCATTACCTCAGGCTGCGTCAGAGAAGTTGATCTGCTTCTTTCAGTTTCTGTGCCTCTAAATTATCATCTTCTTTTGGAAAGCTGCTGACAAGCCATCCGCTTGCTTTTCCCCTTAAAAAACGGTAACATCACCTTTCAGGACAGGCCTGCTGCAGAGAACAGAATTTAGCCACACTTCTAAGCTGATCCAGTGGTGAGCTGCTTTGAAGGAGGAGGAACTCTGCTCTGACCATGCTCACCTCCCACAACCTGTGAGCAGCTGCTGATGCACAGCTGGCCCACACCAAGCCAGGGGCTTTCACCCTGCTATAAAAGTGAAGATGGAAGAGCTGTGAGCAGAGGGAGAGTGCTGTTCTCAGCAGCTGGCCTTCCTTTATATCAGGTTAGAGAAACTGGGAAAGTGCACTTAGAAATGGCATCTTTGTGATAAGTCTAAGCTGCTCAAAGGAGCTGTCCTGCCTCCTCTCTTCCATCACCACCAGCTCTGTACTTTTACTGCCTAAAAAGCACCAGCACTAACACTCATTTGACTGCTCAGGAACTGGCCCCATTGAAAACTAACCCAGTCCCCTACCTAAATAAAGGTTTCAGTGGGATGAACTCTTCATATTGCTTCTCTTGGTGAGGCAGGCATCACTGAGGGCTGGTGAAAAATGTAGATGGTCATGTGGAAGACTAGTTGCAGATGCAACTTGGCTTAAGCTGATTGTGATATGTCTTGTCTGAGAAGAATAAGCCCCACTGGCGTACCAGGAAGGACATTATTCCCCATTGTCTGCCTTAGTGTTTTCCTTGGAATTTTTAGTATGCTCTTACTTGATTTGGTCTTTGTTATTTATGCCCTGTTGTTTCCCTCACTGTTCCTTTCCACAGGCCCCTTTGAGTTAAACCCTGGAAACTGGGCAAGAGGACATGAGTAACTTGATATATGCATGAAATTAATAAAATTACCATGCACAAATCGTGTGTGCATTCAATGATTACAATCCATGGTAGCTAAAGATACTGATAAGTCTTGTCCTGTAATTGCAAGAGGGAAGATTTGTTTAAGAGTGAAGCACAGCTGTTGGAAGGGATATTTTCTCCTATTTTCAGGCCAGTTCCAGTCTAGTGTGAGATGCAGAAGAGTACTTCACTCCTAGGCAGAGCCTGCTGTACTGTGTACAGCAACAATGAAAAATGTTAGTTGTAGCCTCAAAGAAGTGGAAGTCATCTCTTTGTGTGACAGAGGTAGGAGGTATTGTGGTGAGGCAAGGTAGTGTACAACAGTGTACCTTCTGCAAAAAGGTCAAGAAAAGCTTGATGTCTTTTGTTTACACAATACAGGTAAGAAGCTTCATGGCAGACTCCTGGCAGAGTGGACTGAGGTACAGAATTGCTATACAAGCTGTAGGTCCAGGATCATTGCAGCTTATGGTACTCCTTAGTCCAAGCCATGCTTTTTTTTTTTTTTTTCTTTTTAAGACAGTGATATGAAAGTGATATCCCTGAATCTGGGTACCTGTTAGCTTTCATTGTCTTAAAAACAGTTCACAGTGTGCTTAGTTCTTCAGGGAAATCGTATGAGAAATACACCAAATAAGAACTTACTCCTTGCCCAAATGAAGTTAGTGTGAGTTCTGATCTCACTGGAAACCCAAAATACCTAAATTCAGCTTAGTTTGCCTTAACTGTTGTATTGGAATTGCCTAGAAGGAGAAGCAAACCCAGATAATCTGCCTCTAAATGCTATAACAAGCAGAGCAACATTGGCAAAGTCTAAGCTCTTCCTTCTAATTTCTCCCAGGTGGATTTAGCAGTGTTCCTTGTTCAGACAACTCTGGCATATCTTTTTGACTAGCTATTTGACTTTTTCTAACAGAAAAATAGAAAAGAAAGGAAAGAAAAAAATTAATTCATATACAGAGATTATCAGCAGCTTACAACTAGAAAAATGTAAATAAGGAATACTTTCATCTTTGATTTTCCTCCCCTGTAGCAATCTGACAGGGAAAGATTTCTATGCCATGGCTCAGGGAAAGGAAAATTAACAGGGAAAATGTGAGTAAAATGGTGCCTATTAGAACTAAATGTATGTATAGGACAGCCTACAGTCATTAAAGCACAGTTTCAAATATGATTGCAAGCTGTAAAGTCAATGTCAGGTGCCTCTTTTGTACCACTGGCTTTTCCCAGGCTAAGTAGTAGTGAACCTGTGCAGAAGCAGAAGAGCTGGACTTCTGTGCCAGATCAGTGTCTCTCTCTGTCTCTCAGAATATGTCATGGAGCCTGGGGACACTGTGCTCTCCCAGCAGCACAACCAGCTCCATGGATTGACTGAGGTAAGGCATGAGGTTACTATGTTAGCAAATGGACATCGAGGATCTGCACTTGGAACATCAGGGTCTATTTACATCCTTGCACTGACATTTTTCCCCACCATAGGCAGATCAAAGTGTTATTTTTCCCTTGTAAATGAAGGGAAGCTCTATGATTGTCAGTGTTGGTCTGCACAAAAGAAAATAAATATGTGGTGTATTTTTCCAGTGCAGATACACATTGTTGGAAGAGGAAAAATTTAGTCAGGCTGTGATTCTGAGAAAGAGCATGCTTACTAAAACTGTAAAGACTTCTTCAAGAATATTCTCAGTGCAGATACCACAGAATCACAGAATGGTTGGAAGGGACCTTGAAGATCATCAAGCCCAACCCTTCTGACATGGGCAGGACTTACCTACTGATGTGTAGTAGCTGCCATTTTCTAGGAAGAGAGGGGTTGCAGTGTTCTGTGGAAAGAATGCTCCTGTTAGGATCTTCCTCATTTCCTTCAGCTGGGGACATTTTAAATGCCCTCTGAAATCTAGTCTTGTTTTTGCTTTCCTGTAAGGGATCAAATGTCCATGCTTGCAAAAACATCTAAAAAGGCTTTTCTCCATTATGGAAACAAGATTGTGTGCATCAAGATTTGCTTCTAATAAGATGTAGGTATATAGTCCAAATTCATTGGTCTTCTGGATTCATTTTCATTGGGCATGGAAATCCAGTCATGATTGGATTGGAGGCCACAAGGTTAAGAACCCTCTTCCAGAGCTTTGCCATGTTCCTGTGAGGCAAGTGTAGGTGGACTGCCCTTCTTTTCAGATACTGCATGCTTGAGCAACATAGCAAGCCAAAAGCTCTTTTGCAGGTATATATTCTTGTTTAGCTTTAATTTTTCTTCTCTGATTTGTGGATGTTGTGCATGATTGGAGGTCTCCGGGCATCCCTACTCTATAAAATTGGAACTCAAAAGTAATTTCACAGGTAACAAGATTTCTCCTGTTTCAGCTCTTTTCAGACGTGGGTGGGAACAGCAGAGGATTTGGGAGGTACATGAGGGTGGTGGTATATGAGGGAATCTCAGGGGTGGCATGTGGAATGGATTCCTGAAGCATGTGTAAAAGTAACTAAAAGCTTACAACTAAATGTATTCTCAGTATCTGAAACTACTTTGGCATAAGCGTATGGGACAATGGAGGTTGCTGCAAAGCAATTTTCAAGGGCTTCCCCTAAGCCTGTGTGTGTTCTGGAGCAGGGAGGCTGCATGGCGATTATATGTATCCTTTTAAGCTAGTGTCTACAGAGGTGCATTGATGTTTGGGGAGAAAGTACTGCATGGAACTAAAACAAAAAGGGAAAGGGACCCACTACTGAAAGCTTTCCTCCTTACGTTGTCCCACAATGGCCCTTAATAACTAAAAAAAAGTCTGATTTGCCTTTGGTCTTCCAGCTCCAAAACATGTTTGCCTGAAAATTTTTGTTGGATATACTTCGCATGTTTTGATAATGTGACTTACGAGATAAGCACTTCTACAAAGCTATATATAAATACATCCATGTGCAACCACCTGCATACATGTGCACACATTACATATAGACTTAGAGAACTATATGGCACTGCACACCTCCATGCCTGTACGTGGCAGCAACCACAGTAAAGGAGGGGAGGTAGCTCAAAATAGCATGTACAGTCCTTTATGGAGTTGTTATTAAACAGAATGTGGTCTTGCCCTCCTGGCTGGTGGAAGTGTTTTATTTCTGTGGGACTGGTACCAGGGGAGTTGCGTCTGAGGAAGGAGGATCCTAGGAAGAGGGGGTGGATTTCAAGGAGATAGTCTGGTGGACCACATGTAAAAGGATCCATGGTGGCTTGGGGAAGCACCCCAGAGTAGGAAATACCTGATTTCTCATTAAGAAAGAACATCACATGTGTGACTATACAGGGCTAAAATCTGCTGTGTGTCTGTGACTACCAGGACATGAATCCTAGGGCAGATCTGAGGATAGAAAGTATCACATCAACAGAATCCTCTAATTTAGCACCAAGTAAGTTTTCCTGTTCTACTAAATAAGCATATTCCAGGTGATATGTAAAAGTTTTGTCCCAATACTGGTGAGATGCAGACACATCTGACTCAGAGTTGGACAGAAATTTCACAACAGCCCAGTTGGACAGGACACAGAAAGGTGTCTGATGCTTGGGTTGTAAAAGGCACTGACATTGGGTAGCATGACTCTGGGTTCACATTTCAGTATTAAATGCTTCTCAGCCCACTGTCCTCATAGCAGATTGGGGAATTGGGTCTACCCAGAGGGAAAGAAACATCTCTGCACTTCCAACATTGATGTGTCATCTGCTTCTGATACAGGAGGTTAGGCACATCCGGTAGCTGTTTGTTTGCCATATGAGACTTCTAAATTCTAGCTATAAAAGGTATTATTTCCTTGTCAAGATGCCTGTACTTTTCAGACACTGGTTCTTCCAGGAGCTAAGCAGTGTCTCTTGCCCTGCTTAAGGCATAGCATATTTTACAACCAGAGCTATTGGACTGATCTTTGCTTTCTCTGTTCTGTTTGGATTTGATTTGCTTCTTTCCAGTTTACCTGCTTTTGCTACCGAATAGATTGCCACCCACCACTTGGTATGTATGCCTGCATAACTGTGTCCATAGAATTAATTGTGACTTGCATGAGACACACTCACTTAACTGCTTTAGGTTTTTGTTCGTCTTTTTTTGAGGGTTTTAAAATAATTTTTTTTCAATCCTTTTAAGTCTCCTGTGTACTTGCTCATGGTTTTGTGTGTGGTTTCTGATTTTGGGTTCTTTGGTTGTCGGGTGTTTTTTGTTTATTTGGGCTTTTTTGGTATGTGGGGCTTTTTGGTTTGTTTTTGGTTGGTTGGTTTTTGTTTGGGTTTTTTGTTTGTTTTAGTTTTATGTTGTTGGTGTTGTGTTGTTGGTTTTTTTTTTTCAAATGGCCTTTAAAGTACTTTCTTTTTGAAATGTAGTGTGTCAAATGAAATCAGTTATTCCATGTATGTTTAGGACTTGAGTCCCTGAGAAAACAAAATGTCTCTTGTCCTGGAAGTCATACCTCTGCGTAGTAAAAAATGTCTTTTTTATTTAATTTCACACTATACTGCAAAGATGGTGTCCAGCTGCTGCAATGCTTCACCTAAAAGAACCCTTTTGTCATCATATTAGGTTAGACTTATCTCTGAGTTAAGTTCATCTTCTCTGGATTTAGCTGCTTAGCTCCAGTATGAGTCTCATTTTATGGGATCTGCCTGAGGCTCTTATCTTCACTTTCTGCTTTTTTCTCCGTTTAGACTACATGGCAAACCTGCCGTATGTTTCTCTCATGTTGCTGTTTTACAATACCTTGTATGTTACTTCTAAGTGATTAATGAAAAGGGTAACTAAAAAAGGCATAAGAGCATTCTCGCTATACACCTCACCAGATCTCCACTTTGCCAGTTGCAAGGGTACTTTCTACACAGTTCTTCAGACAGATCCTATCTTCTGTGCCAGAGAAATTGCAAATTCGAGTTAAGCACTGGATTCTGTGACAT
The DNA here is from genome assembly GCA_030060385.1 of Muscicapa striata striata. Taxonomy (NCBI): domain Eukaryota; kingdom Metazoa; phylum Chordata; class Aves; order Passeriformes; family Muscicapidae; genus Muscicapa; species Muscicapa striata. Next base: position 162,621 of record JAREIS010000441.1, read on the forward strand.
GTTTGGTCACAATCCAACCATCTCAGCTCCCATTTCTTGTGACAGCTCATTTGCTTAAGTGCACTATAGAAGTTTGAGGGGGAAGAGAAAAGCAGATTTTTTTTTCTTTCAAATGTATTTCTCATAAACCTTCTATTAGTGTCTTTTGCATTTGTTTCTGTGTGGAAAAAACTGAAAAGCTTCTAACTTGAGTTTATGTGACTTTAATTCTGAATATATCTCAGTATGCCTTGTAGTTTTACCTTCTGTTCTTCAAACGGAGTAGCCATTCAGTAAACAGTCACATATTAGCAATACTTAGATTGTTGTTCCTCTAAAGCAGACAATTCACATTTTCATTTCTCTGCATTCTGTTTCCTTTGTGAATTTGCTACTGGACTTTTCCTCAGCTGGATATTTTCCTCCATATCAGGTGCAATTCTTCAAGTTGGCTAGAAATGTTTCTATACCTTGTTTTACTACACAGCACAAGATGTTTGCACTAGCAGCACACGAAAAAGGCTGGGATGGGAGCAAATGCTTATTTGAAAGTCTGGTGCTTGAACTAGTAATAGGTTTGGGTGAGACTCTACCTCCTTTAGCCATCACACTGTCCCAGCAAGTGTCCACAGCAGTGTCTTGTTTGTCTTACGATGAGGCTGCACTGGGACTTGGTGACATCCAGCAGGCTGTGGGAAGGCGTTCAAGGCACAGGAAACTGAGTCAAAGAGATTTCTGCTGCTGCACAGCTGTGATTTGACAGAGGTGATGTTTGTGTGTGTGCCTGAGTGCACGTGCACAGGGTTGTCTGTCCAGTGGCAGGGGGGACACACAAGAACAGCATGTGGCTCACAGTCAGGACTAGTTTAAACTTATCTCCCACAAACACAGCATTAAAAAGTTTTGCATCATGTCTTGAGACCCTAAGCCTAATGCTCATGCATGGCTTTTATGTGTAAATTTTCATTACTGGTCTCCAGTGTTGATTAAATTTTTATGAGAGCTGTGCCCAGATATCTGCTTATGTGGCCATAAACAACTTAGTGCTTGCTGTGGTTATATTTTTAATAGTGTGTTTTTAATTATACCCTTCCTGGGTAATTAATTTGGCAAAGAGGGATCTTCACTTGCTCAGCTAGTTATTGCTAGTCTTGTACTCTTTGGCCAAAAACTACACACTTCTATACAGTATATGCATAACTGGGCAGAAGAGAGATGTTATTTGTATAGACTCTACCTGTCTCTGTTTCTGCCTGTACTAATTGTTTTTGTCCGTAGGCTTAGAAAAGTAGAATTGTTTTAGTCTCAAATAATTTGGCAACCAAAAATGTTACTTTGTTGAGGCAAATCTTTCTTGTTGTTCAGTAGTTCTTCTCTATGTGTTTTCTCCTTACTCAGCTCATGGCCAAGTCTTTTAGCCGTGTCTTACTTACCTAAAGCCTCACTTGTTGTCTTACCAACCTTAAGTTTTCCCTATTTTTTCAATTCCTTATATTGATGCATTTAAAAACAAGACTCTGCTTTCACCCTTAAGTGCCATGTGAAAGGAAGAGTTCAGTTTTTTGCTAGATGTGGATTTCTGTCTATATGGGGAGACCTTACAGTTGATACAAATTCTGGGAATATTTTAGGTTGAGAAAAAAATTACTTTTCCCTGTAGCTAATCAAGTCTGTGCTATTTGGATAGGATGGGAGATGCAGGTTTTAGAGTGACAGATCAGTGGGGCTTTGTTTGCTGGACAAAGGTTTCAAGTTTAAACTTTGAGGGGGTTTTCTGGGATAGCATGAGAGGGCACAAGCTTAAAGTTCCCTTGACAAAGGTAGGCTTAGTATTATTTTACTGCACATTTTGCACCTATTAATGTACTTGGCATCAGGTCAGTGAAGATTTTATTGATAAGATGGAGGTGGAAACAACTTCAGCCTTTGCAAGCCATCTTTGCAGAGTGTTTTTTGTCCCCTCCTGGCTCCTTATGCATTTTCATGTATGAATCAAGGTGAGAAAATGGTGCAGATGAATGCTGCATCTGTTCCATGGGTGGAGGCAATACCTGGAATGGATCTTGAATAGTGTCTACAAAGAGCAGCAGTTACACCCACCTTTCATCCCCCCCTTCCCAGAGAGCAATCCCTCCTCACAGGAACCCAGGGACAGCTAAAGGCAACAGGAATGGAGAGGTACCTATGTGTGCATATGTGGGCACACAGGTGTTCTCTTGCAATCTCAAGTGATGAGCCCCAAGAAGCTTTCCAGGTTAGCCAGGGTTTCACTCCAAGCTCCCCAAGCCTCTCCATGTGCATCATTTTTGTTCCAGCTCACAATCTGTCTGTCATGACTCACACACTCACTGGCTTTGATTTAGACTCCATCTGCTTTCTCAGCCAGTCACATCCCAGTTCTTCTGTCACACACTGTAGGAGAAGTGTGGGACTGGAGCAGAGCATATATCTGTATTCAGGAGAGAGGAGGGGGAGGTGTACTGAAAAGTTTCTCCTTGTCTCATCTGTCTCAGTGGAAGCATGTGGTTAAGCTGTAAAATACAAGTCTGCACCGTAAGACTGGGGATGACTTGGAGAAACTCATCCTTCTGGAGTGTGCTTGGATCATCAGATCAGGTTTGGTCTCAGTGTTGTCACTCACTGAATATTTATGCTTTTGTAAAAGGAAGTTCCTTTCTCCTCCGCTTATATAAGGGACTATCACAATTCCCTGAGGAAAAAAAAAAAAAAGCAGTTGTTTTGCCTCCTTCCTGCAGGCAGTGGAAGGTGACACAAAGGTAGTGGGGAGGCTGTGCTGGTGCCTGGCAGACACAAACGTGCCCCTGTGGTGGAGGCAAGCAGCTGTTGTGTGCAGGAGACTTGCCCTCAGATCACCACTGTCTCCTCACAAGGACAGAGTGGCTCCTGGAGGACAGATGATCATTAAGGCAGGGAAAGACTGTCCCCAGTTAGCTTATAAAGAGTGCCAATAACAGAACAGACCTGGTGGGCTCTGAATTCCAGACAGCAAAAATTAATTTCTCTCTCTTCAAGAGACTAGTGGGGAAGATTTCCTTCTACTGTAAGCTTGTCACAGACTCTTCCACCCATAAGCATCATCAGAGAGGAATTGGTGCAAGGTCAATCTTTGGAATTAAAGCCAGGAGGGAATTTTCCTTTGGTGACTGGGTTAGAGGTAATGGTATTTTTTACTTGCTCCTGAGACAGCTTATGGAAAATCACATGTTAAAGTAGAACTGGTCACTCTAAGTTAGATAATGCTTTACTAATATCGGGAAGGGGAATGAGAACACCCCTAAGAACATATTTTCAGAGCCTCGATTTCTTCTCTGTTGCTAATAAGTGGAAACACATCTAGTAGGCTGCCTGGGACTGCATCTAAGTGCTATGAGCCACCAGAAATATGGTAGAAAGAGATGTAGACTGTTAGAAGAAGCTGAAGAATGCACAGAATTTGGTTTTGCCTGTTTACCGAGAGGACCTCACAAGAGCGGTGAAGTAAAGCAGCGTCTTACCTTTGGATGCCAAGGCTTTGCATGCATGACACAAACTGACAAGACGTCTTTTTGCAAGATGCAGATCTGCTCCAGATTTAGAACTGGAATAGAGAGGGATGCTGCAGACAAGGGTTGAGGTCTCTGCTGTTAGTCACAACAGAGACAAGCTGGCAAAAGTGAGAGCTGGAATTCTCAGATCTGAGGTATGCAGAAACATGTGGAAAGTAGGCAGAGTAGAATTACCAGGAAAGAGAACAGGAGTTTTCAGAAAGAAGCCTGTTTTCAAAGTGTAGAAAATGTGTCTTCCCTCTGCTGTATTTCTTGGCAGCCTGCTAACACACCATAATTATTTTTTTTTCTTGAGTTCTTATATTTTAAGACTGTAACTGTGGAAAATTATGAACAGTGATTCAGAGAGACAAACACAGTTATTTGAAATACAGGTACATATATGCTGTTTTACTCCTCTTCCCCCAGCACTGAGAATGCCCTCACTTAAGATTTTCCCATTCTGTTTTAAAATTCCAGAGATGAAGGGAAAACAAAGAAGCTTTTCTCCCTTCCAGTGTTTTCTAAAGCCTTGGCTGAATTCAAGGCATTAGACATTTACCAAATATTTTCCTCCCATCTGTTTTTAGAGCATGGCTCAGCTATATGACAGAGGAGAAGCTCCTAACTGCATCCCCATCCAGGAAAATCCCAGAGTAAAAATTGAGAAAGAATAAAAATGTTCTACATGGGAATGTTTGGGAGGGGTGCAAGATAAGAGCCAGTGAAAAGGAGCTGCACAACATGGACAGGGTGGCAGTCAGAAGCAGCAGTATGCTTCCAGGCTGGAGGTCTGGCTGTGTTACTCTGCTGCATGCAGGCCTGGTGTGACTGGAAGGATGGCACCTGTGGCGAGTGAGAACTGATCCTCCTCCACTTCCACAAGGCAGATTGACCCAGAGCATCCTGACTGTGTCCAGCTGTATCCATGTCCTGTTAGAGTGTGCTCTGCCGTGGCACATGCCTGAGCATTGTAAGCCTGCACTCAGGCACCTTGCAGTCCACATCTGTCGCCTGCACACGCCCGAACAGTCCAGCAGTCTAACAGTCTGCACAGAGGGAAAGCAGCAGAAGAAAGGGTCAGTGTGATGTTCCTCCTGCCAGCTGAATCATTCCTCTGTGGGGATTGCAAAGAATATCCAAAAGCTTCCGTTGGAGGAGCAAACACAAGAAGACTGGCTCACTGAAGAGTGTGATGGACTGCTACCCTCACACCAGCTATAAAGGAACATCCTCATCCTCATCTTCATCTTCATCCAGGTCAGTGGTGCGTAGGTTTATGTCCTTGAGGATGTCTGAGATGTTTTCAGCAACTGGCCCTGTCAGCTCCATCTCTTCCAGCTCAGTATCCGTGGCACAAGCGGAGCTGGGGACTTCCCCGTCTTCCTGTGAGTGTGAGGGCTGGGGGGAGTGGGAGCAGGGGGGCAGAGGGCTCTCAGTGCCCAGGCTCTCAGCTGCTTGCTGTGCTGCTGCTGTGCCGTTGTCGTCCCGGCTCCACGCCTGAGTGCCCTGCCCTGCCTTAGTGTTGGCTGAAGTCCGGTTGATGTCACGGAAACTGGCGAGGGGTGGTCGGAGACGGACCCCAGAACGGGTGGAACCCTCTATTGCCTTCTGGAGCTAAATAAAGAAAAAAATGTCAGGAACAAAATCAAGAAAGAGATGCTGGAGCAGGCCTACCCAGCAGAAGTTTGTCTACTCCCCAGGGTAAAGGGATCACAAATAGAGTCACAGTCACCTCTGGGCCTGTGGAGATAATCTTTTTTACTGGTGATGTAATGAAAAATTCTATGGTAAACAACAAATTCCACACCTCTTTCAGAAACAGTAGTAGCCACTCAGTTAAGAGTGACCATTAAGCCTCAGTTAAGAGCCCTACACTCATGAAAAAGATGAACCTTCTAACATCTCTGGAAGCAGCATTTACTGCCTCCTCTGAAATGCAGTCATCCATTCCTTTACATACTTCCAAAGAGCTGACTCAGAATTCAACTCTGGATTGGAAATGTAGCACTTGCAGTTATATATATTCCCAACTGGAACTTGCAGCACCTGTGAGTTACTGCAGTGATCCACAGGACACTTAAGTTATTTAAGAGGGTGGCAGAGGATCTGTACTCACCTCCTCCAAAGCCAACACTCCCCTCAGCTTCCCCATGCTGGTTACGTAGGCATGGCTGAGGCCCAGCAGTGAGAACAACGTGTGTGTCTAGAAGCAAAACCACAAGAGACCATTTCAGGGATTTTGGAAATGGGTAACACAGAACTCGGTGCTAGAGCTGGGACTCAGGATTTAGAAATGGAAATCACAGACACAAAACTGTGCAGTTATTCCAGTGAGCAATTGCATCTTCCCTTCTTCCCCTTTTTTATCTGCCAAATACTACTCTGCTCCTTATGCTGTGCAGCTGTAGTTGGGACTGTGCTGATGAGGGAGAGCACATTCTCAGGGTGATTCTCATCCTGCATCTGGTGGAGATTCACATACAGCACCCTGTGTTGTGCATTTGGAGACCTATGCAGATCCTGTTTCATTTTGGTGCTGGAAACTGAACTACCATATAGTAATATGTAAAGTCAAAAACTGCTTAGGTTTTTTATTCCAGTGCTTTCCTTAACAATAAAGGATTTCTTTTCTCCTGTCCCAGAATATTTTCTGTGAAAGCTTAAGCTTGTTGCTTCTTATCCTGTGCAGTGAGAACAATGAGAACAAGTTATTCTCTTTCTCTCACAAAGTCTCCTTGAAAGAACAGATATCACATTGCTATCAGTCTTCTTTTCTTCAGCCTAAATATACCCCATTATTTTATTATTATTTGCAGATCTGGGTTTCTAAAACTTTCCACATTCTCAGTGCTCATCTCTGGTATATTTCCAATCTCCAGGTTCTTGAAGCTGACTTTTAGCTGGACTGTGGCCTTACATGAAATCATCCTGTTGGAGCTAGTGTTTGACCTTTCTTTTTTAGCATCATATGAGATACTGGATTTTCAAGTGTAAACTAGGAAAAGTCTGATTTCTCAAGAACAAGACGTTTTACTCTAATGTAAAAGAAAACCATACTGGTTAAATATAGTTTAGTCACGATAAACTGTGATATTCTTTTCATTGTCAGTAGTCTCACATTTAGCTCTAGCTGTGCATACTTCATACAGTTTGATTATATATTCCTGGAGTTTTTGGGGGGGATTTTTGTGCATCCAAGTTATGTTGATTCATCTGTTATTTCAGAGTTTCTCACTTGCTCTTTTGTATGACAGGTGTGAAACTTTCCCCATGATCAGCCTTCAGGTATAATTTTTTGTAAGCCTATATTCTCAAAGATAAATGTCAGTGGTTTACTAGATTATTTCACTCACCCCTTCAGAAAACTCATCTGAACTATATGCTAGCCTATTCTTGTTTTGCTCAAGGCTGAGATCTTAACAGTGATTAATTAATTTAGTACAAGACCTGTGCTGACCATTCGCATTAAATGAGTATTGATAGAAGCGTGCACTGTGCACATTTGCTTCAGTAGACTGCTTGCCCTTTCCACTGAGTGAAAGCCCAGTCCTATCTTCCTCCTGATATATAATGATTGCTTTAATCCTCAGTCATCCTATGCTGACTCTAGGTGTTGCATGATTCAGCTTCCTCTTTCCTTGTGCTTCAGTTCAATGCAGAATCTATGACACAGGCAGACTCTACACCCTGACAGAAACACCCTGAGAAATCCAAGAGTGCTCATTCCAGTGCTGCACACTGACAGGGCAGAGTGTAAATCTCAGTGTAGTGCCCCAGCAGCAAGGCACACAATGCTCCTGTTAATGTAGCAGATTTTTTTTTTTTGTCCAAAAACTTTTTAATAAATGGACTCAGACTTCTTATCACAAAGCTTTTTGTTTTGCAGGAGATTGCAGGTATACACAGAAGATTACAGGAACAAACTCACTTCGGTAGCTCGATGTGAAAGTGGCTGGTGATAGCAGTTGTAGGTGAAGACAAGGAGAAGAAATAAGTCATAGACTGGACTTGGAATGAGTGGAGAAAAAGGACGCATGCCTCAGGGAGACATCTGCACTCACCTTGTGCAGGGAAGTTCTCTCCACCAGCTGGAAAGGGGAGGGATCTACACGGCAGCTGTCAAAGCACACGTTCTTGTTCAGCTCCTCCTGTTCCCAAGCATCTATCTGACACAGGAAAGAAGAGGAATCACTTTTACAGCTACCTGCAGTACTGCTGTTTTGTGCACCGAAACTAATCTCCTCCTCCTGTTAATGCTTCTTCCCTCCTATGTTCACAATTCACCTTGTCCATTATATCTCACCCCTCAGGTTTCCCATCCCTTTCTTGCCAATGTCAAGTCTTGTGGAAACAGGGCAATTGAAGACTTTCTGAGAAGATGGGGTTTTTTTCTGCCTTTTTAAAGAAGGAGTGAACATACTTAGCTTTCCTTTCTGAGTGCATCTTCCCCTTGCTATTACAAGATAATTGATCCATTGTGTAAGAAATGAAGGAACAATATGGGTCCACAGAAAGATTTAGATGAGGGGGCACCTGTGGAAGCCTCTAGTCCAAATCCCTGGTGCAGCAGGGCTGACTTCAAAGCTAGATCAGCTTAGTTAGTTTTATCAGCACATCTAGCCAATCTCTTCTCTTACGGGTGAGACTTGCCCACTGTGCCACTCCAAGAAGAAAATTACTTTGGCTATGGCTTTATGTGGCAATCACTGAGGTTCCTGGAGTATTGCAATTGATAGGAAATGGGTAAAAGAAGCACACACATGACTTCACTCTGTTTTTGCACCTGGTCTTACCTCTTCTGGTGTCATTGTCTCAATGACTTCCACTGGTTCCTGTAGGAGAAAACACTGTTCAGGACAACCAAAGAACCCACAGTTTCACAGAGTACAGAAAGGGAAAATCTGCACAACCTCCTCACCCCATGTGGTCCCCTTTTTGTTCCAAATAGTGCATTACCAAGTGCTTAGATTTTCTTTATCCTCATCCATTATATGGTGTGCTCTGCCCTTGCTGTGCTTCCCTTGCCAATGACAATTCACCACGGAGTTCTGGTGGAGCAATTCAGATCCCTAAACATGGCCATCTAATACTGATTTAGATGCTCTCAGGATATCCCACATGGGGTCCAACCATTGCCCTGGAGTGAATGGGTCTCCCATAAGCTCTGTCTGTTATCCCTAAACTGTGTGCAGATGTGTCAGATAAAAAGGGCATTTGACATGGCAAGAGCCAAAAGCTTTCTTTTTTTTTTTTTTAAATTTTTCTCCATCTGTCCAAAACTGTTTGCCAAATGGAATAGAACTGCACTTTATTGCAGGTTAGCCAAAATATTATTATTTTTTTTCACTGAGAAAAGATGCCCAAACTCTATCATGATGGTAGCCTGACACCTGAGCACAGGTGACTTTTCAGGAAGATGCAAACTCCTTTACAGTAGTCACACCCTTTCTCCCTGGGGGGAGTTCCCCACTGTTGCTGTCAGAGTTCAGGATGATAATTGTGTCCGTGTTTTAGCCAAATGCTGAAAGTCTTGAGTAATAGTTTCTAGTTCCATCCATTCCCTTCTTTCTTCAGGGTACTATTAGGCTCTCTGTAGCCCTAACCTGGATGGTGCTCTCTGTTTCATGTGGACGGCTGCAATGGCACAAGAGCTGCTGGATCAGTTGCCTCAGACTCCTGAAACTGCCTGAAGGATGAGAACAAACACATGGATAAGAGACAGTGAGAGACAAAACTACAAAGCCCCACACCTATCACATCCTCTTACCCAAGGCAGGCTGGGAAATGCTATGAGGGACACGATATAGCTGAATGGGCACAATCTGGCATTCAGTTTGTAAGATGGTGCCTGGGACATTCCAGAATGAATATTTCCATGCAACAAAACATATCAATAAACTGGATGTGACAGGTGTCAAGGGGTGAGAAGCCCATGGATTCTGCCAGCAGTGGAATGATGGGAATAGAAAAGACCAGAATTATACTCCCAGGCAGGGAGTTAGCAAAGTGGAAGAGGCAGGGCCTGGTGCTGTTGTGAACAAGGCTGTGGAGGAAGTTTGGTCAGAAACAATGATAGCTGTGAGCCAAACTGAAAAAAAGAAAGGAAGGTCTCATGAATTCACTCCTGTTCCACTTCCTCTTTTCATTCCTGGGTCACTCAGTTCTAGCTTCACAGAAGATGTTTCACACACGGTCCTTGTTTTCATTTGTGGGGTTTTTTTCTGCTTTTGTAAGATAGGTGGATGGCTGCCCCACCACTCCAGTGCTCTGGAAGCAAAAAGTGGACTTTTCTATGCCTTAGAGGTTTAGTCATACACGAGGGGTGTTAATGAACCAGAATGTGCTATATGCTCTATTACATGTGACGTTTGGGTGCCTAAAAGCACGAGCTAAAGCCTTCTGTACTCATTCCCAAGACTGGGCTACATCTCTGTGCTTACTCACTCTCTGCATATTTCAGGATGCATAAAGGATAAAAATAACCCACCATCCTGCATCAAATATACATGATAAATGAATCAGAAATGAGCTATGAGTACAGTCCTGAAAGCAAAGCTAATGCAGGCTGGGGTGTGACACAAAGGAACACAATACATCAGTGTTTGTCCATGACATTAATGCAGCTGAATCAAAGACATGTGTGTCCAAGGGAGGAGCCTTTCAGTTTTGGAGGTGGCTGAGCAACAGCTTAAACTACTCAAAAACTTAGTGCAGATGTTTAGCTCTCAGGCTTCTTTCCCCAGGGAGCTTCATCCACATGGTGGAGGAGCCGAGAGATGGGACTGTTCCATCCAGACTCTACAGAAAATCTCCAAGGAGTTGTAATTGCAAAGAATGAAGTGGGGAGAGAGAGAGAGTCCATCCTTAGTGGGCCTACATATGCTGTGCTCTCTGAGGGATCATAGCAGAAGGTATTTCCAGGTACATTACACTGATGCTGAGGTGCGCTAACAAAGTGTCTTTCATTCAGGAACAGCAGAGAAAGCTCCTTCTCTCAGTCAGTCTCTGGGAAACCAGCATCTCACACAGGCAGGTACACACAGCATGAAAGCTTCCCCAAGCTGGCTAGGATGTGGTTGAGCTATGACAGAAGTTACCATACCTGAGTGTTGCTGGGGCTCCAAGGTTTCAGGCATTTGTTTAAGAGGACTTGTTGGGCCATTTGGCTCCTCTGGGTAACTGGGAGTGGGACTTGGAGGCGGAGGCAGCTGTTATGGGAAGGAGAGAAAATAAAGTCCAAATCAGGCCATTTATTTCTCAGCCTCCTCAAATACCTAACTGCTTCTAAGCAGTCTCTGTGTTGCAGTCTGTCCACTTCTCTCCCCCACCTCTCCCTTCTCCTCTGTATCCTCATCCTCATCAACATAAGCAAAAGATTCATGCTTCAGCTTTGGCAGGTTTGCCCAGGGTCCATCGTAGGGTGCCTCATTCAGCTTCTGCTGCCTTTCTCTATTGAGGAGCCGTCGCCGCTCTGGGCTGATGTGTGTCTGGAGGAGAGCCTGCAGTTCCGACCTCTCCACAGACCCCAGCAGGATCATGGTCTCTGCACAACACAGACCAGGGAAGCCATTAAGCCACCTCAAGGTGTTGCATGTCCCCTTGCACACATCACACTTCCTCCTTCCAGTCTCTTCCAAGTGCTCAGGCTTGTCCTGTCTAGAGCTGTACAAGAGTCACTGACCAGCCCTGTGGTGGCTCCTAGGCTGTGGGGCTGTGGGGCTGTGGGAAAGGACCTTGCCCTGCTGAGCTGTGCTGTGCCATGCATGCTCTTGGCTTGTGCAGGATCCCAGGAGGGCCCTGTTCACTGTTCTTCCCACACACCTCCCTTATGTGCTGGATCTGCTTCACTGCCCACACTCCAGCTTACCTGTCTGGCCAGCAGAAACAGCCGCCTGCCATACATCATCCACAGTGGGAGATTTTTAGGATTTATTTTTTTATGTGGTAGATCACACTGCCTGTTTCACAACATGTAATTTGAAAGCTAGTTTCTCCAAGCTGAGACAGTCTTCAGGAAGGACCAGTTTCTCCACATTGCTTACCTGGCGAGTCCACCAAAGGCAAAGATTTCACCGTGGTGCTCTGGAGTACCGCTTGCAAGTCTCGGTATTTACAGTTGGAGGAAACAAATTTCACATCTTGGACCATAATATCCTCAACAAAGATATTGTATTTGCTGTGAATTTGTGGATGGTAAGAGGAAGAGTTAGCATATTAAAAATGTCAAGCACATAAATTCCCTAAAGAAATACCTAACTGACCACTTTTTTAAAAAGTGCTCAAAATACAGCTGCCAAATGATCTTCTGATCATTTGAGAGTAACCAGAGGACTTTCCAAGAGGAAAAACACAGATTAACTGGATTTCCATTACAGTTGTATTCCACTCTATTACCCCTCACCATAAGACACACATGTATACATGTATATATAGATGATTTTTATATACATACCTATATATACATGATATATACTAGAGAGAGAAAGACATTTATAGGAATAACTGAGTTTTACTTCAAGCAAAATATCCAAATACAATATTTCAAATATTTGCTGAGAAAAAAGTATTCAAACCCCACTGAATTTAGATAAATAAAACTCCTGATTTTTAAATTTTTAAGCTGAAGCAATTTGGAAATATTAATACAAATTCAGCAACATTGCAGGTCATTCAAACTTGTGCTTTCAGTGAAAAAAAGAAGAGGACTTTTCTCCATTTTTGTGTATGAAACCTAATTCTACTGCAACACTTTTTTCTTACTGCAGGCTTATTCTGCCTCCTTAATTCCTTTGCAGGAACCCTTTTCATAACCTTTTATTCCCCCGCTCTTAACCCCTCCTGCTTTATTTCTTTGCCATTCTCTGTTTCCACCAGTTTTGCTAGTGTACCTTATGTGATTCCAGCCCAAGTCCGGCAGGTAGGGCAACTTCTTCACCTGGATGATGCTGTCGTAGAGGCTGGGCTGCAAACTCTGGGCCACCATGTTGGCAAGAATGACAGCCACCATCATGGGCAGGATGTGAGAGATCTGGCCCGTCAGCTCGAAGCAAATGACGGCGGTGGAGACAGTGTGGCTCACTGCTCCTGTCAAAGCTGCTGCACCTTTCCCAGGTAGGAAGGAAGTAGGGAGAGAAGAAGGCTGTCACATAGAAACACTATGTCATGTCAACCAGGGAAATTACAGCAGTGGGACCAGGTGAGGAAAAAGGAAGACATGGAGGCTCACCAATGACAGCATACCCTCCAGGTAAGATTTGATAAAGAATGTCATCAAAGAGGATCCCGTTGGGGAAAAGTGATGCCATGATTTCCCCAATGAGACGTCCAAATGCAGCACCTGAAAAATATCACTGACAGTTATGTAATTAACATTTAAGGAACATCCAGTCTGTGCTGTGCAGCTGTGCTGAGCAATCACTTGGGTGTTTTCTAACAGAAATGAAGCCAAAAGTTACATTAAAATGATACTGGGAATTAAAGAGTACTTCTCAGTTACAAAATACAGAAGTTAGACTCCAAGAAGAAAAAAAAGAGTACTAAAATTGGTAAATACTGTTGACCCCACATTCATTCATTTGGGCACACCAGGCACAGCAGTAGCTGTGATTCCCAAGCTGCAGGACATATTTTCAGACTATACAGTGTCAGTCCAGATCACAATTGAGGCCCTTTAGATGCTCATTCTGTGAATGTCTAAACAGAATCACAGCTTACAGAAAAGATTTTGTGGGATGGGACTTCTGGAGATCTTGTTCTGACCCCTGCTGAAAAAGGGGCTAATTTCGAAGTGAAATGGAGTCACCCATGTCTTGTTCAGACAGGTTTTACAAGTCTGCAAGGATCTCTTGGATTGGTGGACACAAAATAGCACAGTATTCCAGAATTGTATCCAAAATGCTGAATGCATGGAAACAAACAATTTCTTTGCATTGCTGTCTAGGTCTTTCCCTAATACAGCCTTGGTGTTGGTTAGCCTTTGTCCCTGCAAGGCCATGGTACTGCCTCTTGTTCAGTTGCTGCCTGCCAGAATCAGAGGCTCTTAGAGCATCCTATTTCATTTGAGAGTTGTGGGTACTTAATGCTGGACGTCATAAGCTCATATAGTTCAGTCTAACACAGCCTCTCTTTCTGAACATTAGCATCATAATCTTTTTATTTTTTTATTTTTTTGTTATTGGAATTAAAACCAGTTAAAAGCCAATAAAGTTTTTATGTAATCACACTTCAGTCAGAAGAAAGGAGTAAGTGGTAGATTACATTCCAGGTACTAATTCTGAGGTTATCTCTTCTGGCTGGCTTCGAGGGGTAAAAGGAACAACTACTATTAATTGCAGAATGGAAGTTTCCCTGTAAGTGAAGAGGCATAGAGATTAGAAGGCCATGGCTCAGCACATCTCCCCAAGTGTGGCTTTCCTTATGTAAAAGGGATTAGCTACTTGGCATTTGATTTTGGGGGTTGAGGAAATGTCAAAAGCAGAGACCCAGAGGCTGGTCTATGGACTGCTAATCAGGTTGTCATAGACATCAAGTGATGACTCCTCATATATTGGATGAACCCTGCTGTGTAGGCAGTGTCTCTCCTATTCTCTCCACCTGTCAGATGAATATGCTGCAAAACAAAATTGAAACTCACCTAATACGAAAACAGGCATGAAGCCTCCACAGGGGATTGGCATCGTGGTGGCAATAACAGCCATGCAGAACTAGAACAGAGGCAGAGGGTGCAGTTGTTACTGAGCAGCAGTAGCATTTCCTGCTGCCCCGCTCTGTGCCCAGCCTGCCTACAGAGACCAGAAAGCTGCTGAAGTTTAGTACTGCTAACCAAGCTCTGTCTTTGCAGTACCACACAGCTGAAAACTGACTATACTGCAGTGGAGAATCAGGCCAGGCCCTTGCCTAGAGTCAAAATAGCAGTTTCTTGTTTATATGATCTACCCCAATGCTGAATATATCCAGAAGAAAATCAAGACCAGTTTTCTAGAGAGTAGAGAAAGCCTTTATTTATAAGTAGGACAATGCAAATGAATCTAGTGACTGAGTGCAGCTCTTCCAAAGGCAAACAGATGGACTCAGGACAGACACACCCCTGTAGTCCACTCATGTTTTCTACTCCTCTTTTCTTCAACTAAGCAAGAACTCTTCTGCTTGGTAAACTGTAATAAGAATTATCACAGAAGGAGAACCCTTAACTATCTGTCAGAAATTTGATAGAGTGTTTTACTTTAGGTGGAAACAGTTGTGTCAATCAGTCATTGATACCTGTTCTTGATCTACTGAAGTTTTCAACTGACATTGCAAGGTGGCCTCAGGTCTTCTGCCCCTTTGCAATAAGTAAATAATAAAAGAATAAGCACCTATTCTATGACATTTTTATCCTTTCACACACACACACACACATATATATATATATATATACACACACATACATACATACATACATATATTTTTCAGGTTAGGAAAACCTCCTTCTTGCTACTTTTATTTTGAGCACTGGAATATGATGTTTTCTTCTTTCAAATGTCTTTTTTTTTTTTTTTTTTTTTTTTTGGCTCTGTCCTGTGTCAATTACACAGGATCAGAGGCTGATCCTTTCAGAGGCTGAACAGTTGCAACTTCCACAGACATTGTCAGCTCAGAATTTTTAAT
Source organism: Muscicapa striata striata (assembly GCA_030060385.1). Taxonomy (NCBI): domain Eukaryota; kingdom Metazoa; phylum Chordata; class Aves; order Passeriformes; family Muscicapidae; genus Muscicapa; species Muscicapa striata. The sequence continues at coordinate 177,794 of JAREIS010000441.1, forward strand.
CTGCTGTTGCTTTCTGGGAAGGGAGTGAAACAGAAATCAAGTTTTGATGGACTGCTAACAAATCCTTGAGCCTCACACCACTACAGATTGTGCTTGCATATTCCTATTTGTCTCCTATCTGAAGTCAGGAATATCAAAGAGACTGTATGAGACTTCATTTAGATCAAATATTAATTATCTGAGAGCTTTTTAGTTAAGTATTTATTTTGTGGAACTTGAGAAATCTTTGCTGATTTAGTCCTCCCTACAGCTACTATACAGTGGATACCAAAGATCATTCAGCAGGATGCATGAGGAGGATGGCCTAGGGAGCAGAAAAAGGCCACTAAATTAAGGAGACTATTCCCTAATAATTTTGGTCATTCAAGGTGGACAAACATCACATCCAAAGATGTAGGAATCTATTGCAGCTGTAGCGCTTCATTCAATACCCAGTAACTCCTCACTGGTGCTTCTCAAACTGCTTTATAAAAGGGAAGAATATTCAGCCTGAGTGGAGAAGGGTGATGGTGAGCTGGGCTTCCTACCTTCACAAGGAAGAAGAGCAGGATGATGACAAAGACGCTGACTTTAGGATGGATCCAGGCAGCAGATTTCCCTAGGATCTGGGTGTCCCCAGAGTGTTTGATCCAGGTATAATTATCAAAGAGAGTGCTGATGGCTTCCCGTGGCATCAACTAAACAGCAAAAAAAACAGGTATGAGTCATGAGATTAGATGAAGTAAATATTCTATTTCTGTTACAAGGAAGTGGAGGAGATTTTTACTGGTGATTCATGACTATGAGACTTAATTCACATTTTTAATCTTCAGGAAGAGAGACAGAACTTTACTCAAACCGGTGAAAAGACAACTCCTTTTACACATGGTAACATCTTCCTTATTGTTTGCTTACAAGAGTGGACCCTTTTCAAGTTTTCTATGAAGGAGGTAACAGAGATGATATAATGCCTCCTCAGTCCAAACTCCTCCCTTTTCCCTGACACAAGGTTATTGGGGCAGAGGATAGGGAGATAATGTTCCCAAGAACCACACAGAATTGGTAGTACACTTTGCAGTCTCACCTCTCCTGCCATGAACTGCCCAAATCCATGAGGAAACGTCACAGACGCTATACAGAAGGTTATAACTGCAGGGTATATCAGTCGGCTGGAAAGAAAGGAAGTTATTACAACAGGACCTCACATTCTGCTCTTGTAGCACCATCACTTCAGGACTAGGAATGCTATTTCTTTGAAGCCTCTCTGTATTGGTATCCATTGCTTTGTAGTCCTGTTACCAGCACTTTAATGCCCTGCTCCACTGATCATCATAATTCATAGAGTTCACCTGACAGCAAAACCCTTTTCCCCATCAAAATTAATATCATAGGAGGGATGGAGGAAGAGTGGGATGTACAACACGCACAAGCTTGAACATTTTGAAGAAAGTGTGTTTGCAGTGATGTGTTGACCTATTGTCAAAAGCCACTACTTTTCTCATTTGTTCTGATTATGACAGTCTTGCTTTTCACCCCCCATGCAATGTACCCTGTCCTAGTGGATTTAAATGTAGGGGTTTCTCATACATCTCTGCAGGCACCCCCTGGTGGATTAATTCTTGTGGGGAAAACTGCTTCTCTTTCCACTGAATTGCTGACTGTCTCAATTTTGGGGAAGATGTCCTTGGCAACCAGTGGGGTCTAGCAGTGCCAGGCCGGTGGGACACAGCGGGACAGAGGCCAAAGCCATCTGCATTTTCCTACTGCTGTGTCCAGTCCCAGGGTGTGTGTCTGGGTAAGCTGTGACACTTCACAAGCCCTGAGAAAACATCAGCCTAAACTGCTTCCACATGCTATACTACTCCTGTCATGTGTCCCTTGGCAAGTTACTGCTTCCTACAGGAAGCATCGGCTGAGATTTAGGAAGACAAAATACAACGTTTAATTTGTTTCACTCTAAGGACCCAAAAATTCTGAGAAATCAGTGAAAAGTAGATTCCCACTTTTCTGGCTTCGCTCTACTTCTCTATTAACTTGATTTGATAGCTCTGCTGCTGCTTGTGGGTAAGGCAACATTGATGAAGATAGACAATTTTTCTTCCACATAAGAAAGTAAGTTAATTTGAACTTCTGTTTATCTAGTGGTTTTCTTCTGGTCAGGCCTGCAACTTGATAAGAAATAAAGTCCTCCATGCCTCTCAACTTCAAAAATTGTCATAGTATCAGATATTTTTCTGTAAAGAAACTGAAGACATTTACATCTAGCCACCATTTCTTGTTCAAGTTAAAAACTTTGGAGGTTTGGACTTTATTAGAGATGGAAAAACAGTATCTTCAAGTGTCCTGTAAAAACTTTATTGTCAAGACTTTTATTTTATTTTGTATTTCTCTTCCATGCTGCATTTCACACCATTTGTTTACTATCAGTTTCAGCTTTCAGTTCATAAGAATGAAGAATACTCCTTACATTTTTGTCAACACTTTGATTAAAAAACAAATACATATTTTAAAAATGTAGTTAGATTTCAGCAGTATTTAATTTTCCTGAAATAAAATAATGTTGAAAATTTCACTGATCCTAAAAAACCCAAACCAACCAGAAACAGCATGATTTTAAAAAGCATGATCATTGACTTTCTAATTAAAAAATATTTTCTGTCCAATGAATAGTTTCCTCCATCCTCTTATAAAATATTATCCTCTTAACAAATATTGAAGAGTCTGCCTTCCAAATCAAGAAGCTATTTGAAACTATGGAGGCTGATCAAAAAGAAAATCCAGTGCAGGAAAAATTCTTTTGATGGTTGCAGAGATCTTACTCTCATATAGGAGCAGTTTCTCATATTTTCACTATCTTAAGAAATAGATCTACTGTCTTCCAGAAAGCATTTGCTACTATCCAATACCAATAGGGTGTAAGAATGTGGTCCCTAAAGAGAGTATCTTCACAAGCACTCACTATTTGGTGAGAAACTGGCTCAGAGCTTTATGACGTCGGATGCCCAGGACCACTTGGCGATTGAGATAAACAAAAAAGGCTCCAAGGAATCCAGAACATATCCTAAAACAGAGAAAAGGAAAGAAAATCATGCCAAACAACAGATAATACACATACCCTCAACCAAGAAAATAGTTTAAGTGGTTTAATCTTCAGCTGCGTGTGAAGTCTTTTGAATGTCGCCTAGAGGGTCACTCCTACAGCAGCTCAATTGAAGATATTGACTCCCTGATGAAAAGGGAGAAATTATTTTGGACCTCTTTGTCATACACACTGCCATTTTACCAATCTTCTCTTGCTGAGAGGGGAAAATCTAAAAAATAATCAATAAAAAGAGTGACAGTTGTCAGTGGGGCCTTGTGAAGAGCAACTGGGCAAAAACCAGTATTGTCAGAACTTAAACATCAGGCTGGAAAAGAAAATTGTAAAAATGAAGGGAGTTTAAAGTCTGATTCAGTAAAATTATATGCCTACAACAATTACTAATAGCAATAGAACTCTTGTGCCTAAAGCAAAGTATATCATCTCTATGATCCTAATCACTTAGGCTTATGTTCTTGATCTTAATAAAGTAAGAAAAAAAGTGTAATTGTCTAAGAATTGGTGTCATCCTTAGGCTCTCTAGCTTAATGAGACTTGGATAAATAGGGCCTAATACTCAAACATAGAGAAAAAAAAGGAAGAGTGAAAAAAGACTGCAGTTAGGACTGGTAAGGAGAAGCCTAATTGTATGTGGCAGTTAATTAACCCACATAATTCTGAGGATAAACACTTAATATTTTCATACTATTAATTTCTAACATTAATGAACTTTTGCTTTGTTATATGCTATGCATGCTTTTACAAAATCTCATTCAACGATTAATTTAGTATACTTAAAACATTGCACATTGAAAATAATTCTGCTTTATCATTTAAAAATTGCACAGAAACACATTTAAACTAAATATCAAGCTTTTCACAGACAAACATGTTCAATGAATTACTCTTGAATATTTTCAGCCAGCACTGATTAGAACAGTGTTTAAAATAGACCAGTCCCTTAGGCAATATTAGCCTAAAGACTGCACAGTCAACTGAATTTCTCTATAATACTTTATATTAAAATATAGATCTGTCTACTCATGACTACTGATTTATCAATAAACTGGAAGTGCTTCTTCTGTACAGATTATGCAAATTAACATTTGTTGACACAGAAAAACAAGATCTACCTGTTGATAGTGCTTGTCCTACCTGAAAGTGAAGAAATATGTTGGGTAGAAATAGAGTTCAATTTTGAGACTTAATGTTAAGAGAATTTGGAGCATTCCAAGTTGGTATCAACTTGGTATATGTTATAGTTGCATATAGTTGGTATTTATCCAAGACTATCCAAGCTTTTGGGGTTGTTTTTTATTTTAAAGACAATTGGACACCCAGGCATTTGAAAGCATTTTGCAATTGTCATATATTCCTTTCCTAGCCTATGTGCAATGCTGGAAACCCAGCTCTGGCAACTCTGTCCAAAACATAGTAATAAGAAGTTTTGCATTCTAACAACCAGCTGTAAAATCACAAGGGTTATGTTTTTCTTTGCCAATCTAAACCAGTAGATTCCTTTATTGGTTACTGCTCTGCAGTGAGCCTCCCTCAAGCTCTAACCAGAGATGTTTTCCCACAGTAATTCCAAACTCATATTTTCTCTAGTATTTACCAATTTTAATTTTTCTTGAGTTCATTCTTTCGTTTCCTCCAAATTAACCATAATTCTCACTGAATCCAATTACAGTTGGTTACCCTTGCCACCATGTTGGGTATACCAAACTCTCTCAAAAAGGATAATCAGCCCGAGCTTGTGAAAAGGAGACTTCAGGTTAAACCTTTTGTTCTATCTTTGTCATGTGAAAAGGCCATACTTGTTGGATCAGTTCATTTGGGGGAAAATGTCAAAACAGTTCAAGGGCCATTCAGTAAATCTATTCCCAGAATTTTGACCAAGTTTGACTTACTTTTTATTTATTTATTTATTTATTTTTTTACCTCCGAGATAAATCTCTGAAAAAGATATATGGAAAGGAAATAACAAACACCTTAATAATACCCATATTTCTTTCCTTAGTAATTGTGATACATGGGCACCATTTCTGAAGGAAGAATTCCAACAAGCAGAAGCCTTATTTGTGACAACCAAAGTGACTAAAAGTGATGTATGTAAATTCTTGGCATATTAGATCAGATCATATTATAGCCTTTATTAAGCAAATTTCCTAGGAACTTACCCTATTATAGCAAATGCTGGCAGCTCTTGCAGATCAAAGGGAAAATCCATACGGAAGTTTGTTCTGAACAGGGCTGTGATGGTAACTGTGAGAGACAAAAGGTAGAGGAGGAAAGAAAATAATGAGATGAGAAGTTAAATGCAATAAAAGCTAGGGGTAGGGACAAGGAAACTGGTTTATACATGCTCCTGTGTGATTTCCAGACATTATATACATTATTACAGTTTGGCAGACTGCTGATTTAGTAGGTTCTATTTCTGAGCACTTGCAACCCTAGCACTCTAGTTGGTCTAGGTTTGCTTTCAGAGAATGTATGCATTATTTTTAGCTGCAATCCCTGATTTTTTAAAGGGTTTTCTTTCCTTTCTTGTCTTCTACCATCCATTCACTATAAAAAAAAGCTCTTGCTGGTATCCTTACTGACCGAGAGGTCTCTTTACTGAGGCAGGCAGTGCCTGGATATCTGAAGAAGCTGTATCACTTCTCACAGTTGTGATTGCCTTTCAGAAACAAAACTCAGGTCTTCACTGAAGTTACAGCTTCAACATTTTTGACTGGTACCAAAACAATGAAAGGCTTAGAAATCAGAGATGGAAAAGATCAGCTAAGCCCCATCTTCTCTAGCTTACCTCTCCTGGTAGTGCTACTTTGCTAAAATGAAATGTTGAAACGTGAGCTGCTTTTGTCTGGTGGTGCGTTTTTCTGTGGAAACAGTAAACATCTGCATGCCAACAGGTGAAGGATAAATTAGCAATTTAATACAGAGTGGAAGTGCAGCTGAATGAAGATGAATATAAATCCCAACTTGACCTGGATGAAGGAATTATTTGTTCAATGAGGAAATAAAAGAAGCAGTGAAAATCTAGAATATGATAGTAACAGGAAGCATTAAGTATTTGTTATTTGGTCAGAATGAACCAGGTTTAGAGTAATAAAGTAATGAGGTCTCAGTGGGTTACATTACCTAAGATAGCTAAGCCTAAAACTGCATTCTACTATCCAAATTGGGAAGATCTTGCTCCCTGTCTCTTCCCCCTGCTCTTTCCCTCCTGGCTGTACTATTGTTCTCCTCTCCCATTGTGAGAGGGAAATGTGCCAGGGTCCACTCTGGCACATCACAGCCTTCTCTGCATTCCTTTGCCTCGTTAAAACCTGCCAGAAAAGCTATCTGCTCTTGCCCTGGATTACTCCTCTGCTGGGGAAGTGTGTAGAATTGAGGGGGACAACAAACACAGAGATGGCACCAGGGAGGGTTAGAATAGCAGTCAGGGATGGAAGATGGTGAAAAGTAGGGTGTCCTTTTTTTGTCAGATCAGCCCAAGAAAGGGATCATCCCAAGAAAGGGATCATCCCAATCCAGTTTCAGGAAACAGATAGTCCAAGCCACTAAATGGCAGACCATTAAAAAGTATAGTGAAGTCGTTTTCAAAGAGTTTTGCTACAGGGTGGCAAAGATGACCGGAGGAATGGAAAACACTCACAGCATTTAGTCTGGGTCTCTCTTGGTTCTGTCTCTACTCCCACAGGACAGAAAGATTTCCACAGAGAGATTCATCCCATCTGTCTACAACCTCTTTCCTGAGTGACTAAGCCATCCTGAAACTGAATGTCTAAGCCCTTTTCTCTCCACTGGCTAGAAACTGTAAAATTCCTACAAAGTTAGAATTTAAAAAGAATGGGAAAGTAGTTACTGTAAGTCTACTTAAAAAAAGATTCGAACTTTAAGATAACACTGAGCCATGTGTAGAAGGAACCAGAAGCAGCAGAAGGAAGGCAAGGCATGAAATCCTATGGCAAATACGATGAAACTCTGGGACATGGTAAAACAGAAATCCTGCAAATTGTAGAACTCCAGCTTTCCATGACTGGCAAAGAGGGGCTCAAGCTGCAGCAGCCAACTGGAGGGTTGGCAAATAACCAGATCGTTTTTGGAAAGTACAGATAATGGTACTTTATTGTACTTTGTACAATAAAGTTGTAAAGTTGTTGGCTGTGTAAAGCCAGCCAACAAAGCCATGAGTACCAAGAAGCCAGCAAAGATTCTGTGGGTCTAAGAAACAAAGGAATTTTGGTGAGATGCTACACAGCTTATTTGCATCTGTCATTCTGATGTGATCACTTCCCTACCTGCTTCTTCCTGGTAGCAAGCATTATAGAAAAACCTTGCATGAACAGAGACTGAAGAGACTGGGTGTGTAACTTCTGAGAAATAAATGAGGAGGAAAAGACATGAAAGACAAGTTAGAGCAGACATGATAAAAGATCATAAAATAATGAATGACTTAGCTAAATAGAAGTTCCTAGTTCCTTAATGCAAGGACAAGGAGCCTGACACCACAAAGAAAATACAGAACTTTGAAAAAGAATGATTTTTCATAGTTGAATCATGGAACTTTTTAACTTAGACAATGAAGAACTTGAGCCATTTATATGGGTGTTAAAGCTGTCTGGATGATTTTGAAGAAGGGACAGGGGTCAAGATGTTTCAGGATTAAGCTAATTTCTAGTGATTTGAAATTAAACTAATTTCTGGTGATTTCTAGTGATGAAAGAGACAAACAAGGGAGTTGGAAAAGACAAAGTGAAGGACAGGAAATTATCTCCTGTTCTCTGTCTTTGAGTTTCTTATATTTTTCCTCTTGAAAGAACAGAGAGATATGGGTTTGGGGGCTTTTGTGACAGACCCAATGGTTAAATACCCTTCACTTTTAGGCAGTGCTACACAAAGAAAGATGTAGTCACTTTCTACATTCAGGTAAAAAGTGTAGTCATTTTCTAGATTCCAGAGAATATTCAAACCCCCAAAAAATCCAGCCCTCTGAAGTCCAGAGAGACATGTTATAGCAGTTTTAAATAAGTAAACTGCCTAGAGCTCAGTGAAATAGATATAATTGTAAGACTGAAATATAAACATATTATAAGGAAGAAGTTTACATAGAAATGGCAGCCTTCTGCACCAAAACTCTTTCCCACAGTGACTGAGATGCTCTCTTGAAAAAGCCTGGCTTGTGCAATTTCTGTCTTCAACAAATGTCACTCTCATGCTTTCCAGTTACTTGAGACACTTTATTTTTTCAGGACCTCCAGTCAGATCCTACCAATCCTGTACTCGCTCTCCTAATCATTTAATCATCTCAAATTTCTTGACTATCTCTTTTTAGTCAAGAGATGACCAAAGCAGGCCATGTGTTTCCCAGCAAGGATTACATCATCTGTGATGGGATATCTCTGTGTTTGCAGCTTGGATGTTATTCTGAATCGAGGCAAAAAAATCCCAACTCAGGGGGGACTTTTGCTTGCTGAAAACTCATATTCTGTCATTTATCAGTTGGATACATCCCAGCTCTCCTAGGAATAGGTTAGGCTAGACAACTGACAAGATAACAAGACATTTCCCTTTATCCTTCCTTTTGTGCTGCTGGAAGTCATGTGTTGTGGCAGAAGTTTCAAATATCATAAAAGCATTGTGGTTTTGAGAAAGATGGAAGATAATGCATTAACAGAGTAATTTTTGTACAAAGAGAGCAGGAATGGCTCTTAGCTTACCTGCATCCTTGTTCCAGACAGCAAGGACTCGGAACATGAAGGCACTAAAGGTAGCTGCAAAGAAGCCTCTCCAATAATTGCGCACAGCAAAGTAGGTGGAGGTGACCTCGATGCTGAAAAGAACCCCTAGAAGGAGTTGGAAAGGGAGCAAGGTTAAAATAACAAGTGTAATGGTAGAAACATGAGAGAGAATTCTAAACAGCTTCCTAGAGCAGTGGTCTCCACACTTCTTTGATCATGCACCCCTACCAATAAAAGGTTTTTTGAGCATGTACCCTCCCCCCATATGTGTATTTCTTTAAAAATAATACGCATGTACTACTGTACTAAAATATCATGTACAATATCAAACATGCACAAAAATAGAAATTAAGGATGAGATAAAGATGAAATAAACATAATTTTAAAAATAATTTGTTTTATTTATGAATGGAACAAAAAATTGTTCTCACTAAAATAGTAATATTCTTTATTTTTTAAAATCTGGGTTTAATACTTTCTGATACAGGGATTCAAAGGTATGGTTCTATGTTCAATCATTTCGGTACTTGGTCTAAAAAGAGTATCTCACAAAGACACATAGATCTAAATGCAAGAAATGTATCATTGGCTGTGCTGGCTAAATCATGATACCATTTTCTCAATCCCGCCCACCACCTATGCATAGATTTTTGTTAAAATTTGGATAGTATATTTCCATCCTCCCTGATGTCAATCAGTTGTTCTTGCAAAATAATAAGAAGATGTTGAATTTTTATATTTTTAACAAGCAGGTTCAAAACCACTGAAAATCATAATCTTGACGATTTTTTAAAAGGTAGAAATTTCTGTTTTCAAGTTTTTTTATTGAATTATATATAATGAGAGGTTTTGCAGCTAAGACACGTTGTATTTGGCAACAGATTCACAAAGCCTCCACAAGTTTCTTTTGAAAAGCAGTTTCCCACCCACTGTTGGAACATCACTTTCACCTTGAAGTACATCAAGTATGTTTACTTTTTCAAAAAATAACTGCTAGGTAGCAATCTACTGACAGACACTTGTCATCACAGAAAAGATGAGCAAATTCAGAACACTTGTCTTTTTGTAAAAGAAAAAGGTGCAACTGGACTTTAAATTCTATTATTCTTTAAAGTTGCTATCAGATAACCAGTAAACGCCTGTAGGATTTTCATCCATCTCGTTATGAAGTATTGTGAACATTCTGCTCTTTCAGAGTCTTGTTTTTATGAAATGAACCACATCAAAAACATCCTGCAGCACTTTGTGCATGTCTGGCTCCCATTTCTTTGCTGCAATAGCTACAGTGCATGAATTTAAGGTGTAGTGGTGTCTAGGTAACCTTACCCCCCAATTCTTCTCTTATTCTGCTCCCCCAGTTGTTACACTTGAAGAGCTCTTCCATAAAACATTTTTTTATTAAAGAAGTAATTTACTGTTGAGAATACAGCTTCTGTGGTAGAGCCTCCTTTCAGTGTCTCACAGAAAGAAGTTCTGCATTTCACTATCAAAACAGAATCTGGAAAACACCATCATCTGAAGCATTTTAGAAACATCTGTACTCTAATTCAGCTGCACAAGAAACCTCTCCTACTGTGTGATTTGTACAGACTCTTGTTTCTTAAAACTTTAAGCTATGTCTCCTGTGCATTTTTCAGCAGTGTTTACTGATGAAGGAACACATTTTAGTTTGCTGCTCTATTGCTTTCTGTGTATTATCACAACCATTTTTACCTTTTATGGCAGGAAGAGCAAGTGTTTCCCCTGTGATACGTGGCATTGTCTCTTTTGCTGTGAAGCAAGAAACCTCAAAGGAGACTTCCCTAGACATTTGTCATTAGGTTCAGTGAAATTTTGTGAAGTATTGGATTGAATGTCACATGCCTGAAACATCACTGAAAAAATTGTAGGGGTTTGTCTTCATGTTCTGGATGCCTAGATTTTAAATGTCTTGCTAACTCTGATGGCTTCATACCCTCATTAGTAGGGTATGAAACTTCTCAAAGCACAATACACATGAAGGGTAAGGTTCATCGTTAATGATAGCAGATGTAAATTCATATTTAAAATAACCTTTGATAATTTTAATCTTTTTTTGTCTGACTTCCTCTCAGATCTCATTAGCTGGCCATTGTTTGTACCTCATAATGGGACTGAATAAGGGTCTGTGCTAGAAGTGTCAGCCCTGCCACTTTCTTGTCATTTCTCTGTGCTCACATTATTAGTATTATCTTCAATCCATAGCCTCTTTGCAGGAACCTTTTAAAGCCCCTTTTCCAATTTGTGAGGATTAGTTTAGTTAACACTAGATAATATTATCCATAAATCCACTTAATCCAGTGTGGGCACCATCGACTGCAATTCATTGCAATATGCTGAAAGAGAGTAAATGGTCAACTCTCCATATTGGCAGCAACTCTACACCTCATGCGCTGTATGTGACAAGTGGCTATGTGACATATTAGGGCACCACTGCCAATACAAATATTCAATATTAGTGAAGTTTAAACTATTTACTTTTTTATATTTAAAAATTAGAAATTCTGGTATTTCCTTCCCACACTCAACAGATCACCTTGTGCACCCCCTGGGGTACACACACCCCAATTTGGAGACCACTGCTCTAGAGAGTCTTCTGTTGCCTCCAGAAAGTGGACAATATGTGGAAAAAAAGACTGTCAGAGATGCTGGGGAAGTTGAAAATGCTAAAGGTAAGTGTGTCTGTCCAAAGTAAATGTCACATCAAAAATGTGGTGCAGGAGAGGGGGAGAGGAGAAGAGGACTAGGCGGGAGAGGATTTAGGTACCTGAGGAAAAGGAAACAGAACAGCCACTTGCCTCCAAGTGGTGTCCCAAAGCAGCAGCCAACACCAACAGCACACCCCACAGTCAGGACATCCGTGTAATAATAGGGCTGCTACTGGTGAAAGAGACAAAGAGAGACAGACAAACAGAAGAAAGAAGGAAAGAAAACAGAGAGTGAGTAACAAAACTGGCAGGTATGACTGCATGATGACACCCAGCTCTGTCACCTGTCTCAGAGTTATAGCTATGTTTATCTTACTTCTCCTTTCTGGATGGCTTCAAAATATTGAAAAGGCAACATCTGGCACAGGATAGGCATATACCTGGATTCACACATTCAAGAAATGTGAAGAAGGCAGAATCTCATTTTCCTTTGAAACATACACATTTCTGTCACTGTGGAAGAAATGTCTCATGGAAAATCCTCCAGAGGGTGGAAGGAACATAAGTAGGTTTTGCTTAATCTCTTTTACTTTGGCAGGGAATCTCAGGATGCACGTGTGCCACAAAGTGCCTTGAAAAACCTGTGACTCAGTGTGCACAAGATACATGCATTTCCAGAGCAGAGTGTGGACAGATGCTGAAGGTTCTTCCATGCTGGATGGGTGCTTTACAGATCACCCAGCAAAGCATTGCGCTGTCCTGGTGAAAATAGTCATAATAATAAAAATTGCAATTGGAAGGTATAAAAGGGAGAGTCTTTCTAAGAGACTGGATACCATTTGCTTGTCAAGGGCTAAACTGGCTTTTCAAATCCATCCTCCTCAATATACAGGGTGGTATTTCCCTGCAACAACAGCAAGAAGTTACACACTAGGGTAATATGAAGTGAAACTGCAAGCTATATCCTGGACCAAGGTCAGCTGAAGATTACATGACTCCTAGGTAATGGAAATGAAATTGCAATTTGGTGTAAATCCAAAATAGGAACTAGGGCTACAGAAACTATGATAACTTTCTGTTTGTTCCCATACTACAGTGTTATCACAGACTCACAGCAAGTTCTAGTTCTGTGTTTCTGAATGCTTCCCTATCTCTCTGTTCAGAACTGGGGTGCTTAGGATCAGGCTGCTAGGAAAGCCCTGAATACTTTCAAGGGCAGCGATTCCCCAGCATCTCTTGACACCTGTGCCACCCTGAACCACCTTTGGGACAAACAGATAGAATTTCCCTTGTTGCTAGTTGTGCCTGTTGTCTCTTTGTCCTTTCACTGTCCTCTGAGAAGACTTTGGCTATTTTGTCTGACATCTCCTTTAGCTACCAAAGGCAGCAGTTAGATCAGTCCTTGTTTAGCCTTCTGTTTTTTTCTCCTCTAGCATCTCCGAGTCATCTATGTATGATGCATCCTGGAGTCTTTGAGACTATGTTAATTCCAGGTACAGCAAAAGAAACAAGAAGCATGGATTTCTCAAAAAAAAAATTTTTTTTTAGGTTTGGAGTTTTTTTGCTTTATTTTTTTTACCATTAAGACAGATATCATTCTCCTGTGTGCTTCCAATGGTTCCACCTGACTGTGGTCTGATCCTTGGTTCTGAAGTTCTGAAACTGCTTTCTCTCAAGGCTTTTGGCAGACTGACAAATTTTGCCTTGAAGCTTCAGGCTTCAGCTCAGGCTGTCTACATCTTGCTAGACTGCCCACATATGCACAGCCTCTCTCCTGCTTTGCCTGATTTTCTTTCTGGCATCTTTTCTCAAGTTATCAACTGAAGAACCTCTAATCCGTAGCTGACAAATTATGTTCCTTCCTTGGTTTTTTTTTTTATAGCCAACCAGAGTAAAGATTTGTATTACTGTTGATGCGAGACCATGTTGCGTTTGTCAGCTAACTCATCCACTAGAAGGCTAACAGGAAAGTAGTGCATGGAAAAACTAAAGCCAACTTAGAAAAAAAACATAGCATTTAAAAACTCTTTGCACTTCTGGGCACAATAATCTTGCAAAGAGGTTCAGGGCAGCACATGGGGAGAGGGGGAAGTGAAATGAAAGACAAACTATTTATGAATATATTTCCACTGCTTCAGGAAGAAGTTATCATGTGCCTCTGTTTAAAGAAATTCAGTGAATCAGAAGACTGGTACAGATGCATGAGGGAGACATAAATTTCCAAATTTCTCCTCCAAGCGGGATCATGGAAAGTTGTGAAGGGACCACTGGAGTTTTCTCCCTGCTCAGAGAGCTGTTCTGTTAATTCCAAAGCTAGATCAGGTTTTGTCCAGGTGAGTCTTGAACATTTACAAGAGTGGAAATTCCCTGGACACCCTGAGCACTGATGCCAGTGCTGGACCACCCTTGGGAGTGGAAACATTATTTCCTTTACCAGAGTCAAGATTTCCCTTGTTGAAAGTTGTGCCCATTGCCTCTAGCAAGTTTTTTTTTTTTTTTCCTACTTCTGCTGTTACTTGATCTTTATTGACTTTCTGGGCAGCCCTTGGTACTCTCCAGGTGGAACAATGTTCATGGCTGGCGGGGACTGAATAAGCTGCATCATTAGAAATCAGCACTTAAATAGGAGTCACCTTTCCTGTAACCTTCCTTTCACTGCCACCAGTTTCATGTGAAAAGAAGGAACTCGTGTTGCGAAAGTGGGATCTGTGGAGAACCTTTCATGAGAGCAGGAAGTCTCACAGCAAGAGGAACTGTACATTAAATGTCACATGTAGGAAGACACTTGCCTCCGAGAGGAGCCTTGAAGCAACATCTGACTCCAACTGCGCAAGCCGGCACCAGGAGGTCGAGCTGCCTATGCACATCCTGGAACAGGGAGTGCAGCCAGAGACGGGCATGCTGGGGTTAGAGGGAGCAAGGCCATGGCGTTAGGACCCAGAACAATGAAAAAAAGCAACAGCCAGCAGCACAGTCAGCCATGGCTATTACAAATAGCAGGCCCTACACACTTCAATGCAGTCTTTAGTACTGTCAGCTGGTCTCCAGCAGTGACATCTGGTCCTTGTGCACAGACAGGATCCACTCACGTAAAACAGCACCTCCAGTTGTATTACATATTCACTTTCTGCTAAGAGCCTGCACATAAAGGAGTTCCTACATGTGCAGTTAATAGATTTTTTTTTGTACAACCAGTCAATACAGTGATCAGCCTGCAAAGGCTGTTCTGTGATAGCAAAAGCATAGAGACGGTGTCAGTGTCTATAATTAGCAAAGCTGTATAAATTTGGCTTAAAGACAAATTGATCTTTGTCTGCAGCTACTTTTTTATACAGTCAACGATAACAATGCAAAGGCATCACTCACAAGATTGAAAACTTGTCAAACACATACTCCTAACCAGTCTCTGTGTAACTTCTGGGTGACATTGGTGGTCCTGCACAGTTTTTTGGACTGTATGGCCTTGTACTACTTTTGTTCAGCTTGTGTTTTACTGCTCTACAGCAGCACAGCAAACAGCAATCTATGTGTTTCCTCTGTGTTTTGTGGCCTACCCATACTATCCTGGGTGTCTCAGGAGCTCAGCCTGTGGAAGAACTGTGTGCAGATATGTGCCTTACCTCATATACCCCACAGAAGATCGACATGAACTTGCTGAGTACCACAGCACAGATACTGGCAATATGCACAAAAGGACCCTGCAAGAGAAGAGAAGAGAAGGAGAAAATCAGAGAGGGTTGCTCTCTGGTTACTGACAACCATTTCGCTATTGCAGGCCTCATAATTTCTCTTCAGCAATCTCAGCCAGTAATAGAACCATTAAGGTTGGAAAAGACCTCTGAGATAATTGTATCAAACCTTTAATGCAGTGTCACTCTATTCACCACTAAACCATGTTCCCAGGTGCCACAACCATACACCTTTTGAACTCTTCCAGGGATATTGATTCCACCATTTGCCTGTTTTAATGCTGACCACCATCTCATTGAAGAAATTTTTCCTAAGATGCAGTCTAAACCTTGCCTGGTGCAACTTGAAGTCATTTCCTCTTTACACTGGTTACCTGGGAGAATTGACTGATTCCCACCTGGCTACAACCTCCTGT
Source organism: Muscicapa striata striata (assembly GCA_030060385.1). NCBI lineage: Eukaryota > Metazoa > Chordata > Aves > Passeriformes > Muscicapidae > Muscicapa > Muscicapa striata. The sequence goes on from JAREIS010000441.1 coordinate 193,370, forward strand.
CAGGTTGAAAGTGAGAAGGTCTCCCCTGAGCCTCCTTTTCTCCAGACTAAGCAACCCCATTTCCCTCAGCCATTCCTCATAAGATTTGTGCTCTAGACCCTCCAATCTTCCTCAGTTCTCCTATCTCCATTTAATTTTTCCCCTCTCAAAGACTACATGACTACATGATGTTTCTGATACCATGTCTTTGAAAGTGGAAGGCAAATGGTCAGTGAAGGATAGGTATTGCTGGATCAAGCAGAGCTTTGAGAAGAGTAATGGTGGTGAAAGTAAGAAAATATTTATAGATTCCTCTTTCACAGACAACTCCCACCTTCCAGACCCTGGTCACTACTGCACATGGAATCAGCAATATTTACCTCTTTCCCCACAGGCATGCCACTTCCAAGCCCAGCTGTGAGGGCCACAACTTTGGCCACAAAAGCTTTGAGAGTGAGATACTCTTTGAGGACCACTCCCCTCATAATAGTCTTGAGCTCTGGGATCCCAGACCCTGAAAATGACAGCAGAGCCAGGGATGAACAAAACCCGCAGGCAAACAGAACAAGGAAAATGAGACAGACAGGGACAGACCCTGCCATGCCTTCTGCCCTCACCAACAGCCTGTGGAGAGATGAAGTGGCAGAAGCTGGCAGCAAACAGAATGAGGCCGAGTGGGAACGCAACCCACACCACGTACTGCAGAGGGATGTTCGGGTGCAGCGCTCCGTATGTCCACTTGTAGGCTGTGGAGACACAAGCAGAGAAGGTGTCAGTCACCACAGCTGCTCCAAACAGGCTGGCACACAGCAGAGAATCACACACTTGCTAAACGTGCCCATGCTAAATCTCCTTCAGAAATGGTGCCTTCATGCTCCTTTTCTGAGACAAGCCTAATGACATTTTGAGTACGAGTTCCCCAATAAAGCAAGCATTCTGCAGGAATGGATAGAATACCTGTGCACAAGTGTGGCATAAAAAGAGGTGTGTTACATGCAGCTGTGAGGACAAATCACTGTGCAGTGTCTTCATTTGGTAGTCTGAGGGTCTTGTGTGGGTTCTGAAGGGCAATAAAGTGGTCCACAAATCATTCCTTCATAAAAAAAACTAGATTAAAAACTCTGGTTGTGATTTCCCTTCTACAGCAGCAGAATGGAAGCTGTTTAAAAGCCAGCAGCTATTAAAACAGAAGAGGTACCTTTGCTCAGCCAGGTACAACAACATGAGCTGCTGAGAATCCAAACTGAACTGCAGCTCCTCTGAACTGCATCTTCCCTGCCTGAGCTGGCTTCCCACACAGCCTCAGCAGAGGCTGAGACTTGGCAGGGAAAAAGGAAAAAGAACCCCAAAGGACTCAGCTGCAAGGAGTATAAGGACAGGAACCCTCAGAGTGGATTATACCAGTCATCTGGTAGATGGGGAAGCTCTGGAGGGAAGAATACCAGGCTGAAGGAATGTGGGGAGCTTTGAGGAATTGCTGTAGCGAAGAGGAAAAGGTTGGTGTATGTGTGTGCCAGTCAGAACTGGGACACTGAGCGTAAGGACAGAGGAACAGTGCAGTTAACGGGATGTGGCAGTTCTGGGTGTGTGTGTGCACACTGAAATGGGGGCTAATTTTTGTAGCTGGCAAAGAGAGACAGACCACAGGAAAAATGCAGGGAAGGGATATAAAGGAACAGGAGATCCTTGTGAAAAGGGCAAAAGGAGAGGCCACTATAAGCCCAGATGGCAGAAAAATTCAGGGCACTGTTTAAGTAAAAACTGGAAAGAACAAAAATGAGATAAAAAGCAGAAACACTGTCAGAAAGGCGTCTAAGAACACCTTCCCCCCCATCATTCATGTTCTTTATATTCTTGGGGATAAAGGGAAGCAGTATAAGAGGAAAGGCCGCAGTAACACTTCCCTATGCTCCTGAATATTCAAGGGAGCAGAAAGAAAAGAGATTAAAAATAATTGTTTGTCTTTGACTTATCATACACATATCTCTTGTTTCTGACCACTTACTTCCAAATTTTCTCCTGCCATCCCTTTAAAGAACCTCTCCCTAGCTAACCTTTACTATGTTGCCAGAACTTCAAAATTCCCAGGCAGCGAGGGTTGAGGATGAGAGAATGATGTTAAAGGAGGAGCAACACTTGTCACTGGGATTTGTAAAACATTTGTATTTACTGTCTGCTTTTGCAACACCTGAATGGGACCCACCCTGTACGGTCTTTGCACTGGCATAATCCACTCCCCAGCTCACCAACGCCATGACCAGACCCAACAGAACCAAGAAAATCCAGTCCTCTCCAAGCTTCTTGGTGATGTATTTCTGGATGCGTTTAGCACAGTCTGTGGAGGGGAGAGTGAACCAGAAAAACTGAGTAAGCATAGATGAAGCTGTCTGTCTCTTCTGTGCTGAGAACTGACTAAAACAAGGATTTATTTGAAGGAATCAGGCGTTTCATGTTGAAGGACTGATATCCATCCCTCTCTCACACAGTTCTGTGACATCTTATGTAGTTTAAAAAACATTTTAAAAAGGGGGAGTGGGAGTGTGCAAGACACAAAGGGTGGAATTTAACATATTGTACACTAGCAGCAAAAGTCTGATACAAGGAGGTCCCTTTCCTCCCATCATAGAGCTCTGTTGTGGAAAAAATTTTTTACTTGGGATTGTTTTTTGTTCCAAACATATCTTTTCTCTTTCTAGAATGAAAGCTCATATAGAAAATGTTTTTCAACCCAATGAGATTTGATTCCTTTTACTTTCCACTCTGCTTCTCCCCAGTTACAATTGCTTAAATTCCATCTCTCTTTCTGGCCTACCCAATATCTGGTAACAGGGTGATGAAACATAAATCGTCCCTACCTTGACATTTGGAGTAATGCTCTTCTTTGATCTGTACTTGACTGTCACGTTTCAGGGGTCTTCCATTGTTCCTTTGGGCCTGTTTCTTCAGCAGTTTTGCTGCTTCCTTGTCTGAAATGTTATCTGTTACCTGGTCTGTGTATCGGCCATAAAGCTATAGGAGCAGAAAATCAGAAAACAAGAGGGATCACAAGGAGAAGGTAAAGCAAATGCTCCTTCACAAATAGCATTAAGGATGACAAGGCAAATCTACCAACAATCCAAGGTACAGGCCCAAAGGTAGCAAGCAGGGAGACTGAGACACAGAAACTCTCAGATGCAGCTCATTTACTTTTTCTTTTTTCCTTTCTAGTTTCCTCTTTCCAATCTCTCCAAAACCTTTTCACCTCCTTTTGGGAGTACAAGATATGATCACAGAATATTCATTATTTTCTAATGCCCTGGGAAAAGAACTGCTGAGAGATTGAACATTAAGAGAGAGCATTTGAGCATTAAGAGACAGCTTCCTGGAGGTACAAAAGAAGGTCAAAGTAGTTCACATGAGGCCACCATCCTCAGGGCTGTCTCATAGATTTCAGAAGCACTGTAAAACATCTCTGAAGGTTTTGAGAGGCATTACATTCTCAAACAGGCTGCAGGAATGTCCTGCATCTGTTCCTCCTGCTGCCAAGGAATGCTTAACAGGGCACATAGCCACTGACGGTGCTCGTGGAGGAAAAGAAGCTGCATCATCTCAAAAATATCACAGGCTGCTGCACAGCTCCAACAATTATTTACCCAAGTCAGCATTTTAAGTCCTCCTGTATCTCTAATTCCTCTGAAATTCCTAATTTCTTAATCTAGTGTTTTTCTTCAGATACTGAACTTGAAATGCAGTTGGTTATATGCAATTCACAGTCAGCTACACGTGCTTGCCAAGGACATTTCTTACATGGGTCTACAGTAAACTGGGCAGTTGTGCTGTCTTGTCAACTTCTTAAGGGAGTTTGAAGAACCCTGACAGTGACCCAGGTTTGTTTACCAGATTCCCTGAAGACTAGCTATGCCTCCTCACTCTTTCAGAGTATAGTTGGGAAAGGTGAGCATTTGAGAAGCAGTGACTAAGCCTCTTCTCCTTGCATGTCCTTTAGTGAACCAGGTTTGGCTTTACTTCTGACCAGGTTATCACCTGATGAACCTCCCACCTGTGACAAGGTGACCCTTTGCTCCCTCCCCAGCACATCATCTGCTTCTCTGAGATTTTCTGGGAGTCAGGAGGAGAACGGGCCATGTTTTGATCAGCAAAATCAGACACTTAAGCTGGAGAATGACAGGGTGTATGACAGAGATAAAGCACTACCACACACTTGGGAGACATTTCTGTTTGACAGTTCCTGCCTCCCCCTTTCAAGGCAACAAAAGAGGTGTTCCTGCTCCCTTGAAACAAAATAGATACAGAGACTCACCGAAAGATTTACACTGGAAGGCACCTTTGGAGGTTTCTAGTCCCATCCTCTGCCCACAGCCTGCAAACTCCAAAGCCAGGTAAACCAGATTAGGCTGCTCAAGACCTTATCCAGGCAACTCCTAAACATCTCCAGGAGTACAGATTACCCAGCTTCTCTGAGCACCTGTTTCAGTGCTCTAACATTTACTATTTCAACCTAACAAATATGACTGAAGGTCCTAAGTGTTTTATTTATTTGCACATATTCCTCAAAAAACACTTGAACCATGTGCCATATCTCCCTTTGGAAATCCTAGTGGATTTTTTTTTCCTTCATAGAACCCATATCTATGCTTTTTAAAATCATCCTGTTCTAAAGATGGCTCACCTGCTGCCTCTTAAACAGATTGATCCTATCTGAACAGCAATTAGTAGCCACATGATTACCAACACATTCAAAGTAAACTAACCAGACTCTGCAGGGAATAATGGCCATGCTCTGAACCCCTTAAAACAGACAGGACTGTGAAACCTGAGGCTGAAGGATTTCACCTACAGGGTATGTCACAGACAGAATGCAGTCCTACGTAGCAAAGTGCTCGTTTTTTCTCTTACTGTGTCTTTCAGGCAGAAATGCCAAATACTGGCAGATTTTAGACAAATACATTTTCACATCACCTCAACCAGTGTTTTACTGCTTGTAAATGGTCATGAAAGATGTCTTTATGTCAAATACAACTTAAACCTGTGTCAAGTATGAGATTCAAATTAGAATCTTCCATCTGCCAGATAGAACAGCATGACAGTATAACAGTATGAATGTTGAAAGTCCTCATATGGTATCCTAGTTCACTGCTTCTGCCTGGCTGTGAAATGGTGCACTCAGGATATGGGAAAAAAAGGAGTTAGTCCACAGACATAAAAAAGAAGTTGCTGTCCTGACAAACCAGGTCGTCTCAACACATTTAAAGAATGCTTCACATATGTGCTTTGCTTCTCCAGGATTCTGGAAGTATCTAAAATGGTAGAAGATTGTGGGACAGAGAAAGAATCCAGAAATCAGAGGATGACCTTACAGCAAAACTGGGTTAGGCAAGAAATATCCACTCCACTAGAAGATGTAAATCTAAAAATAAAACACAGCACGACTCTGACTGTTCCTTCTTCTGTTGCTCCCTTTCTAACACAAGGAACACAGGGTTTCTGAGCACCAGAAAAAATGAAGACAATTTTATCAGTTCTCAATTACCACCTAAGGGTTGAACCAGAAAAGGCACTATCATGCCCACTTGGCTAAATGCTGAGAGACACCACCAAAATTGTGCAAAACCAGCTGAAGGTATAAATACTATTCAGAATAGATGGGAAGAACATACACTCCCCTCAAAAAAAAAAAAAAACCCCAAAAGTCCCCAACCAAACCCCCAAACAAACAAAAACAAACAAACAAACAAACAAGCAAACAAACAAACAGAAGCACGAAAACCAAACCCTCCAGGGAGAAAGCACAACAAAGTAAAGTTTATTTTTAGAGATGAAGCATTTATCTATGCAAATGATCTTTTGTCTTTCCAAAAACTGGGGATTTTCGTTGTTTGAGTAACAGAGGAAAAGCTGCACAGAATCTCCGGGGGAAAAATATATCACAATCTCAAGACTTTTCTGGGAGCTATTTTCTGAGAGGTGAACACATGTATGAAACTGCTCTCCTCCCACAGTCCAAAGCCCAAGCTATTTCCCATGCCATTCAGACTGAACAATACAGTCCCCACAGAATACCCCAGTCCTGAAATCCCTTTCCCCAGCTCTGCCAGTGCATCCTGTTTATGATCTGCTGCTCCCAGCCATGGACGCAGCCTTAGCCTGTACTTCCTTTCTGTCTTACTCCTGCCTTGTGGCCATCTTGCTATTCCTAAAATTATCTTCCTTAGGTGAATTTTTCCCTGAATGCATCACCAAAGAGAAGCCATATCTGACCTGAAAGGTGAAATCTCCCCAAATGCACCATATACATAAATTTAAATGTTAGTAAAACATCTAATTCAACTGCTTAGACACAGAGCCGATGAGGCACAGGTAAGGGACAGGAAACAGCTACAAAATAATAGCTGCTCCTGAAGAAAATGCGGCAAGGGGGAAATCTAACAGCAATGCCACTACCTAAAGGGAGAGAGGGGTTGGAGGGAAACATCAGAGCAAGATATCTCGGAGGGGCACAGTGATGGACAAAAGGAAAAAAAGCACAACTTGCAAGAAAGGAAAGCCCATACAAAGGAATACATGTCCCCATCCAGCCCCACTTGAGGGTAGCTCAGCACAGGAGCAGGTGCCCTGTGGGGCTGGGGAATCTTCAGTCCTACAGATGTTCAGAATGTGCCTGGAAAAGGTTCTGGACAATGTGACCTACCTTTGGAGTCAGCCCGGCTGTGAGTAGGGCTGGAGAGCTCCAGAGGCCCTCCCACCTACTTCTCAGTGTGAGCCTGTTACTCTGTATTACTGCATTGCCTGATTTCTTACTGCATATCCCTCCCACTACACCCATCTGTGTATTGCTGAGTGAGCTCCCTGACAGGAACACCCTTTCTATAGTCACAAATAGCACAGCTTTCAAATACTTCACCAGCTGTAACTGCTTTCTCATGCAGAAATAAAACAATATAGAATCCTACAGTGCAGGATAATGTATATTTTTATCAAGGTACATTACATCATCTGTCATATATCAACTATATCTACTATCTGTTATATTAATTGTCAAAAAATTATTACTATTATTACTATTATTATTATCATTCTACTATTATGTTACCATCTATTAACCACTATACATTTTATGACTGTCAATTATCTGAAGATCCAAGGCCAAAGATCAAGATTTCACTATTCTGGGGCCTGTGTAAACCAAACCAAATCACATGTACAACAGAAGGCAACTGCTAGCAAAAAAAAGAGCACAACAGAACCAAAATCTTTTTCAAATGTTTTTTCACATGACAGTGGGGAAAGAAATCTTAATGATTACTTTGTGTGGAAATGGATGAAAACATGTGCAACAGGTTGTATTTTATGCTAACTACATGATAATTGAGTGCATATTTGTACAAAGTACACATGCATATTTATAATGTATCTGCACGTGCATGAATGACCAGCAAAATATACACACCCACAGCAAGCCTGGCTTAGCCAGAATGTTTGCATGCAAAGTTCCATGATAAATGTACATGTACATGTGCACATGACTGCTTATGTAAAATATTTCTAGGACATATTTTTCAGTAAACTATAAATACAAGTGTCTGGTTTTTAGATAGCAAATTGCCTTCACAAATGCATGCTTGCTTGGGGATGTTTCTGCCTGAAGATATGCATGGGAATGGGTTTGCTGGCCTTCTGGCTTGTATGTGAGATCATCTATTTACGTGCACTGACCATCACACCTCTGAAGCTGAGCACAGAGACACTCAGGTGTCAGGGAGCAAGAGCATAGAGCTGGTGGTGTTGCCTCACTGCATTATCTGTACCTGCTGGAGAGTGGTTTCAGGTGTGTGGGACTGGCATCTCTGCTGGATATGCGTGAACTGGGATGTTCTGTGCATGGATGTGCTTTACTGGAGAAAAAGTTTGCAGCTTGCAGCTCCCCACAGCCCAGCTCACTCCTGGCTCCTGGCACACACATAGAGGAGTGTTTTCTTCCCCCACCTCAGCTCTCCAACCCCATTTGCACCCCATAGGGCAGGCGTGACCCCAGTGGAGCCCAGCCTCAGGTGGGCACACATGCCTCTTCTCCCCATCCCACTCCTGTGCTCCCTCTCTCAGCATGGCTGCTGCAGCCAAAGCACTGCCTTGTGTAGATAAAGTCTAAACTGCTCCAGTCCCTCCGCGCTGGTGCCTCCAAACAAGCCAGTAGAGTGGTTTTGGAAGACTTCAGTGCAGGAAACATGCAAACTCTCAGGTGTTTTAGGCAGTTTCAGTACAGAAATCCCTGAATATGGCCATGGAACAGATTCTCTGATCTTTGGCAATATGACACATAACTATCCTTACTGGGATGCTTATCTACTGCAAGAAGGGATTTTTTTGGTGGCAAATGTGCCTCTTTCCCTATCACTAAATCACATAAGTCTTTAGGAGACAATTAATGCAATCTCCTTCACTCCCCAACCATTCACCATCCATGTAAGCGGATTTGTATTCATTTAAGGAGAATCATCCACTTTATGAATTTCACATTCACATGCTTCCTCATTCACTTTTCCTCATAATTTGACTGGATCCTTCATTGCACCGAAGCTCTCTTAGATCAGCTTAATCAAAACAGAGTGGTAGGAAATAAGACACCAGGACTCTGCTGTAAACTCTCCCCTTTGCAGGAGGCTGTCCCAGAAGAAAAGGTAAGGGAGATACAGAGCATAATGGAACAAAAAGCCATAACCAGAGAACATCTATGCCCCTGATATTTTCCTGAACCAATGCTTGTACAAACCAGAGCAAGAGTCAGATCAAGCTTAAAGGCTGGAAAAATCCCTCACTTACAGCTCCACTAAGTTATCAAAAATACCAATACACATGTATGGGTCTATTATGACCATGAAGGGCTTTATAGTAAGAGAAAAGTCACAAGAGAGCTTCACTTCATCTACACAGCTGTGCAGACAGATACCCATCTATAAACATCACTGTTCTCTTTGTTTTTACTCACTCTTGTGCTTTACTTAATATCACTGTGCAGCTGAAGGCAGCTGCAGCTTCTCTTTGCTGTTACAAATGCATTCATGCCCTGGCTAATTTTCCCCATCCCAGCTTGCCTATTCCAAGTCCTGCTGCATCCATGGCAGGTAACCATCCCCTCTGACTTGAATTCCTGGTAGGATCCTCGGTGCAAGCACAGCCACGAATGTCAAAGCCAGGCCTGGAGAGCTGGTGGGACTGGGGATGGACGGGGCTCTGCCCTGTTCAGAGAGCCCCAGCGGTCTCCGTGTGTGATCCCAGGAGAGCTGTGCTGCCACAATGTCCCGTTGTCCAGCCCTACCTGTGGGTAGCTGAGGGAGTTCTCCGGGGAGCACAGGCCGTCCCCTGTGGCCCCGGCCTCGTGTCCTGCCTCCACAGGTATCCCGAAACGGGAGCATTTCTCAAAGCAGACATAGTCGTACTGCGGCGTGCCCCCCCACAGAGCTGGCTGCGGCCTGGGCTCCTGCCTCCTGCTCTCTGGGCTCTGCATTCCCCCGCGGCTCCTCACGCTCGCCTGGCTCTGAGCTGCTGCTCCGGGCCTTGCCCAGAACCACCCCGAGCTCTGGCTCGGAGAGCGGCCTCCGCATCGTCTGCTGAGCCTTCCCTTCTCTCTCTCCTCCGACCACTCCAACTTGTCCTGTTCCTGCACTCGCCTTCTCTCTGACCCTCCTCCTCCTCCTCCTTGTGCCTCTCTCACCTTCTTCCCTTCCTGCCCAAAGGGTTCAACTATATTTATAGCAACCTTCTTCTGCCACATGATTCCCCACCGCCGTGTCTGATCTCAGCAAAAGGCAATAACTCTGCCAGGATTGAATATCAGGTGTGAGAGGAGGGGAACTCCTGAAGGAGAGGGAGGGGGCAGGGGGAAGGAGGTGGTGTGGCAGACAGAGCTACAAGCACAGAGACAGAAAGCAGACAGGAGGAAGCAGAAATTATTATCCAGGATAGCTCTTCTTTCACAGCTCCCCATCCCACGCACTCCCTCTTTGCAGTGAGGACAAAGGTCAGTGGGCTTCCTCATTTTCTCTCCAGATATCAGGTGTCCTAAAGACTGAGCAACGGTCATAAGGATGCCAGTAACTGTGGTGAGATGAAATGAGATGGGTGTTCACTCAGTGTCCCAAGACAATTTTTCTAAGTCCACAGTTCAAAACAGCAAGTCCTAATGGAGAAGTCAGGCATGCCTGTAAACTGATGAACATTACAGTCTAATCTCAGCCTCCCCAGGTGTTCTTATGGGGAATACTTTGCATTTCAAAGCACATCACCAAACTGCTCTGTGGGTATTCAATTATAGGTGTATGCAGAAATTTAATTCTTCTTGATGCTCACTTTTCCACAGACTAGAAACTGATGGTTTCTCAGCCAGGGAGAGAAGCAACGAGCTCAGCCAACACCAGTGAGCTACCAGCCAGCAATAGGAATGAGAAGCATGTTACAACAACTTGGCCTAGAGACACCTCCCAGTACTGTCAGTGTTGCCTGTAACCATATGTCTTCTGAGGGCTATTAATTAAGAAGGAGCAGAGTGTTCAAGGTCCCAGAAACTGTATACAAGAAAAAAAGACTTCACGTGCTAAGCTAATCATACTGAGTAAGAGATTTGCAGGCAGGATGGGGTGGAGAGTAGGACAAAACACCCTTTTTTGGGCCCAGAACAGTGGTCTCATTATTTCATTTTGCAGACTCCTGTAAAATATTTCTTCTTTTGCTTTTTTTTCTTCTTTTGAGATGATCCTCGAGGGTAAGGTAGAAAGAAAGTTGAAATGAGGAAGTCACTTAATTTCTTGCACAAACCACCTTCTCCATGTTCTTGCTAAGATATGGATATTTATTAGCAGTAATATCCACATGGATTAAGTTAACATGTACAACCTATAACTGGTATCAGGCCAGGTGAGCACTGAATATTTACGAAAGCAGTATCAGTGCTGCCCCAAAACTTACAGGCCTGTTTCATTCTCACCAGCACTCACTTTACTGTCAACAAGCACTATTTTCTGTAGGAAGACTGTGCTCCATAGGTAGGACAGAACTTGAAATGAATCACCATAAAGAAGAGTTTCTAAGTGACTGTGTCTAGAAAATCAGGAAAAATCATTTGGTTACCCTCACAGGTTAGCATCAAAAAGGCATTAGTTGCTCCCAACCTATTGAGATGCTTTTGGAAGACCATTGTCACTATAGCTTATATAAAAAATGATGCATAACACATAGAATATAGTGTATAAATTATAAAAAGCTGTCTAAAACATAAGGTATAGGAAGCCTATAAAATGAGCACAGTACGGCCCAGCAAACACCAAAGCTGTAATACAGCACCAGATCTTCAGTCACTATTATATGTACTGCAGGAAAACACTCTTGAGAGCCACTGCAGAAAACTAATGGGAACCTTTAGCTGCAAGTGCACTCTTCTAGCTCTTGTTTTTCAAGAGGCACAAGAATAGTGCATTAGAAATTGCTGCAGTATCAAAATGAACCCTCTACTGCCAGCTAATCAAACTCTACTGTCTGTCTTGCATGATACTGTTGTGGAATTTCTACAAGAAATAATGATATAATAATAGCCTAAAATAGATGATTCTACCCTGGACGTCTTTTCCCAAAAACTATCCCTCTCAGCTTCCAAACTAGCCCCGGCCTCACTCACCTCATCAATAAAAGCATGAAAGACCCCAAGGCCAACCAAATTATTCAAGATGCTACTTGAACAAAAAACCTTTACTATCCTCATTAGGAAGACATCCCACAAACCCCCTGAGCCCCCACTCATGCTTCCCACAGTGTAATGCACCTCAGCCAGTGCATGGGATAGTAGAGTGATAACCACACTGCTGGTCCTGAGCAATCACTGTGTGTATGGTGGTACCTCTGGAAAGACCCAGCTTACCTGTAGCTAAAGACCTCGTATTCAGCTAATTCCCACCTCTCATCAAACAGGATCTCTGCCTCTGGTCTCTGCACCCCGATACTGTCTAACAAGGAAACACCCAGGAACTGAAATTCATCATTTCAGTGCATGACAAAATCAGTAGAGATACTGAATTTGTCATAGTATTTCCTGTGTCCTGAACATTACTGAGCTTATAAATCAACCATCTCCCTCTTTCCCTAGGAGGTAAAAGTGCTTTGTCAGCTCTCTGGAAGTTATTAACAATCCTTGCTATTTCACAAGGTACCAATAATCTCTGTCACAGCCTCTAGCCTCACTGTCACTACCCTAGTTAAATTCAAAGCAGCTACTCTCAACTTGTATTTGCTCTGAGATCTGCTGCTTCTATTTCACACTCTCAGAAAAACTTGTAGACCCAACATCTTGTCCACTTTTTCCTGGCACAGCTGACCTAATGAAAAGTAAAGTTCTGGCTTTACTCATCGTCTTTTCCATGTTTTCATATCTGCAGATATAAATATGAACACTAAATACAGAGAACACCCTGAAAAAATCTGCACTTTCTGCACTGCTGCTGCCCAGGAACTACTGTCAAATTTCCCCTATTCCCCTATTAGATTCCCCTAATCTCCTGCCACAGCTTTTCTTTCTCTGTTTTCTTTATTGCCTCTCTGTCTTGCTTTCTATCTCCCAGGCCTTGCTCTGCACTTCCACCAGGACTCACCAATGGAGTGCTGCTGTTGCTTCAGAGGTTACCAGCAGATTCGGGAGATTGGCAGAGAGCTGTAGGAAGGTGTAAAAATGAGATGAAGGTGTCACAACCATCTTGCACTAGCCACAAACACAGATGACCAGTACACATGGCTTGACTCCTCAGGTGCACCTAAGCCTCTTGAAAAGGCTCACAAAAGTTTCTAGACTTCCTCATGGCATGCAAGAAGAAAGTTACACAACCTGCTCATATGCCTTTTTTTTTCCCCCTTTGCATATTACAGGCCCTAGTCGGACTACAAAGTGTGTTTCAAGAATGACATGTTTGTGATAGACAAAATTACAGCTACAGTCCAAATTAGGATATTAACTGAAAATAAAGGGAAGAATAGAAGTTGGCAGAACTGTCAGCCAAGATGGATCCCTTGTCCACTCAGACTTCCATTTTTCTCCCTCCTCTTCTCAGTTTTCTCTCAGGTCTCCATTTCTCTGCATTTATTTATTTCTCCTTAATGTTTTCCAGGATGCAGAAATACAATTCCTAACCTTCCCATCCTACTGCCTTGATAGTGAAAGCTCTGAGAGGCTGGTGGGGAAGGGGGGTAAGGATGATTGAAGACTCACCCTTCTCCCATGGTCTGGTCCCAAGAGATTTAAAACCTGAAATAATCCAAGTACTATTTATCAACAGTAACAATCTTAACCATAACCCTTTGCCCTGCCCACACAATTACCAGACATCATACTAACTTCTGAGACTTCTGCTTATGGCAGAGCTTTTTTTGGTTTGTTCTGTACCAGGTAGGTTCATCCCAAAAGATGTAGACCACTCATGGTCTCACTGTGCACAAGCCCACCAGTATACCGCAGTCTCCTCTGGAGCAAAAAACCATGTCTATTTTTCTATTTTTCAGCTGCCACCAACACTGCATGCACATTATAGCAGATGGTGATGCAGAGCTCTCTGCCACCCCAGACTGACAGGAGTGGAATTTGCTGAGGCAGAGTTATTGCTACTTAGAACCCTGCATGCGGAATAGAGAAACAGTCATTTGACCACAAAGCAAAAATAACATTCTGTTCTTGAGGAAGCCCAGCCCAAGAGGTCCACAAGTCTTTAAAAAAGATAATATAAAAGATAGTCTATAGGACAAAAGAAACTGTAAAGGTGAAAAAGGGAGTGTTAAAGGAGGAAGAGGGAAAGGTGACAAAAGGATAACTACTTAACACTAACACAGTCTCTAAGAGAGAAACACAGAGGCCATAAGAGACAAAGCACCAAAGGGCATCAGGGGATGAGAATCTGGACAGGAAGAAGATACAGCAAGCATATTTTGCTTCAAGCAATACCTTTAGATGGAGCAAAAATGAGTAAAAAGGCAGGAAAAAAGACTTCAGTAGATGTCAGATAAGGCAACGGCTTCTAGAAGAGAACAAAGCTTTTGACTAGGACATTGTATTAGACAAGATACCCATGGAGGTTTCAAAGAGCTACAGGAGGCAATTAGAGCTTTGGGAGAGAAAGAATGCTGTGAAAAGCCTAGGGTGAGGGAGGGAGACTGGAAGAAAAAACAGCTTTTATAGTAAAAGAAAGAAATAGATCATGGACTGAGGCTTGAACAGTAGCGAAAGATAGAAATTTAAGCTGTGCAGGGGCACATAGTAAGCCAGGCTGGATATGGAGAGACAATGACACTTAAAAGAAGGGTTGAGTTCACAGCAAAAAGTAGAAAGAAAAAGACCAGAAAGTTTAAGGGCTTTCATCATGGAGAAATAACAAGATAATATGATGATATTCAAGTGGACATGTACTGACTAATACTAGACTGATTAGAGCAGAATTGACAGAAACAGGGCAGATTTTGAGAATAATCAGCTTTTGATAACTCAAGAAGAAAGAGGCAGAATAGGGTAAAAAAATCTCACAACTGGCATCAGATAAATACTTACAGGAACACAAGGACATGAAGGAGCCATTGAATTAGCTGTTGGAATAGAGGAATTTGGAAGGAAATTTGAACTGATCAGGATAGGGGCAGGATGGCAGTGCAGTATGACATGATATGACAATATGATATGCCATGACTTGGCAAAAACCAAATGAGCTTTAAAGGGGCAGGGTTATATCCCAGTTCCAGAAACAACCCAGCTGTGACAGTCTGCACAGAGCACCATATCCATGTTGATGATGCCATCTAAGGTAAATTACTTGTTAACTCAAGGTTGTCTTATCCTACATCACAATGTGACCACAGGTTTGAATTGAGAGCAAAAATAACATGCAGAGAGACTTAAGCAAACCCAGCAACAAGAGCAAGATGCAGCGAGTCAGCAAAATTAGGCTTTATGAATGGATTCAAACTCATTCAGAACTTTGAAGTGAATCTGACTGTCCTGGTGACCTCTCAGGTAAGACCATCAGGCTTCAAAACTCAAAACAGAACAGCCTTTAGTAGAATAGAAATAAGGCTATTTGATTATTTTAAAGAGAGAAAACTTCAAACATGGAAGTCAGGAAGCACAGAAATAAATATACAGTCTATACACACCTCTCCCTCACCCATTGTGGCCTTGGTTGCAATTAAGTTGATGACCTTCTGAGCTGCTAAAATTTTGTGCTTACACTCTATTGCCTAGGAGATTGTTTTCATATCTCCACAACTTGGATGCCTCCTCCCTTACAGCTGCCCCCTTCTTAAATTGCAGCCCTCAATTCCCTTGGTGATTATCTACCCTACAGCACCTCGTAGTTTCTATTAGATAATTTCTTCTTTTCATCTGCTGAAAGGTTTTCCAAACGAAAAGGTGTATTACTGGAGGGGTCGAAAAGTGAATGTCTTGTCTTAGGATAAACCAAGAAGAAATCAAATAGGCACAGTGTGTGTACAACTACCAAAAGAAGAAAAATAATTACGAAAAGGTACTATTACTGCTGAGAAAGAGAAAACTTTTCTAACTGGATTGTGCATCCAAAAGCAGCTAAAGTCAGTGAGAACTAGAGAACACTCAATTAACTGATGGAAGTAGATTCAGTGGATTTCTCATTTTTGTATTTCTTATTTTCTGGGAGAATAATTTTGCATCACAAACATTCTCTGATGTAGTCAGCTTGAAGACATTTTTAGCAGAAAAGGATCAAGGAACATCTAGGAAATACAGACTTACCTCTAATATCAAAACTTATTAAGGATACCTTTAAGCTAGTGAATTTGTTATTATTCCAGCCCACAGAATCTGCAGCTTGTGCTTTTCCTGATATACATTCCACTTTCAAATGCCTGGAAAATAATTTCGCTGAAGCCCTGCGATCTAAAGATCTCTATGAGAGTGATCACATTACCTAATTTAGGACACTTGAGGAACAGACTGGTTGAAAAGGACAGTCCTAATATTTTTATGTACTGGAACTAGTGATCAAGAAGCTTGATGCAAGAAAAAAAAATTATTTTCAGCCAGCTCAGGTCTTCATTCCTGCTGGTGCATGGTCATGTGAATGTCAGTAAAGAAGGGATCAGGAACATACCTAGAAATGAGGAAAGGGGCTGTCTTTTCTGATTGCAACAGAACCCTAATCCACCATAAAATTTTTCTCAGTAACACTTGGCTCTTGCTTACATTTCAGACTCTTGACATGGTTGGAGCAAATGCTATGAACTACTTGCATGAACCATGGTTGCTAAGTACTGATTGTTGGCAGTGTTTGTCCTGTCCCATCTCAGATAACTGAGATACAGGAAGTCAATAGAATGGTTGTAGCACAGATGTGTTATCATTACCATTGAAGATATTTTTAATACACCTGATTTACTAGGACAGTTTTAAATCCTGCAAAGTTTTGACTAATTAATCCTGTTTTCCTTCTCCTTCCCCCATCTAAATGCAGATACCCATACAAAAACACCTAACCCTCCAGCACAGCAGGGGTCTTGCCTGTTTTCCATAAAACAATCCCTGGTGGTAATATGAGATAAAGACTAAGGTAAACAGAGGGAAGATAGTATTTCTCTTGGCAGCCTGAATAATAAATCCATCGCAAATGAGGGCAAAGAAATTCCCCTGCAGCAATAACCTTTGCTGTTATCACTGGCTGCTGATACAGGGATGATAGTGAGAGACACCATGACATTCACTCGTCTCCCTTCCTCTTCTATCAGCCCCTTGCTTTGATTTGCAGGAACATGCGAGGGGAAGGGAAGAACTGCATCAAGCACATGCATCCAGGTTGAAGTACTGGGCCACTCTTTGCCATGAAGGCTGTAAAAAGTCTTTTCTCTGTCAAGCTTTTTAAACTACAGCTGCTGCAGGCCTATTAGCAAGAGCCAATTTAGATTGTCACAAGGGGAAAAAAAGTGCAAGAAGTACACCAGGGCCATGAGGGGATACAATCTCCAGATGCCAAGGAGAGAGGTAACTTAGTATATTAAGCCCAGGACAAGATAAATCAGCAGAAGAAATTGCAGGAAGTTCCCCATAAATGGCATTGTGTCCCAGGACTCTCATTTAATGTCTATGCCACCTGAAAATATTAAACCTGGAACAGGAGTCCAGGAAAGGGCTGTAGGTTGGCATTGGAAACTATTGACCAAGGTCAGGAATGGTGGAGAGATACACAAATTGCTGGTAGAAAGCACAGCTGGTACCAGTGACACCATCACTGCCAGCCAACAGGTTTCTTAACCCCCTTCCTTCTCCCTCCAAATAAAACTGCTCCAAATACCATAATTAAATCCCATGGGATGGATGTGAGGCCTCTGTAGGGGCAGGGTATTCTCCTTGCTTTGGACAGGAGGATTGTTCATCATCTTCCTGCAGGAGATCTTCACCAAGAACTTTGTGTACTTTGTGGTAGGACCACTTGAACAGATCTGTCTCTCTATATAATTTCATATTGAGTTTTGTCACACTGGTCATTAAAGTTCTGTGCTCTCTTGACCTGTAGTCTTGTATGCTGGGGAACATGATCATTGCCCTGAATCAGCTGCTGAGCATTCAGATCTGCTTAGGAGTGCATTTACATCTTTAATATCTGTGTTCTGATACCAGGTCATTTTTATCAAGATGCTTTCCTCTGCAGTCCACAGTCCATCCACAGGAGGGTCTGGACTCAGCTTTGAATTTTTCTAACAGAGCTGCGTTGGAAATAAGAGGCAGATATCACTGTGAAGGCAGGAGGTCAGCATTCCCCGAAGGATTCCTAGTACACCCTCCAACCAGACAATAATCATATCACCTGCATCCTGGCAGGGGACAGCACTCATGTTAAGGATCTGAAGCAGACTAAAGAAGGACTGAGGCCTTTTTTGTGGGATGTGTTCTCTTTATGTGGCGGGGACACATGGAAAGGAGGGGGGGTGGTAGCCCATCCCCCATAGAGGCCACATGGAAAGCACATGCTGCTGAGACAAAGAGAGCAGGAGTCTTCTCTAGGAGCCTCCCTGAGGCTGCGGGGACCAATCAGAGACCTGGGTTGGTGATTGACAGCCCAGGAAACCAATTGGAACGCTGTTTTGCTTTTACGAATCACAGGAAAGAAGTTAGTTTTGTGTCTTTTGCGTTGTGTTGGGGCAGGAGAGAGGAGCCTGGAAGCTCCGGGCCCCCGGCATGGGTCCCGGCCCGGCCCGGCCTGGCCTCCCGCGCGGCCCGAAGCCCGGCAGGGGGAAGAGCCCGGCCCCAGGAAGCCCCCGGGGTGGACCCGGCTCCGGCCCCAGCGTGGGGGGAAGAGCCCGGCCCCGGGAAGGCCCGGAGTGGACCTGGCCCGGCTCCGGGATGACTCCCGGCCCCGGGAAGGCCCCGGGGTGGACCCGGCCCCGGCATGGGGCGAGGAGAGCCTGGACTCGGGAATGCTCCGGAGCGGCTTCGGACCCGTGGGGGAGCCCAGCCCGGCCCGGTCCGGCCCGGCCCGGCTCGGCTCGGCTCGGCTCGGCTCGGCTCTCGCACAGCGGCACAAAGAAGTCCAGCCATTTTCATCATCTCGTGTGGCTGCGTCTTTTTCAGCATGGCTTCAGCCTGGATCTTTACCGTTTTAGATACAAGTTTAACTTTTAGTGCCTGAATGAAACTTCGGATTTTCCTGAGCTCCCCAGAACGGAAAGCATGAAGCAGGAGGAAGTGCAGAGGTCAGCAGAAGGAAGACAGGTTCTTACAGAAGGAGAGATGGAGGAGTCGCCACTGATAAGTAGCTTAAACCCTTTTTCTTGTGGGACTTAGAGGATCGTGACTTTACTTAAAAATTCCTTTAAACTGTAGAATATACTTGGGGAGGTTAAAAGTGCCTGAGAAGACCTTTTTTTTGCCCTGAGAAATGGGCCTCGGGAAGTGGAGCTCTCTGTCTTTAGAACTGGAATTGGACAGAGATATTTGAGTGGAGAGTGAGATGAAGAGTCTTTTTGTGTTCTCAGCAGCCTGCCTTTAAAATGACACCCCATGTGATTCAGCAACCCATACACAGTTCTAGAAAGACTGTGAAAATGGGAGGAAAAATCATAATTTGTAGTTTCCGGGTGGGTGCAGATTATGAGAGTGAGACACCCTCTAAGCCTAAACAAAAAGAAGGAGCTTCTCTCTCTTGATTGAACTGAAATGATTATTTAAGTGAACAACTGACCAAAGTCTTTTTTTCTGTATGTTGCTGGTATGAGGAAAGGGGGAGGAGGGAATAATCTAGAAATCTCATTCTGAATTGTTTTGTGTTGTTAATAAATTTCTAGTTCCTTTTTTAAGCTTTGAGCCTGCTTTGTCTTTACTCCTAAACTCGATCCCCAAAAGAAATTAAATAGATTAAAATTGGCAACCCCAGTCACACCGTGACATTTTAGATACCAATCTGGTGTCCTTCAGTAACCTTCACGTCTTCTGGAAATGCTTAACTTTTTTGAACACTTCTCTTAAAAGATTAAAAAGCTTCTTTATTTTTATGTGGGTTTCAGTTTGATCCATTCTAGTTAATATTTTGACCCTTGTTGTTTCCACAGCGGTATTGACTCCAAGCACATTGTGGTCACCATGAAGTAGTGGTTTCAGCTAGGAAGCTGAATCCTTTAACATGGTGTATCTGGTTCAACTGAAATACTGTTATAGAATCAGTTTTCAGTCCTCCATATTCAGTAGTGAAACATAATCAGCTGATGATGGTTCATTCTCTTTAGAGAAGATCCATTTACTACAGAACCCAACACACTGATCTGGAAAAGTGGAAAGAAGAAGAGAGAAGCCTATGCATAAAAAAGAGTTGGGTTGGAAGCAGAAACCACTAGAGGTTCTGAAAGTGAAAAATCTTTGTGGAAGGATTTGGAAAGGTTGCTCCAGAGTATCTTACCATATTCTGTCAATCCACTACACTATTACTACACTACTTATTTGCTACATAGCATTCAAGTGGTTTCCCCCAGTGATGGAACAGTAAAAGAGAATAAAGGTAACACACGGCAGCTCAGGGCTAGAACTAATGGGGAGTGAGAAGTCCCAAGGGGAAGGACTACTTCTTGTAGATATTCTGACTCTTTCCGGGGGCTTGCATCGAGGAGCTTCTAGACAGGGTGGAGCAAGATGCTGTACCTGAGCTCTGCACAGAAAAGGCTGCCTGTCACATTGTGAACCTGCCTAATCAAAAGCCAGTGATGCATCAGGCTCTGACCCTCTTAGTCTCCCTTGTTCCACATTTCCAGACAAAGTGTCAAGTCTAGTCTTTTATCTTTAGGTATGAGTTATAAGGAAAGAAAAGAAAAAGAAGTGTTCTAGGGTCATGGCATAAGACTAGTTGGTACTGCTTTTGAAATACAGCTGAGTTAAAGAAGAGAGAACACACAAAAATTCAAGATTTTTCAGTGTTTGCCTGAACTGTTACAGCTGTCCCAAAACTGTGAATGGCATAAAGGAAGGATGGTCATATTCCCTTCCTTGCACCAGCTCTGGTATGTCTGTCTGAGCATTGTGAGAGGTAAACTGATGGAAAACACTCATGTCTTCATGCAGCTAACTGCTCAGAGTCGTGCTGTGAGTGAGTTCACCGCAGGTCAGGGAAGCAGCATTTAAGAACAAAGCTGTTCGTGTGGCTGGGAATAGATCATGTCAGCCACAATGTGCATGCTCACATGCAGCACTGAAACACAAGTGTAGGCAAGAGAACTTTGCTTAGCCCTTGCTTCATCTTCCCAAGAGTAAGATTTCCATGTACCTCTGGAATAAAGTTCCTACACCATGCTGACTGTTTCTTCTGTCACTCCCCTGTTGCATAGCTGCCATGTGTTTAATCCTGCTTTTGCCTTTACCATTCCTGGAAAGCATAGGTGAACCTGCAGCTCTTTTGCCCTTTGAGCCAGGAGCATTATGGACTTCAAACTAATGGAAATTAGGTTACCAACATGCCCTATTTCTGTATGGAATTGGAACTAAAAGCAGCCTGCCCTCAGTACCTACAGTTGAGTTGATAACAAACTTGATGCCAAGCAGAATTAATATCAAATACCTCTCTGGTCTGGATAAGGGCTCACAGGGTGCTAGTAAGTTATTCAGAGGAATAGAAACAGACTGACTGAAGAATTGTACAGGGCTTTAACAGGATGATTGAGCAATAAAATTACAGATGAAAAGTCACAATAAATCTGAAGTGATTAAGGAGGAACAGACATTCTAGCTTTGCATACACAAGAACTGTTCAACTATGTAAGCTCGTAATATGTAAGATCTTTGGGTAGCACAGAACGATCATAATGACCTCTTTAATATTTATTTAGAACTATGGTTAAGAAGTAGGAAAATAATATCTAATTACATCCAACATGCAAGTACATCTGAGTAATGTTTGCTTTCTGTTTCCCCTAGTCTCAAAAATAATATAGTAGAACCGGGAGAGTTTCAGAGGATGGTCAAATTGTGGAATAGCTGCTTCATGAGCAACAGTTAAGTGGACTGGAACCCCCTAGGCTGGAAAGGACAATGAGGTGTCTGAAAATATTGAGCGGTATGAAGAAAATTAACTGAGAAGGTTAATTTGTCTGTATCACAGGAGATAGGGTCTTGTTCTATTGAAGTCACAACTCCTTGGAATTTAGATGCAGGCAAACAGTTTTAATTTGTTTTTCTGTAATAGAAGTAAATGACAGGTTTGTGTGAGTCATTTACCAACAAGGGTAGATAAGAGAGTTCATTACAGACAAAGAATTAAAAATACATTCTGTGTCATATTTAGAAGACAATAATCTTGTAGACCAGTAGGTAATTTGCACTGCTG
Organism: Muscicapa striata striata; assembly: GCA_030060385.1. Taxonomy (NCBI): domain Eukaryota; kingdom Metazoa; phylum Chordata; class Aves; order Passeriformes; family Muscicapidae; genus Muscicapa; species Muscicapa striata. Next base: position 215,197 of record JAREIS010000441.1, read on the forward strand.
TTCCTCTGAGTACTTAAGTTAATTATAGATTTACAGAATATTTGAGCATTGGATGGGACACCTGCTGTCTTGTCCAATACCACATTCAAGCAGTGTCAGCAGGAGAAAGTTGCCTTGGGCTGTGTCCAAACAGCTTTTGGATGTCTCCAAGGATGCAACAATCACTCCAGGTAAACCTGTGAGAGTACCCAGTCATGCAAAAGCCTCTTTCTTTATGTCAGACAGAAATTCCTGTGTTTCAGTTTGTGCCCATTCCATCTTGTCCTGTGACTGGGCTCTACTGAGAAGAGAATGGCTCCACCATCTTCAGTCTTCCATCAGATAATAAGACCTCCCCTGAGCCTTTGCTGAACAATTCCAGCTCTTTCAGCCTTTCTTCAGATGTGAGATGCTCCTGTCCTTGCATCATCTTTGTGACCTTTTGCAGAACCCTCTCCAGTAGCTCCGTAGGTTTTATGAACTGGGGAGCTCAGACCTGGACACAGGACTCCAGATTTAGCCTCATCACAGCTAAACACAAGGATGTGCTGCTGATCACAACCTTTGGAGCTCTGCAGTTCAGCCAGTTTTCAGTCTGGTCCACTTGTCCATCCTGTGCTTAATCAGCCTACTATGAGGATGTGGTTGGAGACAAAAGCATTGCTAAAGTAAAGAAAAACATAATCCACTGCTCTTCCTTCATCCACCAGGCTGTCTCATCTGATCACTGAACTGTATGTTGGTTAAGTGTGATTTTCCCTTCACAAGTCCATATTGGCCACTCCCAATCATCTTTCTGTCCTTCATGTGTCTGGAAATGGTTCCTAAGATGAGTTGCTCTATCACCTTTATGGGGATTCAGCTGAAGTGGGTCAGCCTGCAGTTTGCTGGACTTCTTGCTCCTTTTGTATATAGGAATGATATTTGTTTTCTTCCTGTCCTCAGTTACCACTCTGAAACCCTATGATCTTTGAAAGATTAAATAGAGAGTGGCCTTGCAATGAGATTGACCAAGTCCCTCAGGCTGGTAGGTGTGTCCCATCAGGTTCCATGGATTTGTGCCTGCCCAGTTTGTTTAAGTGTTCTCTGATCTCATCCTCTTCCAATGAGGGTGCTTGCTATTCATCATCTTCTTTACAGTCCATTTGCCTTGATTCTTTAGAAGAGGGCCCACATTTTCCGTTGCCTTAATTTTGCTGCTGATACACATGTAGAAGCCTCTCTTGTTGCCCTTCATGTCCCTCACCAGATTAAACTTCAGATGAGCTTCAGTTTTCTTAACCTCATCCTATAATATCTGGTTGGTGTCCCTAGATTTCTCCCAGATCACCTGTCTGAGCTTAGTCAGGACCTCCTTCCTCATTCATGCAGGCCTCCTGCTGCCTTTGCTTGATTGTCTACTTATAAAGATGGATCATTCCTGAGCTTGGAGGAGATGATTTCTGTACAACAACCAGATCTCTTGGTCCCCTCTTCCCTTCAGGGCCATATCCCGTGGGAGTCTTCCAAGAAGATCCCTGAAGAGTCAAAGACTTCTCTCCTGAACTCCATGACTGAGACCTTATTTAGAGCCCTTCTCCCTCCTCAGACCCAGAAGCTGTCCTGAATGTTCACATCCCTAACCCATCCTTCCTCCTTTGTAAGTATGAGGTCCTCCTCTTGCTGTCTCTTTGATTATCTTGTTGTGAACTTGTTGTCAATGCACTTCAGAAACCTCCTGGATTGCTGGTGCTCTGCTCTCACTGCTGCAGCAGGTTGCTTCCAGGAACCATTAATGTGACCTCTTCCACTGGTCTGAAGAAAGCATCATCTAATACTGAAATCTGTTTACAAGACTGTGGTCAGTCCTGGACTAACTGAATACTCAAAAATGGATAGTTATTTTTCTGTAGCTGTTAAAAGCAGTGTGTTCCTCCTCACACTGAAGTATGTTGTCAGCCTCTCTGATTGGTCTTCAGGCAAATTCTCTTCTCTTCAGTGTGCCGGTAGAGATGTGGGTAACTCCAAGTCTCCAGATACAGACATCCATAGTCACTATAGTAGTTTACATGTAATCAAAGGATGTGTATGCCAGACTATGCACAGGTAAGACTAGTTGGACAAACTTCCATCTGAAACAAACCTGGGGTGCACAAAGTAGTGTTTCCTCACAGCATCAATTCAGAATACTGCATGTAATTTGTCAGAGTTTTTAGAACTACAGGTATTTGACTTTCTTTGAAAAAGTGTAGGTGCCAGTCACACTCCCAATAACACTGCACAATAGATGAAAGTGCTCTGCATTTTTATGTGCTTCTAGAATCTACTCTCAATGCTGATAGATGATAGGCAAACATTCCTGATCCATGACCTTTTACAAATATGTTGTGGAAATGGATGAATGTCAATCCCAATAGCCACTTGGTTCCCTTAAGAACAAATGAGAATCAATTTCTTCACCGAGGCAGGCATTTGTTATAGAGAAAAATGGCTGAGTTTTAAAAACATGAGCAAATCCTTTAACCCTGATTATGTCCTTATCAAGGCCCAAAGACCAAAGTGTTTGTTGCAATCACAACTTGTGGGAGATCTCTTTGCTGCCTCTCTGTTCGGTGCTGAGAACTGTGTGATTAACAAATACAAAAGCATAACATGCCTTTCCATGCAAAAAACAGCAATGAAATCTGGTTCTGCCAAGTTCTATGTCCCTTAATAGCAAATATGAACACTTAAAATAAGCAGGTTCCAATAAGATAGTGACCAGCATTATTGAACTTCTGTCTGTCCTGTCTCTGCCTTAACAAGTTAACAGTGATCATTGTATCATACAGGCACGTGGAAGCTGTTCCATCAATGATGGCAGTAGCAACTTCCTGCTACTTTGCTAAAGTAAACATTGACAAAATAGCTTATTTTTATGTCATGTTTACTGCCAGCTACTCTTCTGCATGCCCAGGGTCCCTGCTGTGATTTTGTGGAGATTCACAACAGCAGTCGACTTTACCCTGAAGATTTTTATGTGCTGTACATTTCTGTATTGATAAATTATTTCTCATCTACCATACTTTGTATGCCACCTGCTGTACAGCTGGGGCAGTAATCTCTGTATTCCAGCTGCACCTCTACTGCCATTGTTGAGAATTATACTAGCAATAAGGTCTGCCTTTTTCTGATATCAGGAATTCTAGTACATGGTCTTTCCAACATATACTCCCTTCCCCAAACTTGCCTGAAATAATTTAATCTCCTGTATTGCCAAAGTAACACACACACCAGATGTCAAAGCAATCATGAATTTTCTTTGTCCATATAAAAAAGCTTATGGCATGCAGCTACCCTATTAGGTTTCACACGAATGTGGGATACTCCCATGTGCCATTTACACATGAGTAAGTTTTTCTGCCTTTTACAGCACAAGATCAATGACAAAGTTTAGAGTGATTGGCATGCTGCCAGCCCTTAGAATTTATTTATTTGGGCAGGAGGTCTGTACAATTAATTAATTGTAATTCGGGACACCTTCACAACAAAGCCCAGTACCTGAATGGAAATGGGTTTAAAAACATACTTTTCTGCAAGTAGCAGAAAAGGCCCCTTGCACTCCCTGCCAGGATGGTGCTCTCCAGGGTATGGTGCCTGCAAGCAGCCTGCTCCTGGGCGGCTGTAACTGCTCCCATAGCTCAGAACAAGGACAACGTGGGCAACAGCCAGGCAAGGTGAAGCCTTTGGTGCCATTTCTGTTGCATGTGTTACTGTTAAACCAAACTTTCTATAAGGGAAAGGTGTTTAAGTCAGGAATATACAGCACAGGTGTGCAGCTGTGGGTATCACCTCAGAAAGTCTTCTGGATGGTTGACTGGAGAGGCTGAAGGAGCTGGGGTGAATAAAGCCTCCCTCTGGGTTTATTCATCCTAGAGAAGAGGCTGATTTGCAAACAGCAAATGCAAATACACCCAGAGGGAGGGTATAGACAAGACAGCACCAGGCTCTCCTCGGAGGGGCACAAGGATGATGCAAGAGGCAGCAGCCATGACGTGAAACATGAGAAATTCATAACCAAGCAGGGGACTGGACTGGATACTGCCAATATTCCCTTCCATTATAGATCCTTCTGTGATTCTTGGGTTTTTTGCTTTGATCACGACAAAACCAAAATACTGGCAGGCAAACTTCAGTTATTAATAGAATGATGGAGACCAGGCCTGCTGGCAATACAAACTGGAAATGAGAAAATGTTCTCAAAAAGCTGCTAGTTCTCACAGCAGAGCTTAAGACGACAGCAAAATATAGCAAAAATTTCTATCCCTATCCTTTAAACAGGGTAGGGTAGCCCTGAACATCTCTCCCATGCAGAGATGGACTGAAGAAATAATTTCTTTTTTTTCTTTTCCATTGTCATTGTCAGAAGCCTACATCTTGCCATGTACAACTTGGCCCCATGTTCATCTGCATCTTTTGTCCTCTCCAGCTTTGGAATAGGCAATTCAAATCTGCACAAATTATCTTTCTCATGACCTCAGTTCTCCAGGTCTCTTCTGCCTTCTAACATTACTTTCTGTATGATTGACAACACTTTCAAAAATAAAAAGAGGAGAGGAGAGGAGAGCTGGGGAGAATCCCCCCTCTGGCTTGGGACAGCACAGGGAAAGGGTCACATGGGATATTTTTAGAAAAGAATCCAATGGCAGTGATGTGAGGAAGGCATAGAGAAAAACACAGCTGTGAAACCTAACACTTGGCCTCATGCATACTGAGAGCAAGAACAGCAGAGAAACAAACTGAGGAGATACAGCAGAGCACAAGAGTGAGGAGAAGGTATGTAAAAGTAAGAAGAGAATGGTAAAAGCGTAGGTGACAAAGAGGCAATGAACACCTGGGAAACAAATAGCTAAAAGAGATTATTGGAAATGGGTGGAAAAAAAAGAAAAAACCAACCAAAAAAAACTCACTAGCAGAAGAAATCAATAAAGGGGCCACAGTATATAAACAAACACAGATACTTCAATGATAGAAGGGACTTAAGGACAAGAAATGGTCAGTTGACTCATCAGCACTCTTATGTAGATGGTGTGTGACCTTTGAAGGCTGAGCAGCAGCTACCTCATCTACCATCTCTCCTCATCCCAAGACATACAGGCTCCATAAGTGACTTCACCCGTGGATTGTGACACTGCAATAGATTTTCTAAATCAGAGGAAAACAGCAGTCATTCCTACAGTCTTTGGAGCCAGGCAATGACCTGTTGTCTTTCTTTTATGACCAACCAGCATGCCCAGAGAGCAGTGGTTGCTTTATGTCTGAAAACTGGTGTGTACAGCATTAGCTCAGAAGTGCTCTCTGCTTCTGTTCACTCACTAAACAAGAACGGACTAACATGACTGAAGACATGGAGTGAACAGATGTAATGCTGATACTTGAGAGGAGCCTGCTCCTAAAGATAGCATTTTAAGGTGTAAATTGCTAAGATACTCAAGTCCTGAGAGTGTCTGGCAACAACACTTGAGGCAACAACATCCAGAATTACAGTCCTTTTTACACTTGCTACATAATCCTTATAAATGTTCTTAATTTTGTTTGTTTTGAGAAATAATTTATCTTCAATTGAGATTAGTGATTCACTGCCTTCTTAGCACTAATGCCTGGATTAGATCCAGCAAATAGCTGCTCCAGTAACTAGCTGCTACTCTGCCTATGATCCCTAGGGACTTGAGTGTATATGGTCATTCTCAAAGAATTCCTAACTTTAGAGCCATCCTTAATGAAAAGAGCCATATCATGACTGCCTCCTTATGATAAAGCTTATCAGGGATGGGCGGGATTTGAATTCAACAAAGAACTTGTCATTTGGAGTTTATCTGTGTAGGTACTCAAAGAATCAAACAGATATAATTTATTGCAAAATCCTATCCTGTCCAGAAGCCTAGAAAAGATCTCAGTGGCAAATATTTGGGATAAATATATTAATAAACTAATATAGTGCAATACATTGTATTTCTTTCTCTCACTAAATAGCTATTTAGTAAAGGACAAATACTTTGTCAAAGATTTGCCTTAGCTCAAGTTATACAAATCATGCTCTTTGAACTCAAGAAATCTGATGCTAGTTGTGTTTTCCCACAAGCATTCAAGAAAACTCTCATTAGTCTATTTACTCTGACTAGTCTAGTTCTACACTGACAACCTGAAATTGAAAACTGTAGAGATCTATGATTTTGTTATAGTTGCAGAATAAATATAGTTACTTTATCCAAGTAGCATACTCACTACTTCTGCATCTTGTGCTGGTTCATGCTCTCTTCCTTACCACTGCTTTTGTTTGGGTTTGTAGTATTTCCTTACAGTTCAGTACCTCATGCAATCATTACTTGTTTGTTTATAGTGCAAACAGGCCATGGTGATTCCTTTATGTCCTATATTAGGCTCAGACTTGATGCTTTACTGTTGATGCTACTCACTTGTGACACTGAGGATGCTTCTTTTTATATTTGAATGGAGAAAGTCAGGCCAAGAGAGATGAAATACATCCTAATCCTTCCAGTGTACTGATTGTCTCCTTTGGCAATGTTAATACTTGATATGTGATAAATACCATTCTTAATAAACCACTGTTGGCTTGAGGGTGTGTGCTTGTGATGTGCCTACGTGGATTACTAAGAAATTTACATTCATTGTATGGATTTGAAACAAAAATTTCAGTCATAAAGGGCTATATGGTCACACTGAAGATCATACAGTCTTCATTCATCTGTAAGGTACTCTGTCATACACACCAGAAGTGTGCAGCAGAATATTTTTGACTGAAAGACACTCTCCAGTTCTTCACCTCGGCCTACTGCTCCCAAAGACAACCATAGCAACCATACCTTCCCCTCACTAAACTAGGTTCTCTAGAAACAGAAAGTGTGGCAACAGCCTGCATCCAAGTGCCTGTAAAACAAAGGAGTGCCAGACCCTACTCGGATGTGCTCAAGAGATGTCAGAGAGCAACATGTAAAAAATTCTCCATCCATCTTTGCAGTAGCTCAAGGAAAATGAGATTTAATTTTTCCTTAGCCCCAACAGAGCCTTATTTCTCTCTAAAGACTGCTACCAAAACTTTGCATGCTCAGGTACGAACAGGCACTATTCATTTTTAAAGGGTGGGATTTCATTCATGCTGTTCCTTCGGCAATCTGGACTATATGATGCTAATTCTCACTTCAGGGACCAAAGCAAGAGACTTTTTAGGCACAGGACAAACTGCTACTTGTCCAGCACACTCCACTTGTCCAGTAAAGTGTGAGGACTCATAGACATGCAATTTCTGCTACTTGGCAGTAACTCTTTAAAGCAGCTAAAGCAGAAAGAGGCTCAACAGTCTGTATCCAAATGCCTGTAAAACAAAGCAGTGCAAGACCCCACTGGGATGTTCCCACAGGATGCCATAGAGCAACATGCTCCATGTTCTCACAGCACCTGTAAACACCACTATGGCAGAATCCCAACCACTTCTTGTGGGTGCTGTAACAAAGGGCAGGGAATGGTTTCAGTGCCTAGTCTGTGGTTGTCTTGAAAAGAGAAACCCGTTCACAACCAGCAGTTGCATTTCGGTGTAGCTCTGCAGACTCGGCTCCAACTTGTGCCTGCATTTTTTAACTGGCCTGGTGATGTAAATTTTTCACCCACAGGAATTAGGAATTCAAGGAGAACATGGCCATGTTCTCCCTTGAAGGAAGCCACTATTGGAGCATGTGCTCAGGCAGATCTCTCATGGAGTTTGTCTAATGCAAACAGGCATTAGACAGGGAGGGCATTTGTAGGCAAAGGAAGCGTTCAGCCCCTTAAGCAGAGGAGGGAAGGCAGCTCTCACGGAGGAAACACTCTGCGCTGCTGCAGGTATCGTACTCACCAGAGTTTCTTGGTACCGGAACGCTTTCGTTGGAGAGGCATCCCCACTCATATCCCCGGAGACAATGTCCTGTGGAGCAGGGGCTGTTCAGGGCTCTGTCTTCCCGTCCGCCCTCCCTGGCAAAATCATGGAGTGAAACAGGCGCAAGGCTTTGGATAAAACCCCTCAGAGCACCCTGAGAGAGAAGGTTACTGGTGAGGGAAAGACACAGAGGGAGAGTGTAACCAGAGACTCCCTGCCCCCTCCTGTTCTGTCTGCTTCCCTGCTTTAATCTCTCTCTGCTGTCCTGGCAATGGGACAGCTCAGTAAATTAACGGGAGGTAACATTTCCTCCTCCTCTCTCAGGCAGTGTCATTCTTCACTCCATTTGGAAAGGGTGGGGAACCACAGAGAGAATGGGTACTGATGGCAGAGAGGGACTAAGGAAGAAAAAGGATGGAAATTACAAATTGCCAAAATTAGAGACAAAAGAACCATCCTGCAACTTGAAAAGGAATATTCCCATAATCTGTTTCAGGGACAATTTTGTGAAGTGTCAGTACTGAGAGGAGAAGTTCTCTAGCAGGCCTTGGAAGACTACTCCTCACAAGAACTACTGTTATGCTGCGCTCACATTAGCATCATTTTTCTTCAAGCACACCTATTATTGTTGGTTACCTCACCAGAAATAAACAGCCTTCCTTGCAGTCTTCATACTTTCATGAACCTTCATCCACTGGCATAACTAACACTCAGTTATCTTTTATATCCAGAATCACAGAATGGTTGATGTTGGAAGGGAGCTCTGGAAGTCATCTGGCCCAATTTCCCTGCTCAGCCAGGACCTTCTAGAGCCAGTTGCTCAGGACCATATTCAGATGTCTTTTGAGTATCTCCAAGCATGGAGACTGCAGCCTCTGGGCAACTTCCTCCAGTTTTCAGGCACGCTCATGGTAAAAAAAGTGTTTCCTGTTGTTCAGATGGAGCCTCCCGGGTTCCAGTTTGTGCCTTAACCAAATTTCTTATATAGAAAAGCAATTAACAGCATAGTTAGGAAGAGTTTGTGTGCTGTTGAGGATCCTGGAACATCAGTGGGGATGCAAAGTAGAGGTCCTGCCCCCTGCCCTTCTGTGTGTCCTGGGCCTCTGCCACAAGAAAAGCAAGGACCAACTGACAGTGTAGAAAGAACAAAAAGAACAGGGTGCTGCTGTGGGTTACTGCCTTGAGAAACAGAGCACTGAGCAGCTGTGGCAACAGCTACATCCTCAGCTGAGTCACAGCTACTGTCTGCTGTACCCTGAGGCTGCAGCAAGCACAGAAGTTTGCGGGGAATGGAGCAGATAATATAGGCCACAGTTCTTTTCACAGACAACTGCTCTTTTTTTCCCCCTATCATCTGCTATCTGTAAAGCTTTTCATTGAGGGAAAAAGAAAAATTCTGTATCTAGGAAAGCAGTTACTTAGAGCAACATCATCACTTCCTAAACTGTTTCTCCCACTAAATAACAATGAGTTATGTAGAGCACATGAAACGTGAAAGTGTCACCTTTATTAAGGTTATCCTTAAGTCAAGGAGCTTTTCAATGCAGAAGATGGGAAGCCAGAAATAAAACTACCCAGAACTCAGAGACAGTGGGGAGCAGAGATCATGCAAAAGACCAAATATCTACAGTCAGTATTTGACAGGCCATTAAGAAAGCACATTCACAGCTTTGGAGAGGGTCAGCTTGGAGTTTGTAACTATCACGAAATGGGAAACCAGGAACATTTGAAAGGTCTGTGGAACTATGCAAAACAGGGGGGGTTGGCATCCTGGTCTTAAAAACAGGAGTGGAGGAGTGTCTGCTACAGCCTCTAGGATGGGACCAGCACATGTCTTGGGTGCAGCTGCTAAGGCATGGAGGCCAAGATTTCTGGGCTGGGCAGCAGGAATAACCAAGCCAGACTTGCAAGAGGCAATGGTAGTTTACAAAATTCCTAAAGTGTTTATTTCTGTGTGAATCCATTTAGAAAATTTAAGTCTATGCTCAGTGTGACCTTTTTCTCTCATCATTTAAGTCGCTTTACAAGTGACTGAATACCAACAGATATTAAGTTTGTGTTTTTCTTTACCATCTGTACCTAACAAATCCAAATCCAACTATTTTATCAATACAGTGTAAACTTCACCTTTATCAAAGCATGGTTTCTATGGCAGGCATTACTGTTGCTCCTTTTTTTGTTGCAGCTGCAAATAAAAACTTTTAGGAGTGCCAAAGGAAAATTAAAATTAAAAAAAAAAAAATCAGCCTAAACCACCACAGTTCCAGCTATTTTCTAAGTCAGAGAAATCTGAGTGCAATCTGAGCTCCTTGAAAGATGTAGCAAATTACACAGATGTCATCTTAAGAATTTGTGCATGCAAGCAAAACAGTGTGTGCAAAAATACAGTCTGAAGACCAAGTTATACATAGCAGCTCCTATAAACAAGTAACAAATGCAGATGAATGGAAACAAAAGAATATCAAACTTCAACAGAGAAGAATTATTTGAAAAGTGGCAAAATCAGCAACAGCAGGCCAAATTGCACTGAGTAGGACATAGCACTCATTCCCAGTGAAACAGACTCACCAAGGCTGCTGACCCTGTGACAAGTTGATTGTAACTTCTCTGGAGATTTCCATTCCATTCCCTTCCTTTTAAAGAAACTGTTCTCTGTATGCATACGCTGATGACATAATCTATTCCATAACAGTATCTTGCATTTCCTTCTCCTAACTTAATAATTTACTGTGATATAGTGAAGAATTCTCATACCCTGAGGGGTAAGAACAAACTTATAATTATACAATGCAGGTGCAGTGCATGTTAGGAGTCTCATCTTGGCATAAATTTTATAAGACGTTTTATAGATGTTCAGCCAAACCTTTTGATGTTTTGGAAGCATATGCTCTCTTTCAATACTATTCTGTACATCCTAATTTTTAAGGGGATCAATTACTATTTTTACAAAATCAAACCCTTTAACTATTAGTAATCACAAATAGGGAAGCAAAATCAGTTTAATTAAAATTGTATTAATTTACTGAATTGTTCTGCTCATAAATGTGGTTCTCATGCAACTCAAGATTTTTAAAATACATTGTCTACATTGGGTTCACTGTTTTCACTCCCTCAAATAAAACCCTTGACCTTATTCTTCTGGTTTCCAGACAAAATGTGAACCTGTTAACATTGCCCTTCTATCCCAGCTATTAAAAGTAATTCCTTAAACTATGCTAGTAGCTCAAAACTTACCTATGAAAATGTAAACATCTTGTTTACTTCGTCTTCTGGCCTACTAGAATCACTTTCTGCACAGGCAGATGTTGGTAATTCCAGTGCTAACATCAGTACAAGATTTCTTGTATCAGAATTTGGTATTTTTAATAAAGCAACATACTCTTTCACTAAAAAGAGATCATGGAAGACAGGAAACAACTCTTCAAGGCGTCATGGATGAAACAGGGTAAATGGCAACCTCTGGTGGATCTGGAAGCTGGGGATTATTTTTAGAACTTAAAAGAACAGAGCTTCTACCTTCTTATTTCACACTAGTTGACTTTCTCCCAGGTGCATTACTTTGATCTCAGCCTCCCTGCCCAGCAGTAAGATCATGGCTCATTTGTCAAGGTAGAACAGAAAGTTCTGTGTTGTACAGCTGCTCCCAGTTACAAGTCTTGGGCTTTATGCATCAAACCTCTAAGCATTCCTTGGCGTTCCTTCCCATGCAGCTGATCCCTGGACCCTCCTCCCATTCCAGAATCTCTCAGATGGCATTGTCACTTTTCAGCCTCTTCCTCCCTCCAAGAGTCCTTTTTTCCAGGAACCCTTCGACACAGACTTTTCCTTCAAAAACACCAAGCCCCAAATTTTCCCAACATCAGTAATTTATGTGCTAAAGCACAACATGAGCCTCCTACTTGGTGGTTCTGCCTTATATCTCTTTATTAATGTATCAGTCTTTGTTTGGCCCAGCTGTTACCAAAATTTACAAGCAGCTTATAATTTTTGCAGCTGTAAGTAGCAGGCTTCTGCCCAAGAGTTCAAAATCCCCTCTAGGATATGCTATCTCAAGAAATCACACGAAATTCTCTTTATGTAGAACCTCCATTTCTGCAGAGATCTAACTCTCTAAATGGAAGACACTTCACAGATTAATCAAACAAAAATTCTTTATTTTGACACCTCAAGGCAGTAAAATACAAGTATACAAAAATATACAAAAGTGGCAGTGATAATGCAACTTGATGCAATTCTACAGAAATTTAATCCATCAGAATGGACTGCTTCATCAATAAACCTATCTGTAAAATATTGCACCATTTCATAGAGGGAGCACTCAGGAAGACAGTGTTTATACTCCAGGGAGGTACAGGAGCCCCTAAACTGGTATATTAGACTTCAGAGTAAGGCACCAATTGGCAAGTATGATTCTTGTTCTGTTCATCATATTGTGTGTAGGATAAATGCAAGATAATGCTGCACCTTTGTCAGCTGGAGGAAACACAGCCTTCATTTTCTAGGCAGAATAATAAAAAGAGCACATGCCTAGTTTTCCAGCCTCCCTCCATATACCTTTGTGCTTCCCATTCATAATTCTATCCTGAAAAATATATTTTAAAAGCCATACTTACATTTTAAAAAGCCGGAATAATGCCAATTTAGTGCTACAAAATGGAGAGACAGAGTGAAGTGAGCTGCCTGTAGTCCATATGTAATCCAGTATCCCAGGATTTAGGCTCTACCACAAAAAGAAAACAATGCCTACCTCCCACATCACACCAAGTGGGAGTAACTGCAGGTGGACACAGCAAGACATAAATTACACGATGAAGAAACTGTGGAAGGAATTTCCAAAAGAAGTGATAGATTATGCTGTTAAATGATCATGGATTAAGAAAGAAAACTCACAGAACAGGATACTAATGTAACACCCTTCCCTCTCGTTTACAAGGGAAAAAAACCTGCAGTGATAATTAATCCAAGCAACACACTTAGACTGTAAAAGAGATGCCTTGAATATTTTTGTTAATTAAAAAGACAAAAGATTCTCTTGTGCAAGGATGTAGAGTTTCAGGGTTTCAGTTGTACAGTGCAATTTATAGACTCCTGAGAAGCTGGTGGACTGAATGTCTATTGTGACACACAAGTACTAAGCAAAAAAATTCCTCAAAAGGAATATTCCATGCAGTTGCTCACTCTTGGGACTAAGGGGAGTTAATCTAGAATTTCTAGATTCAAAACTATTTCTGGGGCATTTTATGCAGGCATATTTGTCTGGGTCTCTATGTTTTGCTGATAATCTGGAATATCTTGTTCTCTAGATAACTTGGCTATAGAAGGAATGTAGAAAAATAGACTTTTAAGTGATCAAAATGGAAAGTGTTGGGTACTGAGAACAATAACCTTCCATTTTAGAGAGAGGGAGGATTCTCCTTTATAAGGAGCCCTTTTCTAATGTCCACGGAGTCAACTGTCCTGTATGAAGAACCATGCAGAAAGTATTTAAAATTGTTAAAGTACAAGCATAAGATAAGTGGCATCTTTTGACTGCTTTTCCTTTCAGAAAGCCTTAACTTAAAAACTGTACTAGTAATCCATTTTCATTTTCCCATTCACTTTGTTTACAAATGTCCTTACGTCTCCTTCCAAAGGACGTTCCCACTTCTTTCCAGTTCCAGTGCTGATCCTGTTTGCATCCCTTCCTATACATACAGAGCCAATTGGGATATCAGAATTTTAAACCCTGAACGGAGTCAGATTACAAGGAGAGTTCCCAGTTTCTTTTAGAAAAAGACAAAGAATTAGACTGGCACTCCTTGCTTCCCATCTGATGTCACAGTTCCTAAGAGTGAAAAGATATCCACAGTCGAAGTTCAGCTTTGGCAGTATCTCTCTTCAAACAGAGCTGGCAAGGTTATTTTCCTGGTAGATGGCCAGGAAACAGGTAAAGGTCCCGACAGAGTGTGCTACAATATTCTGACATTTCCTTGCAGCGGTGAAATTCGGTGCCTGGGGCATAACCTTCTCGTTGCTTGATTTGCCTATTCACCTAGATGTGAGATTAAAAAAACAAGAAATTAAGTAACTGGAAGGTTTAAAAAGAAGGAAGAAAAATGTCATTTCTTTCTGTACTCCCAGATTATTCTGTTTAATACATTAATTAGTCCCCTAGTTAAAAGAAGGATAAAGAACTAGGGTGCAGTTCCACAGCAGCTCAATTTGCTGTGGCCACACTGCTTTTTTCACTCATCCTTCCTCCACTTTCTCAATCTTTACCTTATATGAGTACTGGTGCTTTTGCAGCTGTGTTGTGTGCATGTTCAGGGAATGAATTCACTTAAAAAAAAGCTATTTCTATAGAAGAAAAGTAACTCTTAGCAGGCAGTATTAACTCTACTTCCAAGTTCACCATGCAACTCACACTAATGGAACAGAAGGAGTCAAAGAAACAGCATCTTTTACTTGGGTTAAACCGCTATATAAACTGTATATAAATAGGAAAGACAGAACGGGAAAGGAAAGAACAGGGAAGGAAAGAACTAGTGCTTTAACAGCAAGTAGATTAATCCTAGCATTTTGAAGCAATGGAAGGCCCTTCAAAACCCAGGTAGAAGTGGGAGAGTAAATGCCCCTGTGCTTTACCTTCACCAGCATGTCAGCCACGTGAGTGTGCCGGGAGTCCTCCGCAAACACCGAGGTGAGAGCCTCGACGTACCAGGAGCCACGCTTGGTGTTCCGCATGGCCGCAGTGCCTGGGAGAGAGCGCCCACTGTGAAGGCTTTTGGGGAACACAGACACACGGCACCTCCTTATGCCCAAACACCTAGGGGCCAGTACCTTTCAGACAAGCGTATCCACAGATCATATCCGAGCGTGTCGGCAGCCGCAGCCTCAGGCTCTCTTCCTTGTTCGCATCACTTTCCTCGCAGCCTGGAGAATCTGACCGCTCTTTGCCATCTCTTTGATCCACTCCCCGGTCCAACTCATCTGCCGTGGCAATAAACAAGGAGAGGGAGAAGGGGAGAAGACATTATCCTGAATTACTGGATGTAGCTTTCCTGTACTTCCTTAGTTTTGTGGTCAGCAATGCCACAACTACTGTCAAGCAGAAAGTTTTTGCATTAACTTTAGGCTTTCTCAGCTGTTTTAAACTCATCTTAAAGTTCTTCTGCACAAACTAATGCAGATACTAACAACTGCTGCACCTGCTTAACCTAACCTGACTTGATCTGTGTGATTTCTGCTCCCAACTCTTCCTGTGCAGAACATGGGATAACCACAAAACCAGGGAAGTTTCTGGTAGTTTTCCACCATTAATGGAAGGATTTGATGCCTAGCCATGAAGTTTTTATTTTCCACTCATAGCTATCTCAGAAATATCCAAAAATGTCTAGTGCACTTTGCAATGCTAACTATTTACTGCAGAACTCAAACAAGAGCTGTAATTTTGGTTGCTAAGATTTACACCCAGGACATGTAGAAAACCTGGACCAAGTATTTCACCTAGTTTTGATTACAATACCGCTTGTTTCAATTAAAAGCATAAATTGTGCAGCAGAAAAATGCAAAATAATCTGACCTCAAACATAAGAGAGAACTCCAGTCCATGGAGATTAGTTTAAAACCTGGAGTGCATTTAATGCCCTTTCTAGGATTCATTAGTATGTATTATGCAAGTGTAGATATTCTCAACTGGTTTTCTACATGATGAAGAATTTCTATTATAATCTCAAGTAATTGCTTAGTGGTGGTAACTTTGATAGTCCAGCTAAGAAAATTAAAATTACATTTTACAGATTTTCCATATAATTTTGCCGTTTTGTTTTCTTTTGTTCAAAGATGAGAATCTACTATTCTTACTTCCTAACAGCAGAATCCGAGTCTAGTGTTATGAGGCTTAAGTGTCCACTTCAGAGGCCTTCCCTCTAAGATGTTTCTCAATTTTTATTGCTAGCTCATGCCTAAATAATATATTTGGATTTCTAACCCTTTAGCAGGCAGTGGCACAGGTGGCATTGCATAGTTATGCTCAGAAAGTGGTCAGTTCGTAAGTCAGAAATATTGTTCTTTTCCTCTGAAAAGCAAGTAGCAGTGGGAGGGCTGTGATTGTCTGAATTAAAAGTCTCCATAGCTCAAAATTTCATAATGGCTTCCATTAAGTTCCTTTCTCATCTCTTTAGGGTAGCAATGCAATTTTTTTTCCCATTTTTAACCACACTTTTTTCTTGTCTTTTATTACACTTCTCAAAATCCTTCCAGTTCTTTGTCTTTTAAAACATTTAGTGTATTGTTCACTGTATATTTTATTTCAGAAGACTCAGGCAATTTTACTGTCAAACTTTATTATTCACATTGTCATAACTCCATTATGTATAAAATCAAAACTTTTTTTAATTAAAGCTTCAGAATTACACATCTTCCTCATGCATGTCTTCAAACACCACTTCAACCAACCTAACTAAAATGTGTAAAGCACTAACCCTTTGCATACTTAACCTCTAATTCATAGAATCACTGCCAAAGATTCATCTAGTGTATTTAAATTGTATTGAAGCTCCCAGATAGCTGTTCTGCCAATTAATTTAAATAAGTGCTAACTACCCAGCTATTAGCGTAATTTTTCACTCGTTTGAATTTACTAAGTTAAACACAGATACCAAGCAACTTCAAAGTTTCATTTTATGCCACGTTGAAACTCCCTCCCATTGTTTTCTGTTGCCACTGTTTTGATCCATGACTGTAGGTGGATTACTTAATTCTTAGTAGATTCTGGCCAAAAGCTCTTTGGGAATTGGACTGTACCAACATTTCTTTATCTACATTTTAAAAATGTGTCATTAATAGAAGATAGAGCAGGCGTACAATGTAAGGTTAGAGAAGAAGAATAACTTATGCACTTCTCATCTTATTTCAACTAGTTCCAGCTAACTTGCATGGCACAGATGGATTGACTACTATTTCAAAGTTGACAATACTATTTATACAGTCCTTTGAATGCTGTCTAAAGGATACATATTTTTGTTGACAGTTTAATTACTTTGTAACTGGCTTTCCCCTCCAACTATTAATCAAGGTTCAAAAGAGGTTAGACAAGGGACGTTTTTGCCTTCTTGTTGTTTCTTTTATTAAATTGACGTTTTCCTTCCAGTTTTTCAAGTATCTTAACCCTTTGTCTATTGCAATATCCTAGTTCTAAACATGGGGCATAGCAAGCTTTACCACTCTTCTTTAACTGCAACTTTTTTGGGAATATGAAGGCGAAGCTTGATTTCTTAGCCTTAACAGACTCATTATGGTAACATTACAGTCAAATAAACATAATTACCTAATGAGGTCAGCTGAAAACTATGGCTTATTGCACTTATTTCCACCCTGAGTCTGCACATTCACATTTGTTCAAGAGTATCTAAATTTTCATTCCCATAAGGAAAGCAATCAGATTCAATTCGTATTGTAAACATGCATGTTACAATATTCCCAAATATTTAAAAGGAACAAATATTTCTGATCACCCAAATACTTAATGTAGACTTTAGGTTTTTCTCTGCATTGGGAATAAACAAGAGTAGAGACTAGAGGATAAACTGTAAAGCTTGCTAAAAATAAGAAAGAAGGGAGACAACTGCGAGAAACAAGAGAAAAGCAGAGGGGAAAGCATACACACTAGGAAAACTCCTCTATCACAATGGGGGAAAAAAAAACTGTAAGACAGAGCTTCACTTTGGAATATCTGCAATTTCACAGAGTCCAAATACTTGAGGGAAAAATTTGCAGATTAGCAGATCTGAAAGGTAGTTAGTTACAGATGTGTTTGTTTAGTTACAAAATGAAGGAAAAGGAACAGCAGAATTTAAAAAAAAGGTACAGAAAGCACAGAAGAAGAACAAGTCTATAAGAACCATGAAAAGAGTTCTGTATAACATCATTATGTGGAAAAGGGTGGAAGGAAAGTTCATTTGATGCTGAAAACAGGCTGAAGAAAAGGAAAGAGACAAAACTGCAAAAATACTTGGAACCAACTCTGACAGCTCGAGAGATAACCACAAGAGACACAGCACATGGAGGATCAATAGACAGACAGGACCTCGGCAAGGCTCTGGTGCTAGTGTACTGCTCCACACTGTGCTGCTATTTGTGCATCATGTGCCCCACTCCCCCTACTGCAAAGCACAGTACGAGGAAGCCTCAAGGAATAAGTGGGATACAGCAGAGCTTTATGTCACTGAGGTGCTCTGGGGTCTGCAAGTCAATGCACACACCTCATGCAGAGCTAAAGACACTTACAGAGCAACAGATGCAGTGGCAGCAGCAGGGCAGAGGGGAGTGAATATGGGTCCCACTTACACCTGAGAGAAGCAAAGAGGAAAGTTGACAGCAAGTTGAATGTGAGGGTGTGCATGTGTGAAAAATGAGCCTTAATGGCATGCCAAGCACATGGCTTTTAGTGTTTGGGCACTCACCTCCCCGGCAGGCCTGAATAAAGAACATTTTGGGCTTATTCTGGAGATATGGGCAGTTTGCATTATCAAAGAGCCGGAAAGCTTCCTGCAACTGAGAGAAGAAACAAGAAATTTCTTCAATGTAGCCCTCTGTTAGCCAAACCCAGTCTCACCTTGCTTCCCTGTATTTTCCTTATTACCTCACCAGTCTTGGTATCCTCCCCTTTACCTGTAAACTCAGTGTGTGAAAAACACATCCCTTTTCCACCCTCTCCCAGGTTCATACTTGCTTAGGTTCATGCACTCTACCTAGTATTTATACAGAGAGACGGTTTCTCCTACTTGCCATTTTTAATTTTTCCAGGCCTCTCACAGACAGACTCCTGCACTTTTTTTCCCTCCAGCCCTTGTTTTTTTCTATTTGAAAAAATGTGAATCCTGTCCTGCATAATTTCTTTTTTTTTTTGTAAACATTGTTACTGCCCTAGAGATAACCTACAACAAGAGATGAGGACTCAGCAACACACCTCTAGTAGTTTGCCATCACTGCCATAAACCCCACCTTCCACACCATGGGAAAGCAGAGCTATAATGCAGGAATCCACATCTCGGTGATCTCGCAACATGGAGAATCTCTCCAATGCATTCTGCATCTCCTAGAACAGGGAAAAAATAAAATAGTTCAATACTTTCCAGACTTCCATAGGGAAAGTGAATCAGTTTTCTGAGAAGAACACAAATGGCCCTCCTGTTACAAAGAAAACCCCTACACACATCAAATTTATGTGAAAAAGATTTGTTCTGTTAAAAAAGAAAAAAGGCAAAATATTCTTGTTCCTTTATACGATATTCACTCCTAAGTATAACACTGTGAAGCAGGAATCACTTAGGCCAACAGAGGAAACCAAGTGATATTTTGCAGAAGTTTTATAATGACACTGGAATCTGACTGGGATATTGGAGCAACTTAACAGATATGTACTCTCTAGGACTTCAGGCATTCGGACACTAGTGGTCAATTCAAAATTTAAACTGGAAAACTTCAGGAGCTCTGACAACATGGTAGGCAGAAATATTTTGTTTCAATGTTGCAAAAGTTCTGTTCTTGAATAAAACACTCTTTCACAAGTCTTGTATCACTTGAACTCGTAGGGATTTAAAAGGGCTAAGTCAAATGATGCTGGAGAAGACAGCCACTGCATTCCTAGGGAGAGTAGCTTGATTAAGTTAGTCATGGAACACAACCAATTTTCCTAAGTGAAGCACATACACGGTTTTAATGAAGACTGAAAGAATGGAAGTGGACTGCATGGATATTGGAAGACTGATAAACAGGATGCCAATTGACTTCATCAATGAAAGGACTTGAAAACATCACAATAGCAAAGGCTACATCAAATATTTGCAGAGTTTAACTTTTAGGAGAGTAGGACACTGGAAAAGTTTATCTAGAGCAAACTGGAGATTTTATTCATTTGTGCTTTTAACACACATGCCAGGTGTGCTATCAAAATTCTAGCCCCTTGCAGTAGGGTCAGATTGGAGTCGTACCTCTTGTAGGCCTTTGTGATACTACTATCCATTGGAAGAACTCAGCCTTCCAAGCTTTCTCATGTTGATCAGTATGAGAGCAGATATCATCACGTTTAGCCTTATTTTCTATTCTTAAGTGATAATTCACATCTTCAAAGCTTAGCAACTACCAGAGGGAACCTCTTGAGACAATTATGAAACAAACTCTCGTCCACACCAGTTGTGAGTACTGGGATCACCCCCTTACCTGTGCAGTTTGATCACACAAAACAGTGACCCGATACCCGAGGCGCCTGAAAAGCATCTCCAGGGAAGCACAGTCCACGTCTCCCCCTGCGCGATGCTCCAGGTCGCTCCCGCTGCTGAAACGGACATTGCTGAGGATCAGCGCTAAGCCTCGGGGCTCTGATGTCAGCTTGTATGCCTGAAAGGAAGATTAAAAACAGGTAAATTTAGACTGCACAAGGAAATAATGATGTGTTAGAATAGAACAGCAGTCTACTTGATATGCCTGCGCTTGCCAGCCTCCACAACTGACAGTGCTACAATACTATTATTAATAAGTTAGACTGGCTTGCCTTATTCCTCATTTTAAAAGACACATTTAAAAAGCTTATCCATTTCAAGCAGTTAATTAGATATTGCTAACCCTTTCTCACCTTTCCTCACCCCAGCAGGGCCCCACACATTTGTGCCACCCCCATGAAAGGACAACAGTATGGAAAATTTAGCTAACATTTCTTAATTGCTGTTGGGAGCAGACAGATGTAAAATAGCAATGAGTGTAATTGCAACAGCAAGAAACTTGACATCAGTCATTGACTCTTAAAATTATGCAAAAGAGTTTATCAGGATAAGAACTAATTTAAGAGGGGTGTCTTCAGATTAAGTTCCCTCTCTGTCCCTACCACTCTAAAACAAATCAATAGCAATTCACTTACTACACTCCTGTAAATTGGAAGCAAAATTTAATACCAAAGGAGAATATCAAATAAGGTGTATCCAGGCACAAATGTTAAAGGAGCCTAGTCAAGCTCACACTGGCACTGCTTATTAATCAAGTGACCCCCACAAACAGTTCTAAAAAACCCCAGAACAACCCCCCAAAAAAACCAAACTCAATCCAAACAAAAAGCAACACACAAACAACTGTTTTGTTATACACAGAGCCTCTGACATTGTATAACCCTAATGAAGTGTTTATCCCACGACACAAAGTAATTTTTCCTTATGCCCACCCCACCACAATCTATCTGCTTTACAGACAAAATCAACAAAAAGTAGTTAGATTACATATATAACTTCAAACACTGCAGCAGAAGATTAGAAATTCAGATTGCTCTACCCACAGGTGGAATTCTAGCACACAATCCTGATCTGGTTCTTAAGCCTAAGGACTCTATTGGGTGCAGCTGGCAATTAAGACAGCCAACTTACTACTGATCTTACAGTCATTTACAGGGTTTGTCAAACTCCAGAAGATGAGGACACAGACAAATAAACTTGAGGCAATAATACAGACGGCTCATAGAGAGCAGTAGTAGAGAAGTCGTTTCACGAAGCTCCTCGTGATCAAAAAAACAGAGGCAGAAATTTGTTCAGAGTTACAGAACTTCTCAGGATTTCTTGGCACTTGTAAATGAGAACCATATCAAATGGAGCATGACTGGTGGTGACACCTTTCAGTTACACAAATAGCACAATTCTGATCTGCATCCCAATGAAGCATTTCAACTCAATTTAAAGTGGCACATGCTCAGCTGAGAGATCCAAACATCTCACATCTCTCACACCTTAAGATTTTCTCTGCCAACAGCTTACCAAGTGCTGATGATTGCGATAAAATTCAGGACTGCAATACTTCACTGGAGGAATTGAGGGACCATCTCCATTATCCAAGGAGTGTTCTATTGGTTCTGTGCAAAACCAAATATATCAATAAAATAAAAAAACAATTCAGACACAAAGCCTCTGCATTAAGGTAGAAACTTGCAAATTCTGAATTATATTCATTTATGCATATTTCATACCTCCAAAAATTTTGTTTGATCAAGGACTACTGACACAAAATGAAACACAGAAGAGAAAAAAAAAAGTACTGTAATGGTATACTTATTTTATTTATTTTAACCAACAGCTTTTATTTTTGCTTGTATGTGGGTTAGCCTTATCTAAGGCCTAGTCTACAGAATATGAAAACAGAATTCTCATCTAATTTAAGATCCTTGTGCTTTCTGCTGTTTTGTACAGTATGTTCTTACTTTCAAAGTTTGGCTGACAAAATGTTGCTAGAAAATTTCAAAGAGAATAGCTCTTTTCTTTCATAAAAGGCCTCCCATGCTGAACACATGCATAAGTGATCAAATGAGACAACTTTAACTTTCATATAGTGCAAAGCCTTTTTCTTTTTTTATCTGCCTCTGAACACTTTCCTCTGGATAACAGCAGATGAGGGGAATGATAATCAACTATTTGCCATTTGCAGACAAACACTCACTCCTCTGTACCGAAGAGACTGAGCTAATGACATTCACGATCTCTTCTGAAATCCTCTTTCAGCCTTTTGAGGCATGGCTCTCCTGGTTGAAGGAACATATGCTCTAAAAAAATCAAAACAACTCAACCTAAAACCCGTGCACATAAATAAAAAGTTTCCAAAAAATTAGACACTTGTTCTTTAACACCAGAGAGAGCTCCGAGTAACCAGCATAAATGTAAACCTGTGGTTAGGAAAAAAGTACTCCAGGCATTACCAGAGGCAACATAAAAAACTAGCAAAGAGATTCATTCCAAAAATTGTTTATTAGGCCAGTCCCCTGGTCTACGTTGCAAATACATGTTAGTGAAAAGCTGATTTGCTGCACTTGACAGAAGCTACAGAAAACCAAGTTGGACCCACATAACACATATAAGGCCTTAAACCAATTTTTTAAGAAGGAAGCCTTGGTTAAGGAATACTGCCTGAAGTCAGTATCTTATCAGAACGCTAGCTCAATGAAATTCTATTACAAATCTCAGAGAAAATCTTTGCAAAATCTAGAATTTTACTGACACATACTGTTTTAAGCAACAAAGTGTCCCCTAAGAACAAATGAAGCTAATAAGAAACATGTATTGGCTGTCTCTTCCCATATGCTAAAGTACCCTCTTCAACCATAATATAGTCACTTTACTGTCAAGTTTGTATTCCTGGGATGAGCAAAGTAGTAGCAAGCTTATTTTTAGACCTGAATTAAGACAGTATTAAGAAATTGGCAGGAGCCAGCGAGGTAGCAAATTATGAGCAACTCACCAAGCCAACGGGGTCTCTTTGAATTACAGGACTCACTGACAGGGTGTGGAAGATCTGACTCATGACAGCGTTCAAGCTACAAGACATGAATAAACCATGAAAAAGAATAGCATAAGATAGCTAATTTTTTTCTCTATAGTACAAAGCTGAAGGTATCATGGAAGAAAAGATACATGCATTATATACACATAAAAATGACTGAAATATACTATTATGGTCCACTTCCAAAAGAAACATCATGACAAGACAGCAGCAGCACTTTCATTCAATGCAAGACTGCTCCCCTTCTTTGATTATCTCCACTTCTACCCAAATCCTCAGTTTAGAATCTTCACACTGGGGTCATCTTAGCTTCCTTGGTTTCAACAATAAGCCTATTTGTCTGGTGATTCCTATTTTTTTTTTTGCTGTCAAGATTTCATTGTTTGTATAGTAAAGCAAAATTCAAAACAAAAAATTAAAAGGGTAGTCTGATTAATCTTACATTTTAATAAGGGAACATTTGTTCAGAAGTATTTGCTCTCCCTTCCTTTGTATAAAATATGTTTACTGAGAGTTTCCATCCTTGCCAGCGCACTAAGAACATAGAATCTTTGCAAGATTCTTCCTTTAGTACAACACTAACTACACATAGTGAAAAGGTGAAAAAAAAAAAAAACAACAAAAGAAAGAAAAAAAAAGTATTTGTTTCCTTAATAGTCCATTCAGTAAATCACTGAATATTAAACCAAAAAAGCTCAGAGAAAGAAAATACTTCCCTTTCAATTTTTGGATTATTGATACACATCAATTAAGAACTTGTTGGATGCAAGAAAACTGCAAGAACTTTGTACAGTTGAACAAGAAGTGCAAAGTCTGTGCCTGGGGTGGATAACTCCCAGGCACCAATATATCCTGGGGGCCACCCAGCTGGGAAGAAGCTCGGGAGAAAAGGACTTGGTGCTGCCAAGCCAAGTAGGATCCAGCAGGGTACCCTTGGCACAAAGGCAAGTGGTACCCTGGGCTGCACTAGGAGAAGGATGCCAGCAGAAAAGACAAAGAGAGTGATCCCTCATGGAGAATTCATCCATGTGCATGAATACCTGAAAGGAGGGCACAAAGAGGACAGAGCCAGGCTCTTTCCAGTGGTGCCCAGTGACAGACCCAGAGGCCATGGGCACAAACTGAAGCACAGGAGACTCCCTCTCAAACACCAGGAAACACTTTTTTATTGTGAGGTGCCAGAGCATTGCAGGAGACTGCCCAGAGAGGCTGAAGTCTCCATCCTTGCAGATATTCAGAAACTGCCTGGATGTGACCCTGGAAGCCTTCTGAAGGGAATACTTGAGCAGGGAGTTGGAACAGACGACTTCCAGAGGTCCTTTCAATCTCTACCACCTTGTGACTCTATGAAAAGTCTCTTCTACCCAAGTTTCTTCCTCTCTGCTTTTACTAAGGCTACTACAAGTTTCAACTTGCAAAAAAAAAAAAAAACATTCTACCCTTTGTAAACAAGTAAGTTTTTCCCATTTCATAAAGTTCCTTTTGTGCCCAAGCCCAATCTGAAATGCAAGCCAACCACTGTATTTTTTAAAAACTGTTGTACCCTTGCAATCTCATGGTTGGACATTGTCCTCAGGATCACTGCCTCCAGATGCTGCTGGTGGGTTTCTCGCAGAGCTTCGCAGAAGGCTGAGAAGGCGTTGGGGCCTCTCTTGGGCAGCAAATTCAGGAATTCCACATTTCGGTCAAAGCTCCCAGACTTGGCCTGAACCCAGAGGGAAAAAACCAAAATCCATACTCAAGTAACCCCCAACATAATTAACTTTCAATGAATCATCATAACTTTTTTTTGTATTATTTCAGAAAAACATTCCACCACTATGCTTAGCTGGGCTAGAACCATTATCATACTCTTCCTAGTTGATTTCCCTCACACTCCTCTGTTCCTCTCCTGTTCCCTCTTTGCTCAAGAGTGGGAGTACATGACAACACAAGCCAACAATTCATACGCAACCACACACAGTAATACACTGTATTGTCTCTAAAATTTTACTTCCAGTTACCCTTGGAATAGTATCTGCTTCTCCTCACTGAGTACACAAAGTTGAAAACACGCTTCTACTACTATCCAATAGTTTATGGTCTCATGCAGATAGTCAAATCCTCCAGAAAACATTAAGTAAAATAACTATTATATGCAGTCAATTTCAGAATGGTATTTCCTATGTACAGAGAAATATTTAAACAAATGAAGCAACACATACTAGTATATGTGGAAAAGTAACCAACAAAAAATGATACCATGCCAAGTTCTAATTTTTAGAATATTAACAAGTATTTGCCAACAAAATGTGCAATTTACACAACTATACCCTATCCTGTGAAATATAAACCACACACACAAAAAAAAAATCACATACCAAAATACTGGGAATCAGAAATATTTTTTTTTATTTAGAATTCATCCTATTTTTTTAAATTATCACTTAGATCCAATATTTCACCTTCGGTGGGAATAGCTGATGAGTTACACAGAACTAAGGCCTAACAATTCAGCAGTCACATGAAAATCAGGAAAAAAAAGAAGCCTTGAGGAACATGTGTAAGTCTTCTGCTACAGAAGATATCACACCACCTGGTTTCATTCATAATTAGCAAGCTCGTCATCAAAAATAGTTTGGTTTTTGTCCCAACACACTGTTTGAGAGGATATTGCAAAATTTTGTTGATTCAATATTTATGAACCTATTTAGAATTTTAGGCCTATTCATTCATTACTAAGTGCATTTATCTTTATCAACAGTGTTCCTTGACTTCAGTGGTCTGTCCTTTCCCTTATTTATCAAACTTTTTTTCTACAAATTGGTCTCGATTTACTACAGGAAACAAGTAATTTTATTTCACAAATGGCCTCCTTCCCTTAACAGTGTAAGTACCATTTCCTGCTCCCACAGGACCCTGAATTTTCAGAGTACTATTGACTAGAAGTACCAATAATAATGTCTTACTTGTGTCTTCCCAGAAGTATGAAGGTACCTTTCTCCTGGTAACACTGCTCCATTAGTCCATCAAAAATAACCAGCTCCATATATTTGTATCTTGCCGTAAGCTCACTGAATTTCATTGTAACTAATAAAGTAAATTGAGACTTGATTTCTAAAGTAGCTAATGAATTTTTCTTCCTTTCTAGTAGACCTGTAGCTGTTTTGAGACAAGCTAAAGGTCATTCATCTTTTTCACAGTCTATGACTCTAAGGCATAAATGACAGTTAAGAACACACGCTGACCTCAAGAACCAGAATGTTAGTTTCATTGAAAAGTTAAGAAATTTCCATAATGCTCATACTCTGCCCTTTGCATGCACAGAAGTCAGCTTTTGGCAGACTTCTTCTTTAATGCTTCCTTAAACACACTAAGGGCTGTGCCTCCTGATAGGACTTCATCTTCAACATCACATTTAGGTTATGCTAAATAATGTTCAGCAAACATTCAGAAGTTAATAAGACATTTCTTTCATTTTATTTCCCAATACATCCTTGATTTATTTTCTTTCCCTCACAGATGGGTTTGATAATCTGCATAACAGAAACTAGCTGTAAATAAATTTTGAATTCCTGTCAAAATTTCGTATTAGTCTTATTATACACCTGCAGAATCTGTAGAAAAAGCATATAAAATTGACAAACATCCTAATCAAACTTACGTCACTTGTCAAAACCAGTGATCCCTTCATTATTGTCTAGTGATCAACAATTTAAATCTCTGTATCTATACAATCTCAGCCTTTGATTACAGCACAGAGTACTAAATTTATTTAAAAAGCAAGAAAGCTCTTGCTACCATATCTGCAATTTTAAAAGTCCATCCCAGAGCTCTGGAAGAACATCTGATGCTCCAACAAGAGGGCATTTATGCAAGCAGATGTTGGAGCTTGCCTTAAAAACAGCCGTTTCCACTGTCCCACTTAATTTCCACCATAATTTTTTCTCCTGTGTTTGAAATCCTCCTCTGCTGGGTTTTCACCTAAATAATTAAACATCATTTTCACTACAAAGTAAACACAGTGTTTTTCTTTACTCTTTATTGAAAATGTGTACAGTGGAAAAAAACTCACATGGTTTAGTATCTTTCTGAATGACCCAATTTAAATTCAATACTGTCAGATCCTACTATCTCCTCACATTTCAGATATCAAAGGAAGCAGCTTCTATTTACTGTTTCTTCTCCAATGTTGTACACCTATAAACTCTTTACTTACTCTTCACATTCCTTGTGAGCTCCTCATCCAGTTCAACCACCTTTGTTTTCAGTGGCTCTTCCTGTAACACACTCCCCCTCCCATCTTTATCTTACCTGTGGTAAAGTTTCAGTACTGGTTTGACACCCTACATTTGGAAAAAAATTCATGCTTCATCTCCTTGAGCTCCTTGATTTATTTCACTTTCTTTACAGAAATTTATTTAAGTGCTCTATTTCCAGAACCATTTTCTTCTTTTGTTTAGCTTAAATCAAGCCAACAGGACCAGTGTAGCTGTTGTGTTTTTTAAAAAAGATAATTCAGAACGTAACTATTTATCCAGATCTTGATTTCCTGACTTATTGCAGGAACAGGAGAATATATATATAGAACCAGTCAGTTATAAAATCCAGAAGAATCCATTCTCTTTCATCAGACAATGGCATTTGGCTCCTCCTGTTTCCATTAAGGTATCTGACGATCAGCATCACAACACATTTTCAATAACAGGCTACTTAACAGCACTTCCAAGACTGTGCTCACATTTGACAGAGTCAGGAAGAATATTAAAAATTCACAGACCTGCCACAGGAAAATGAAAGGTAAGACAAAGTGTTTTACATTCAAGTGTTTTTTTATAAATGCACTTTACTTTTTTTCTCCATAGCACTGTTATTATGCGTAGGACTTTATCCAGTAAATGTTCCCTTCATTTCTATCCTTCTAGTACAATGCACATTTTGCAGTTCCAGCTTTCCTTCTACCTCTGCCATATTTCTATTTTTGTTGCAATTTCCAGATCAATAGCCTGCAATGGTAGTTCAAGTCACTCTGTTCTCTTGCTCAGGCTGCAACTGCTATTTATATACATTTAAGCTCTTAGTTAGGTGTGTTCTTTGTACTAGGCATATTTGTTCCACTAAGCTATTACTCTTTACCTGACTTACCTATCATAACACCTTTCGCCTTACTGATAAACCATTACTAAGTACTGTTGCATTCCCCTTTACTCATTTACATCTGGAGGGGAAGATTCCTCTAGGCTCCTTCCCTTCAGTCCAATACTTTTTAACTATAACTTTGCCAAAAAGAGTACTTTCTCTGGCATTATCTTGAGAGGATTTTTTTTCCTTTTTTTTTTTTCTCTCTGTTCTCCCTGTACCTCCTTAGGTGACAAAGTGCAGGCCACCAAAAGCCCACCCCTACTCACCATCCACACTTCAGCAATGCTGTTGCTTAACCCCTGCAGGCTGCTATGCATCAGAGACTCAGAGAGACTTCCTCCCCAAATGGGATGGTGGGGAGAATCCAAAGAATGAAAGTGAGAAAAGTTCAGATAAAGATGGTTTAATAGGTAAAGCGAAAGGCACACACACAAAGCAAAACAAAGAATTCATCCACTACTTCCTGTTGGCAGGCAGGTATCCAGCCATTCTAAGGACAACAGGGCTCCATCACTCACAATGGTGACTCAGAATCACAGAATATTCTGAGTGGGAAGGATCCACAAGGATCATTGAGTCCAGCTCTTAAGTGAATGGCCCATACAGACCTTGGCATCATTAGCACCATGCTCTGCTACTCAGTTTCCCCTTTCTCCTTCTTCCCTGACCTTTACATGCTGACCGTGACACCAAACTGAGTGGGAGATCCCTGGGGTCACCTGGGGTCAGCTGTCTTGGATGTGTCCTCTCCCAATTTCTTGTGCACCTCCAGCATTGCTGGTGGGGTGAGAAGAAAAGGCCTTGGCTCTGGGTCAGCACTGCTGAGCAATAACTAAAACACCTCTACAATAACAACACTGCTTCCAGTACAAATCCAAAGCACAGCCCCACACCAGCTACTATGAAGAAATTAGCTTCTCCAGCCCAAACCCAGGGAAGTCTTTGATTCATTTTCTGGCTTTCACTGTTTCAAGGTATCTTTGTTCTCTTCCACTAGGGAATTGGAACTATTTCAGGTGAGACTGCCTGCAGCTCCCACAATTCAGCACTGATATCCTTGACAGGCCCCATGAGGCATCTAATAGTATCTTTGACACTGCATCAAAGTATGTAAAGTGATTCACATTATCTTTGACAATGACTCAAAATTAATCAGGAAGTTATTTCTTCACTGCTATCAAAACCTTATCAGTCTCAGGTTTACACTTTCTACACTCACGCCCAAAAAATAGCTCATAATCCTATTTGTCAACATCTGTTCTTTATTATGAGACCCTGAACTTTGCTAAGGGACTAAAAAACTCCCTCAGTTCCTTACTTGAGCCCTGACTTGCACTTGACATGCAGCTTCAACCACTTCCTTTCTACTCTGCTTTCTGTGAAGACCTGTGTGTCCATCCTGCACAGTGTTCTGTGCATTACCATCCATCCCTCTGGGAGAAATCCCAAGCTATTTCCAATGACTTCTCTCCACAGTATGCACTGCACGGGGAAAGTAGCACAAGCCTAAAAACAAACAGCATTTGTTATTTCACAGTGAGCCTTTAACCTTGCAAGGTGCTTCATGCAATTTACAAAAACATATATGAAACACAAATTCCCTCTATGGAGGGTGCCACAACAAAATAGTATATGGTATATAACATACTCGTTTACTTATTTTCACAGTACTGTTTTGGAAATACATATTATTCCTGCTTCTACAGGCGGAAGAAAAAATGTAAGCACAAAATTACGGTAAAGGACTGGAAGTTGCGACCTGATCCACTAAGCGCAGCCTGCTGCACCTGCACACCAGAACAGAGGGAATCCTAGAGGGAATGCCCTTTTTCATGCTACAAAAGCACCTTACAGTTCTCCTGCTCGCTGCAGCCGAGCCCCTGCAGGTTCTCTGAGCACAACCCCACTGAAAGGTGCGGGTAACAGAGGAGTTTTTCCACGCTGCCACTGCAAGGAACGACACCGAGCTCAGCCGGAGACAAAGCGCGCGGCGCAGGCGACAACCCGCGTACCTGTATCATTTCCACCATCTCGGCGGTGATGATGTCCTTCTCTACCATGTGCTCCACCAGCACATTCAACACCAGCTGCTTGGCCAGCATCACCCGGTTCTTCCTGAGCGCTTCCTGGTGGCACCGCTGCATGCCGCACGCCGCCAGCATCCCGGCGGGAGCGGGCACGGCAGGGCCGAGCGCCGCGCCAAGGAGCCACCCGTGTCCGCTCCCGACTTCGGGCCCGGGAGGAACCGGCGGGACCCCGCGGGCCGCGGCCGCCGCCTGACGGGCGGAAGGGAGCCCGTCCCGCCTTTTCCCGGCGGGCGGAAGGGAGCCCGTCCCGCCTTTTCCCGGCGGCCCCCGCGATTCAAACGGCGGGACGCGCTTCCCGCCGTCACGTGACCGCCGCGGGAGCGCTTTGCCGCCTCTTCCTGCCCGGGCTGGGGCGCGGCTCCTCAGGGGTGCGGCGGGGCCGGGCCCCAGGGAGTGGTGGCGGCGCTGCGGCGTTCCTGGGAAGAGAGAGAAGAGAGAGTGCCGGCTCCGGGCCTTTTTTTTTTTTTTTTTTTTTTTTTTAACCTGTTTTAGTTTCTTTACCCCCTGCCGAGATGGGTTTCTGCGGAAATCCGCTGCGATCAGAAATGAAAACGTGCTGTAATTAAGAGGGAGGGAGAAATGGAGCACGCGGGATGTGCAGAGGAATACGAAGGGAAATGCAAAAGGAAAATCAAGTGAGCATCCTAGTGAAAGCAGATTCACAGCTCTCATTACAGAATAGCCGAATCAATTGGAAAAATCAGTTGGAAAAGACCTCTGAGATCGCCAAGTCCAACCTGTGACCGAACACCACCATGGCAACTAGACCGAGTGCCACATCCAGCCTTTGCGTAAACAACTCCGGGGATGGTGACTCCACCATTTCCCTGGCAGTCCATTCCAATGCTCAACAACCCTCCTGAGAAGAAATTCCTCCTGATTCCAGTCTGACTTCCCCCTGGCACAGCTTGAGGCCATTTCCTCTGGTCCTGTCTCTGGTTGCCTAAGAGAAGAGACCAAACCCCACTTGGCTGCAATCTCCTTTCAGGGAATTGCAGAGAACGATAAGGTATCCCCTGAGCCTTCTCCAGGCTAAACAACCCCAGCTCCCACAGCTGCTGCTCATACAACTTACAAAAAAAGTCACATAAAGCTTCAGATGGCTTCTGCACACAGATTCTTTAGCACCCAGATTTCCTATGTCCCAGTGCATGGGAATTCTGTCTGCTAAAGCTTAACACACGTCCAAAGGCTTCACAGTCTTTACAAATGTTGAAGACAAAATTGTACTGATCCTAACTGGTGACATTTTTAGTCCTTGTTTTGGCTAGTTTTTAGTGTGTGCTGGTCACCTGAATTTCTTCCCGACTCTTGGCAATTTGGTGCACTCTGGCAGGTCCTGAGTTGCCCAGTTCAAGAGTCTGAGTTTCTATGCCTGTGTCACATACCTGTGACACCTTTTGGTGAGGTTTTTTTCTTTTTTATTAGCAGATACAGGAGGGAAATGCAAGTATTTGGCATGAAAGAAATCACATTGCCTTGATCAGCAAGCTTGTCTCTCCTAATACTTCCGTGATAGAGGTATCATAATTGGTTCATCAATAATGATAATAAAGTGATGCAGCTTTCAATTCAGAAATGGAACTCCTCTCTCTTTTCTAAGCCAAGATTAACAAATAAGCAGAATGCAAGCAAAAGCATGGCTTTGTGGAGTATTTCTTTTGGGAGGAAAAATTACCATTGCCACCAGGAATTTTTAAAGCAATCCTGTTTATTTATAAACAACACAAAAGGTATTTTTTTTCTTCTTTGAACTATAAAGAATCAAACAATAAGAAATAATTTATTTGCCTATGGTTTGATGGTTCCTCATATTAATTAAAGATGCAGCCATGAGCCAGGCTGTGATGATTGCTGCTCTCCTTCACAGGAGATTTAGACAACCATTTTTATTTTTTTTAATTTGGACATTCACCAGATGCAAATGCATCTCTTTGCATACTGCAGACCACTTGTACACTGCAGAGCCAATCAGTTTAGCTCACCCATTTAAAAAGGCACAGCATCACTGATCAGTGAGAGCTAGAACCTGCCTACAGCCTAGACACATCATGATGAAGGCCAAATATGTCTTGAGACTGTTGTCCTCAGGTACTCCGCTGCCTTGGCAGACAGACTGGACCTTTCCAGAGCCCACAGAGGCCTGGAGGAGCTTTGGCCTTTCTGTGCATGATGACAATGAAGTGTGTCAGGCCATCTGTTAGAGCACACCTGTAATACAGCAGCCATACACACTATTGTAGAGCCATGAAGTCCAAGCAGAGTATGCTTACATGTGTGTGTATCCCATCACTGGCCTCTCTTGCAGGGGGAAAACTCATCTCCCTCTTGTCCTCCACTGGCTGTGTGGGATGAGAACTTTGTGAACAACAGAAGTCATTTGATGCATACTATCAGCTTTTCAACCCTAAGTGACAAATATCAGGTGGTACCAGCTTCCAGGTGGAGTCAGACACTCTCACCTCAGTCACACTGCCATGTAGCACAGTTGAGGATGTGGAGCAGGTGTGGCAGAGGGACAGTAACAAACAGCTCAGACCATAAATTTGTGTTGCTGCAAAACAGCAACATGGGGAGTGCAGGGTTGTTCTCTCTGTAGGGATTTTGGGGTGGCTGATGACCACACAGACTCAGCAATATTGCTGTTTGCAATGCACAGGCAGAACATGCTTAGTGTTTGTTGTTTCTATTCCTCCCCTTTTCCAGGCAGGTTCTTCTGGCTGCATCCTTCAGTTCTCATTCAGAGGTTTTATGGCAACTTTGTCTCTTCTCAGGATTTACTTCTCCTGTCCCATAAAGGTGTATCTCTAGTTTGAGAACATTGCCATACATAACATACATATGTATCTGCCGAGACAAAGCAGTGTGGTATTGCATTGATTTCTATTTTGTGTAAAAAGATTCTAGTAACATCAGAAGCTGTGGCTGTAGTTGAATTCTGGTTCAAAGAATGGTGAGACAAATGTTTAGGCAAAACATTATCAGCAGTTTTACCAGCCCTCTAGGAGCATCCTGTATTGGGGTGAGGGTTTGGTTCTATATTCATGGAAGGTGCAATCAGTCCTAATGCAGAGGGCTGGTGAGCATCTTCAAACACCTCATCACTGATGGCAGTCTCGTAAGCAGGTGGTGGAGTGAGTGGCTCCAGTGGTTCAAACCTTTCTTCAACATCTTTCTCCTCATGGATGTCCGAAACAAACCGCTGCAGTCTTGGGGTCAGCACCAGCTGCAGCTGCGTCCTGGAGCCCATGTCTGTCTCAGAGGTGTGCATTGTGTCTGCTGGCAGTGGCCCCCAGAGAGCCTCCACCATCATCTCTTGTTGGGCAGAGGATTCAATAACGACGCTGTACGGGGGAGGCTCGCTCAGCGGCGAGGGCACGGAGCCTGGGTTGGATGTAATTGTCCATATTGGTGGAGCTGACATGGTCATCACCTCCTCATAGGTGGGTGCTTCATAGGCAGCATTCACCCTGTGCCAGAGAGCAACACTTGTTATTTTCTTGCGTAGTTTATGGTTATAGGACAGATCATGGGCTATAAGGGACCATGCTGCAATCAACAAATGCGAACGAGGGTATCTCACGGGGTATTGCTGTGTGGGATATTCTGCCCCTGGATCAGCTCACCTCTCCAGCCAACTAAATCTTTTTCTTAGTGGTATAGAAAATAGTTCATCTGACCATTTTCCCACACTCCTCTGAGTTAGTGAAGTTACTCACACTGCTCAGTTCAGTGTCCTAGGCTTAACCTGGTGTCCTCCTACAGTTAAAATTTATCACTAAGGATTGCTAACTACTAGTTATCTCATGGAATAAAACAGGACCTATTTTTTTAATATATTAGCTCAATGTCCATCCATTTTTAAAAAGTGGAGAAAATTAAGTACTTTAATTTAGTTTAAATAAGGACTAGTTATTCCATGTTTAAAAGAATTATCTGCAAAGAAAAAAAAAAAGTTACTTTGGAGACATTTTTCTTTTCAGGTCTTATTTTTAAATAAAAGGATACTAGTTTTCTTCAAGTATGCCCCTAAACTAGTAGGGCCCAATATAGACTTCTTTTTTTATATAGCCTTTCTAAAAATAAACATTTTATTTGGGAACATCAAGTCATTTATGCATGTGGATAATGATTATCTGGATTATACAAGGAAGCAAATAAAGTTAACCTCTTCAATGACAGCAGGAAAACTGGGGTTAAATTAGGTCATGCTGAAAACCTGCAAGTGAACATGAAGCCAAAAAGAGGTGGGGTAGTATTCAGAGTCTCAAAAAATCAGGGGTTTTATTAGTGTCAAGCAGAAATTTTAAGAGTGGAAACACACCCAGTTACAGGTTTCTCTTTAAGTTTGCCAAGAAACAGTTGCTCTAGAGATAAGGTTTATAGAGCTAAACCCAAATAAGATTTGGTATTGCTTCAACATTTTTTCTTTTTCCTTGTCTGACTCATTGTTTGGCAAGCCTCGATTACTCAAAGAAAAATAAAATGGGCCTGGATCAGTTTAACATTGGCAAGTTTTAGTGGATCAGTTCCCAAGGGGAAGAAAATATATATTACAAAGGTACCGGACATGCATAGCATTGACTTTGCAATCTCCACGTCAATGGTGAGGGAAAAAGACCTGAAAAGAACTTTTGTCTTTGGGAATGGAGTCTGCATTTGGTGCCTCTGGGAAAGGGCAGCAAAAGAGTGTTTAAAATGGCCATGAGTGAGGTGAGAGAGGTAAAGAGGAGTAACCAGGTTGCTGCTTACCCTGCTTGGCTCTGCCTGTTTGGAGGTACTTCGTTTGCGTCATGCCGGTGCTGATTCCTCAGGTAACACTCGACAAACACACTCAGCAAATAGCCAACAAGGCACACTCCCCCTACCCCGAGGAAGAAGTAGCCTACTGGGTTGATGTTAGAGGAGATGGCCAGCATGGTAACCCCGATGAGAAGAGCAGCAGTGAACAGAAGCAGCAAGGTTTGGCGGATGTTCTTCCAGCGTGTCTCTAGCCACATGGCAGAAGGGGTGTTGGTAGCAGGCACTTGAGAGCAGATGGGCACTTAAAGGGACAGACATCTATGGAAGATGGAACAGTTTTTTCAACGTGAAACATGAGCATATAAACACATTTCTAAGTATTGTGACCGCAGTGAAAACATACACACTCGAGTACATGCACGTACATCATAAGCCTGGGAGATCTGTGCACACCAATGTAAACATATTAGAATTTCCTGTGTGCATGCATATTGAATCGTTGGAATACTTGGACACAGTTGCAAAACATAAAACGCATAAAGAGGCACATAGGCACTTATTACCAGACATATCTAAAAAGGTCTGGCTTAACAGCAATGAGGTTACTGCAAAAGCAAGACATGGAATAAATATAAGGGTTAATTCTAGGACATTTATGCCTTGCATAATCAACATTCAAATACTCATTCAAATCGGGA
This sequence comes from Muscicapa striata striata, assembly GCA_030060385.1. Lineage (NCBI taxonomy): Eukaryota > Metazoa > Chordata > Aves > Passeriformes > Muscicapidae > Muscicapa > Muscicapa striata. Next base: position 251,001 of record JAREIS010000441.1, read on the forward strand.
AGAAAAGCAGCATTATTTAATAGGCCTGTAGGCTTCTCTGCCCTGGTAAAACGAGCATCTTACTTCGGTGTAGCACTAGAGCAGTAATGTATCTTTAGGTTCTGGATGTAGCTAGGGTATGTGTGTTTTTGTAAAATGTAGGCATTTATTTCAGTATTTGCCTTTATTCTCAGTTCTTTCTCTGTTGATGTCCCTTTTTTTTTTCTTCTCTGTTCTCAGACACGAGAGCCTTTCCTGTCCCCCATTCCAAACCCCATTTCTGTGAAAGAGACAGCAGTTGTCACCGTGTGCAGTCAATATGGAATGAATACCAGGGATCTGTGGCATTCAAGAATACCATAATTAAGGAGCTGTCTTGTTATGCTAACCTCCATCTATCCCACTGTTTTGGTGAAGACCTCTTTGAAGGAATAAAGCATGACAATGGGTATATTTTTAATGATTATGCATCTCCAAATAAATAAACAGTTTTATATAGCTCCATGTTATATTGTGTGCTTTCCCCTTATTACAGCAAAAATAGTTAAATGCACATAAGCAAAAGAAGCACATATTTTTTAGCATCTACTTACCAGAAAGAGGTTTTGGTAGGTACAAGCAGTCATGTTTTAGCGTCTCTCTTCATCACAAGGGAAAATGTGCACTGCTGCTTCCCGTTCTGACCCGAGGATAGAACACCAGTTAAAACTCTCCCTTCCTCCTTTTGAGTTTTTTGGTAGGGAAATTATGAGGATTTTTTTTGAAAATAAAAGTCAGAAACTAGTGAGGATGAGAGGATACCAACTGATTGGAAGATCCCATTGTACAAGTTTTATGTGGCAAAGTAGAATCACTGTTTTCCAGGTTCTGAATCCAAAGCAGTTTCTAGACGATCACACACCTTCTACTCCTTTGCAGCTCTTCTCGGTCTGTCCCACAAAAGCAGGAAACTCATTAGGAAAGAGGGCGGAGTGAGCAGTGGGGGAGTGTTTACCTGTGTCGTATCTCTTTGGTCTGCTTCACTTCAATGAGAGAAACTGCCCTGAAAATTCTGGGTTTTTCCCCACGTAGCAAAGGAATCTTGATCTCTGCCTCACTAAGCAGGAACAACTGCCTGCCCAGCCCACATCACGTGGGCCACATATAAATCTATTTATGGCTTCTGTAAAATGTAAATTCATACATTTGTCTTGATCAAATCCTGTTTGTCAAATGTTTTATACTCTCTTTGATTTTACAAACAAAAGGGAAAAAAGGGGGGCAAGAGGTTATTATTTCACAGAGAGCTGAGTTAGAAACATTTTTATTTGCTGATATATCTGGGAATGGAATGAGAGGAAATGATAAGCAACAGAACTGAATTAGGTACTGAATTACTTCTGTTATCTGAACCTTTAGTGTGTGTCTGAAAACTAGAATGGAACGGAACGGAACGAAACGGAACGAAACAGAACAGAACAGAACAGAACAGAATAGAATAGAATAGAATAGAATAGAATAGAATAGAATAGAATAGAATAGAATAGAATAGAGTAGAATAGAATAATTTCAGTTGGATCTTCACCTTCTCCAACTCCCCACCTGCTTCAGGGCTGACCAGAAGCTGAAGCATTATTAAGGGCATTGGCCAAATGCCTCTTAAACACTGACAGGCTTGGGGTATTGACCACCTCTCTAGGCAGCCTGTTCCAGTGTTTGACCACCCTCTAGGTAAAGAAATGCTTCCTGATGTCCCCTGACATAGCTTTGAGTCATCTCCACTTGTCTTATCACTAGATCCCTGGGAGAAGGGATCAGAACTTTGCTCTCCCCTTCCCTTCCTCAGGGAGCTGCAGAGAGCAAGGAGGTCACCTCCCAGCCTCCCTTTTTCCCAGAGCCCTCAGCTGCTCCTCCCAGGACACAGCTTCCAGCCCCTTCACCAGCTTTGTGACTTCCTCCGCACACATTCAAAGACTTTCTCACCCCACTGAAAAGGTGGGGTCCAGAACTGCTGCCAGCACTCTGGATGAGGCTGCACCAACACCCCCACGAGTCCTTCTCTAATCACAGATAGCAAGTCTAGGAGGGCATCTTTCATAGTTGTCTCACTGAGTACATGTGACAAGAAGTTATCTCCTACAAACTTCAAGAATTCCCTAGATGTGCTCATCTAAGCAATTTGTTATTCCCAGGTGATGCCTGGGAAGTTGGAATCTTCAATAAGGGTAAGGGCTGCTGATTCAGAGATTTCTCTTAAATGCCTATAGAAGAACTCATCAGTGCTTACCTCACTGTAAGTTCTTGAATACTATAGGATGAATTATCTCCAGGAGCAGCGTGCAGCTCATGGTGGTGTGTAACAGGAAGATGTCCTAGTGCTAAATGTTTATTAATAGTACTTAGCTTGGAAGTTTAGGCCAACAAGAATTGCATGAGGTTCAGCAAAGATAAATGTAAAGTCCTGCAGAGATGGAATAATCACAAGCAGCAGTGCAGGCTGGGTCCAGACTGACTGGAATGCAGCTCTGCTGAAATAAACTTGGTGGACTTGATGGAAGGGAAACTCAACAGGAGTCAGCAGTGTGCCCCTTGAAGCAGTGAAAGGAAGCTGTGGTCTGGGCTGCATCAGTAAGAGGGTAGTGAACAGATCAAGGGGTGGGATTATTCTGAGCAGCACTTGTTAGGACATGCATGAAATATTGTGTACAGTTTTGGTCCCCCCAGTTTGGACGTGGTCTGAAAAATTGGATATGGTCTGGTGAATGCCTTGAGGGTTGATGAACTTTGACAGCTTAAGAGGCTGGGTTTGTGCAGCCGGGAGGAGAGAAGGCTGGGGCAGGTGGTGAGTATCTACTCACAGTTCACCAATAGCAGTAGGCAGTTACAGAGAGGAGGGAGGGAGTTTTCATGGGGGTACATGGTGACAAGATAAGAGGCAACAGGATAAAGGGAAGTGCCTCTGGATATAAGAAAAGCAGTCTTTAATGTGAAAACAGCAAAATGCTATTACTTGCCCAGAGAAATGAAGGAATCCTCTTGGCTGGAAATATTCAAAATGCAGCTGAGTTCAGGGCCCAGCTTCCAGTAAGGGGTTGGACCAGATCATCTACTCTTCCAGCCTAGACTTGTCAATGTTTCTGTGTTTTGAATATTTTCTCCTTATAATTGCCTTTCTGGCTGCTGACAGATAAAGGAGCTTTAGCTTTGATTGTTATCCATTCTTTGCTTTCAAGAGAATTATTTTGAATATGGCAGACTTACACTCACATAAAGGGGAGAAGGTCAGGATTCTGGGGTGTAGCATGCCATTTTGCAAGGCTGTTATTTAGATGGAAAATATGATTTCCATTTTGGGGTTGCCAAAATGCTGAGAACACTTTAACTGCTAAGGAAGGTTTGAGAAAACTGTTTTGACAGCCTCTGTACACAGGCATTATGACTGACCATGGTGGAATTTGCATGTGTCAATACAAACAGCAACTACTTTCTAACCAGTGTAGCTGGTGGTTTTTAGAACCGTTCCTCAGAGATAAAAGATTTACATCTTACAGATTTGAGGAGGTAATTAAAATTATCCTTCTGCCTGTTCTCAATTTCCTCCTGTCTTCTTGCAGTGACTCAGTGCTCAAGTGATCTCTGAACCAGCCCAGCTGTCTCAGTGGGAAAGTATTTACATTTTTCCAAAGTGAATTTAGTGGGCTTAATCTAGTCCCTAAAGTATCATCTAACCATTAATTCCCCATTAAAGGGAAGCAGTAGGAATGCATAGCCAGAGTGGTGGAGGAGATGGAAGAGTGGGAATAATTTCCAGCGGTGTAGTGGCTGTCATTTGATTGACTTGGTCCAAACCATTGGAGCAGAAGGAAGTTCTTTATTCCTTGATGGACTAAGCCCCACAGAAAGATGTAGAAAGAATCTACGACCCATTTTTTACTCAGCAAAGCCTGTTAGATATATCATGGATTACCAGCTCAGCCTGATGACTTGAGACAACTCCCAGCTCTGGTATGTACACTGACTACTGTCCAAAAGCATCAACAATTTGACCATTGTTGAATCCCCTTTGTAAGATCCTACAGAAGGTACTACGCCTGTGTGGAGGGAGCTGAGGCACTTTGCTTATCTGCACATTCTCCTGTGGGGAGTAGGCACTGCTTTGGGGTTAGATCTTTTTGCTAAGTTAGTAGAAAGTCAGAAAAGTGAAAAAATTCTTCATTATTTGCTGGAGAACTACTTCTGTGATTTGAAATGCTGTATTTGATTTGGGGACAGATAGATAGATAGATAGACAGACAGACAGATAGATGTTGGTTTTGCTGAAAATCTGTATAGTAGTTTTGATTGGTGCACCATTTTTAAAAATAATCTTGGACATAGTTATGACATATTGGAATGAAAAAGGCTAGAAATGGTAGGTCTGTGTTGAATTGGTTGTTGCTTGTATTGATTGCATCAGTTTATTTGTGTTGAAGTTCAGAGTTCAGTAACTCCTGTAGATTTTACCTATGCTGTTTGTGTATGACTGTGCTGAATCTTAAGCAAGTGTTTTTAGTCATTTACAAGCATGCATAAAACAATACTTTATGATGCAGCTATGAGTGCATTAGTTGAACATGTTTATGAATGTGATACATACTGCTTTATGAGTCTAAGGTTACAAAGCAGGATGAATTTCTATGAACTAACCTTTGCAGTGTGTTTTCTAGCAGAAAAGTGCTTCCACATGAGGCCTTTTAGCATTTCTGAAGGACTTGTAAAATTTTTGTCTGTCTGCTGTTTTGGTTCTCTCCACAGTCTGAGAGGTTCAGACTGTCACTTGGATCCATAACAAAGAAAAATAGATCACACAGCTGCATCAAGAAGTTTTTGGTGATTAAAAGGTGCAGAAAATGCAGTAGGGCTGGGGTAAGGCCTGAGAGAGATCACTCTGCAGGGTTTGTTAAACAAGGTGTTGAAGCCTGGGAGAGTAAACAAGGACATTTATCCTGCCATGCTAAAGTGTCTCCCTTTCATGTGCATTAGAGAATTTTTTCTTTTTTACAGAAAGCTTTCTGTTCTCTCTAGTTTGGTCATACTGTGGGAACCTTCATTCAACAGTATATTTCTGTAGTTAGGGCTGTGAATTTCCTTTTTTTTATAATTCTTTCTTTATTTCTTCCCATATCTCATAGTCAGCCTCTAGGAAGCATTTTACCTTTCCCCTGTTTCATCTCGCTATCTACTCAACCTTCTGCCCTGACTGCTACAAATTAACTTAGTACCTACAGTGAGCTCAGTTATCAGCTCGGTATGCAGAGAAGCTTGCTTTATTCCCAAGGGCTTGTGACGTGCACACCACAGCACGATTAATCTGACCGTAATCGCAAAGTCTATTCTTCCCCATAACCTCATCCTGAAGCAATTTCTGAGAACCTGAGCTAGTACAGGGGACAAAGTGTCACTGAATCACCTTTTCCAGTCTTGTCTGCCTCTCCTTTTGTCCCCCAGGTATTGCAAAGTCACTTCTGTGACTAAGCAAATTGCATCACTGCATTTTATCTAGAGATCATGGGGCAGTCATGAGCTCTGGTTGATGTTTCTGGTCAGTATAATGTTTTAGGCAGGAGAAAGCAAAGCCCCAAGGAAAGCAGAACGCCTATGCTTGGATATTCAAAATATGTGTGTAACTTTGGGAAAACTATCTCTGTTTGACCTGCCAGAGCTTAATGGTCAAAAATTTCTTCTGAACTGGCAATCTCTGTTTCCTTCCAGCTTATTCCAGTTCTTACAGGACAATGGTTGGAAGTTATATGTGTAGTCACCGTGAGGTGGGTTTTTTCTGGCACAGCTGTCTTCTACCTGCAGTTGCTTTTCTCTGTAGATCAAGACTGAGATATGGTCACAGAAGGACTGATATTACACAAAAAGGTTCTATTGCTACTATTAATTCCTCCACTCTGAAAGATGCCTGAAAAGCATAAATGTGCAGAGATTGAGTCAGAGACTGTTATATTGTGCAGAACTAAATTATTTATCTTTTCTGAAAGTGAGGAGTCACATTTAAGTGTTTTCAGAGCTGTCTGCACACCTAAAGTTTCTAAGTATTTAAAATTAACAAAGCAGCGCCTCCTTTTCCTGACAGGAAAGAAACAGAAAAATAGCAAGCATTTACCAAGATGATATGAGAGGTTTTATCCTCTTACAGACTTCTAAATTCACATACATCATGTCTTGCTTTTTGTCTGGGGGAAAAAAAAAAAGTGAAGGCTAGAATCTTCCTCATATTTTTATTCTGAGTTCTCCTTAGGGCAAGCATTTTAAGTCAGTGAGGTTTCATTAGCATTGGTAAAACTTTTTGCAGCTGATTTAGTTTAATGATAGAGCCCAGCTTGGTCTAAATTATTTACTTTTTTGCTGGAAGACTTTCTTTGCTTATGTAGAATCTCTGCACACTGCAGTACTTCTGCTGAAATGTTACTGTATGGGATATAAATTAACAGTATGCCCTTCTCTGAAGGAATCCACCCTGGTGACTGAAATGCTACTAAATGGGACACTACAATGACCTCTCCTCTTTTGCTAATTTGGAGCTCCTAATGTGGATTAGAAAGAGGAGGAGACAACCGTGACTAAATGTGAAGAAGGAGGGCAGTTAAGATCCTACTGCCAGAGAATATGGTGAAAGAATCACGTGGAATACTGTGGAAATTTCCAACAGTGTGGAAAGAGCAAATGAGCAGAAAGAAATGTCGTAAGATGAAACTAAGGAGTCAATTGAGAATAGTTAAAAGAACACAGGAAGATAATTTCCATCATTCTAGACTCTGCTATGTGTCTCTGGAAAGAAGAGAAAAATCAGACCTGTGTATGCTGAGCAGCTTTACTATGGAACATTTCTTTTCTCCAGATGTAACTTCACCATTCTAAAATAGGAAACTTTTCAGCCAAAGGACATGAGATGCAGTGAGAAAAGTTAATGTGTAATTGCCAGAGTTTCTGTTCCTTATCTTCCTCCCTGGTCCTAGCGACGTATTCTTGCTGCTTATGTTGCCAAACCTGTTATACACTGGAGCCCTCCCTGACATGTTCTGAATAGTTAACAAGTAAAAAGGAAAAAAATGCTGTTTTCTCTTGTGTTAATACACTAACAGTCACAGAAACATGCGGGAAGCACCAATATGGCCAGAGGAGAGGAGAAAGGACCTCATAGCCTATTTCTGTGTTGAAGAAAGAGGAATGACCTTTTCCTTTCAACAGCACTAGATGGTTTTGCTAGGGAACCACACCTGAAATATTTGGGAATTACCACCCAACAGTAAAATACAGCCCACTTTTGTTGGAATTCAGCAACTGTAGTCACAACTCACTGCGGCCTAAAACGTAATAGACGTGAGAAGATGGGAAAGAGGTTGTAGTGCCTGTTGCAGAATGTACATTCCTGAGCAGGAATCTGGCATAATTTCCTGTCAATGGTGGGACCCACAGTGTCTCTCCATAAGGTGCTCCTACATTCCTACTGTATAACATTACACTTTCTTAACATTTTTTCAGTAAATAGTGGGGTGGGAGAATGGGGAAATTGTTGCCAGACAGAGAAATCACGTAACTATTTTATTGATGAGTTGGGCTCTGGAGAGGAAGAGGACACTGCTGTTATTGGTACTGGTTCCTCTTTGAGTGCTGTGCTTTATAGCAAGTGAAGCACAGAATCTCGCGTGCTCCTTGATGCCTGTTCTCAGCCTAAGGTCCTCATCATCTAAAGCAAGTGTGACAAAGCCACAGAATAATTTAGCTATGGAACACTAAGATAGATAACTTAGTATGAAAAGAAGGCCTAAGAAAGAAAAGAAAAGAAAGGAAAAGAAAAGAAAGGAAAAGGAAAGAAAAGAAAGGAAAAGGAAAGAAAGGAAAAGGAAAGAAAGGAAAAGAAAAGAAAAAAAGGAAAAGGAAAAGGAAAAGGAAAAGGAAAAGGAAAAGGAAAAGGAAAAGGAAAAGGAAAAGGAAAAGGAAAAGGAAAAGGAAAAGGAAAAGGAAAAGGAAAAGGAAAAGGAAAAGGAAAAGGAAAAGGAAAAGGAAAGGAAAGGAAAGGAAAGGAAAGGAAAGGAAAGGAAAGGAAAGGAAAGGAAAGGAAAGGAAAGGAAAGGAAAGGAAAGGAAAGGAAAGGAAAGGAAAGGAAAGGAAAAGAAAATGAGTAAAATCTATTTTAGTAAAGATACGTTTTGCCTGAAAACTAGATCGGTAACTGGGATCCTTTTTTTTTTTTTTCCTTCATTAGATAATCTCCATTCAAAGGCAACACTGCTTCAACCTAGTTTCACTACTAGTTTTTGCTCCAGCCATGTGCCATAAAGGCAGCACACCTCGGAGTGAGGAAACTCAATCTGACTTTTTTTTTTGCCTCAGGAAAAATGGGTGTTATATTTCAGTTACATCCCTGCAAATAAGCATTCACAGGGGTCAGTGAAAGAGCAAATATGTTATTTTATGAAAGCAAATAGTCACATGAGCAGAAAAGAACGTAGTTTTTATCTTGGCATGGTTCCTCAGTCTGAGCTATCAGTTTATTTAGTGATACAGACAGGTTTTGTCCAGTTCTGGCATGGATTTGCATTCCTAATGGACACTGCCAAATTAGCAAGAGCACATCATAATGCATTTCTGGTATGTGCCATTCTCATGCCTTGTAGTATTGCAGTTTGTATGGCATTTGCATTGTCATTCTGGTACACTGTAGAATGTCATTGTGATGATGTTTCGGATGTTTGTTCCTGTGAGTTTCCAAGGTCAGCCATCAGCTGCAGGGACAGTCTCATAAAAGCACCACACCACATCACTGCCAGTCCAGCCTGCTCCCTGTAATGAGCACCGTGGAAGCAATACACCACCTTTTTCTTTCTCCTGAGGTGGCAGCAGTACTGATACTGCAACTCCTATTGTTTGTGAAGGGGAACTCTGCATTATCAGGGCTTCTGTTGCTGAGAGATAGCTTCCTTGCTCACTGTAGGCAACAAAAGCCCAGGACACTCAATATGTGGAATTAACTGTATATCTGGTTGAACTGATGGCTTTGAGAATTTATTAATGGTGATGACTGTCCAAGTTTCCTTGTTCCACATTGTACCTGTTTCATGAGAAAGTGTTGACTGGTTGAAAAGCGTCTTTCTGTGAAAATGAGAAGGTTGCTCTTGAAGGGAGAATTTCAGGGTAGAGTGGTCATAGTTTGTGGACATTTATGTTGAAGTGAAGTAATATTTGATGCTGAATATGATTCTTGTGATAGTGCCTCTGCTTCTTGAAGAGAGTTGTTAAGTTTACTGGCTATTAGCAACTTCTGATTCATAGAATTGTTCTGTGAAATCCCTTGCAGATGATGAAAGACGTCAGAGTGATTCATGAGAAGGTGTTAACTGTTTGAAAAGCTCTCATTGGCACTTGGGGCATAAGAGATCATAGTCTTGGCTGAAGAGATTTCTTTGACTATATTGGAAGTATTGATAAGGTATATATTCTTGTCCACTGCCTCCTCTGTTCCTCCCTGCTTCCACCAAATATTGCCTTGCGTGATTAAAAAAAGGAAAGAATAGTCTTTTGTCAGAATAACCATTATATGACCCTTTACTTCTCACACCTGAGTGTGTGGCAGTATGCAACACCCAGAGGTCTCACAAGTTTCCAGTCTACACCTGCTTGAGATCCAATGATATTGACAAAGTCCCTGGTCCCATTATTATTGATGAAGTTTCCAAGTCTCTGATACATGGTGGTGCTCCTTTTAGCCTGATTCTCCTGCTCATGAAGCTACTCAACAACAACTTTGACCATCACCAAGACTTCCTAAATTTGTACTTCAGGCACCAATATGGCATGAACATTTGTCCATATGAAGAAAAGATAAAGGGCCTCCATAATGAGAGCTGACTCCTCTCCTTCCTTGGCAATATTATGTTCACCGGCTGTTTTAAATGATATTTAAAAAGTAGGGGTCAGGGCAGAATGAGGACTGCATGGAGACGAACTGATTTTCAATTTCCTATGAGCACTGTAATGGCCAGATGATTTTTATTTAAGCAAAATCACTGACAATTATTTGCTTGTGTTGAGGACTACAGCTTTCTGCTTGTCTTACTTCTGTGTGCTGCTTTCCTCTTGAAATCCTGCCCTGAAGTGTTGTTCCATGGCTGCCCAGCTGTGGCGAACTTCGTTAAGCCTGTCTCACAATTTCTAAAATTCTGAACCTCAGGTACACGAAAGTGGCAATACAGTATCTACCCTGTCAACACACTTCATCACAGGGCTGGAGAAGGCAGAGATATGTTCATTTATAAGCAAAGGCTTGTTTCAGAGATTATTTTTATGCTCCTATTTGGAGGCTGATTATTTTTTCTTACAAGTTGTGTTGAAACTGATAGGTCAAACAAGCAGTGTGGAATTTGGCTGTAAACATGTTTCCAAACAAAAAATAAACAAAATCAAGGCTTCTTGTGAATTGTGGCTCTCTGAATAGAGAAGTTTTGGCTAGAAATTGCCATAGTAGGAGGTTTTTTGTAGTAGGTCAGTCAGAGACAATGGAAGTGGTACAGCTGGAAGAACATACAAAAAACATGAAAAAAATCAAACCTGACATTCTCCAGATTAATACTGGATGTATGCTCTTGAATGAGTCAAAGGAAGAAGAAATTACTGTTTTGGGGTCATAGATGAGATACTGGTATTATAAATAAAGCTGTGGTTAGGTGATTCCCCACATGCTTATGCAAAACTCTTCAGGATGAGAGAATTATTGTTGCTGATCCTAAACATTCTGGTTTAACTGTTGACCCTTCTGAGTTATCTCCACAGCATTCACACCAAGCCAGCTGGGCTGGTTAGTTGAGCACTAACAAAGTGTAAATATTTACTGCCTAACAAATCTAACATCTCTCATTTTGGTAGAGTCCCATGATTGATTATAGCTCTGCATTTCATTCCACAAATATATTTACATCAGTTATATAAATACATTTATCAATTCTTAATATTCTTTGAGAAGGAAGTAAACGTCTTGCTCTCCTTTCATTACATTTTAGTTTGTGCAGCTCTACTTGCTGTTAAAAGATTGCTGGATTTTTCCTGTTCCCAGTTTTATGTCACCAAAATATTGCTGGCATTCTTTATTTCAGGTCTACAATTTATTTAAGAGCACTTGCTTCCTGAGAATGCCTGGATGCTTTTTATCCCATGCTGTGCTGGTTTTGGCTGTGGTAGAGTTAATTTTCTTCAAAGTTTCCATGATACGTGATGGAGCCTTGCTGTCCTGGGAATGGTTGAACACCTGCTTGCCCATGGAAAGTGGTGAATGATTCCTTGTTTTGCTTTGCTTGCGTATGCAGACTCTTCTTTACCTATTAACTGTCTTTATCTCAACCCATGTGTTTTCTCACTCTTACCCTTTTGATTCTCTCCCCTATCCTACCACAGAGAAGTAAGTGAGCCAATTTCACTGCAATTGAAAGTAATTTTTTCTTCTACTGTAGCAGTTCAGCTCCCTGCAGTCTAGGAATTATACTGGATTCTTACTAACCAAAGTGCACTATGCAGGCTGATTTTCCAGTGGTGCTTGTCCTCTTAGTGCTATCCTGGCAACTGAGGTGCTTAACAAACCAGCAAACTGGCCATACAATAATTTTTTTCCCCTTTTTTTGTCATTTAAGTTTGATGTGGAAACACTATTTTGTGAGACATATTGTTTGATAGTACTCCAAAATGTTTAGGGGACACTTCTCTGTTACAAATAAACTTGAAGCCATAGATTCCATTTTTACTGCATGTCTGATACACAGAATATATGTATTTGATAAATGTATGTGTACCTATAATGCACAGCCCACATATGCCACGTTAAACTGTATGTAGTGTGTAATGTGCAAACACATTAGGACACACATTTAGCCATTCAAAGAAGCAAAATCTTCTCCACATTCTTCATTAATAGATTTTCTAGATATTTGGGGTTAGTGTATGGTTCCTAAGTGGCAGACACTTTCTTACTGAATGCGATGAAGTGATTATTTTTAAGTTTTTATATATGCCAAGTATTTGTCAAAGCAAGTATCAGCTGTTCTCTGATGTTGTACATGCTAACACTACTGAACCCTGCTTATTCTCTGTGTGTCCTTATTGATTAACAAATAAATGATCCATTATTTTGTCTCCTAATGCTCTGCATAAACCACTCTTACCAATTTCCAGGTGGCCTGTTGATGTGGAATGATTGCTAGGTGCTTTCCAATGAAATTCTATTGAGTAATTAATTGTGAACAGTCTTCATGTTGTTTGTTTACTGTTCTGATTCCTGTAAGTAACAATGTCCTTCTCTTGCCCTGACTGGAGAAAGGTGCTGTATCGCAGGTGGGAAGGAGGAGGAAAACAAGGAGACTGTTCCTGTAACTGGCACTGATTTCTGATTCGGGTAATCTCAGATCAAATTCCAGTTACTACAAAGCCTTCAGCTATGACTTTAACCGAATCCTTTTGTTCACTGCAGGTCTCTCAGAGAACATACTCTTTTAGGATGGGGACTGACTCTTATTTTTTGCCTTGGAAACAGGGCCGAGATTTTTCTGAGCTAGCTTGCATCCTCCTTCGACGAAAAGAAAGAAAAAAAAAAAGAAAGAAACAAACAAAAAAGTTTCACTGAAGTGCAAATGTTTCACTGAAACAGATAATTTCACGGTATTCCAGGTGTTGATCATGTCTAAGAAATTGTCAGCACGACCCCCCGCAGGTCGTAATTGATATGCCGGGTTGTAAGCCCAGTTGAGCATCCCTGGGCACGCTCCGGGCACAGCAGCCTGCTCCCACTCCCTGCTCCCACTCCCTGCTCCCGCTCTCTGCTCCCTTCTCCCGCTCCCTGCTCCCTTCTGCTCCCTTCTCCCTTCTCCCGCTCCCTGCTCCCTTCTGCTCCCTTCTCCCTTTTCCCGCTCCCTGCTCCCTTCTGCTCCCTTCCCCAGCTCCCGCTCCCTTCTCCCGCTCCCGCTCCGCAGTGGATCGTGCCGTCCACACTAATCAGCACCAGCTCGCGTTATTAAAGGCGCCGCCGCAGCGTTCCCATTTCCCAGAGGACGGGCCCGGTGTCCCTCCCGTCCCCGGGGATTCCGCAGCTCGACGCGGTCTGACCGGGGCAGCTCCGCCACCCTTTGTGCTGCAGGCTGCTGTAACCCCTTCTGCGCCCTTCAGAGTTGCAGGAGATGTTTGCAGGGAATAATCCCAGCTGGCCCAGATTATCTGGACAGAAGGAAATTGCAACCACCTTTATCGCTAATTCTGTAAAATAAATTTACTTGTCCGATTGCCTTTTCATCCACACGTTCCTCTGTTGCCCTCATTTGCACTACATCCAGTTCCGACCTCCCTTCCTGCTCATCCCATATATCTTTCTAGCAGCCACAAAAAATCTTTGCCTGTGCTTCCTGTCCTTTTGTTTGGTTTAAGCAGCTATTACTGCCTTTGTTTGAATATAATTTCATAACTGCAAATTGTTAAACTTGTTGATCCAACCTAGGCAAGGCCCATATCTTCACCCTTGTGCTCTACAGCCTTTCCTCAGTCTAATGACTTGCCTCTCTGTGTTCATCCATCTGTTTTAGCCTGACCCTGGCAATTCTTTCACTTCTCTGCCTTGATTTCACATGCAATTCACGGATGCCTTGATTTCACATGTAATTCACAAATGCAAACTGGCTTTGTATATTCATATATCACTGCTTTTGAAAGATTTTGCTGAGAGTGTAGAGAGCTTTCCTTTGTTAAAATTATTAGTTAAAGCCTATTATGAAGTAATGGTGCAGTAAAACCTACAAACAAAGTCCTTTCTCTTAAGCATGATTATTATATAGATAAGGCAGTACTGTTTGCAAAATATGGTCTTTAATTAGAGGCCCTTCCTCTACTACAGCTGTCCTCACTTCTTGTGTTTTCCATCTCCCTGAATCATCCTCTTGTTGATCCCCTGTTATATATATCCAGGGCAAGACTTGCTGGATGATACAAACTCTGATTTTCCAAGTACTTTCACATATGCCAAGAAAAATTTATCTGCTGAATGATTACAGAACTTGATTTCTGGGTGGAAACCATCAGTGAAGAATTTTGATTTGGTTATGATCTGATTCACTCAGAACTTGAAGCTCTTACATGTTATGCTGAAATTATGAACTTTGAGCTTTTGGACATTTAATGCCATGGATTTTCTAACATGCAGCGAATAAAACCATAGAATAAATTAATATGAAAAGGTCTCATTTAGGTCAACTACTGTGCACTAAATGGTCAACTTCAAAGCTAGAAGGTTCCTGTATATATATCTTCTGAAGATTTCCAAGAATGATATTACTCAGTCTCCCTTGGCATTTTTCAGTACTGAATCACCCTCATAGGAAGAACAACTTTTTCCTTGAAGATAGCTGAAATTTTTGTTGGTGCAACCTGAATGTTGTCACTTGTCCTTTTTTCTGTGCCTATAGTGATGAAACTAGATGTCACTTCTGTGGAGGAGCTGCTTCATCTTTTCTGAATCGTGGCCATTCCAGTCCTCTCTGAAATTAGCAAGCAATCCCATAATTTCCCTCCTGTTGACAGGAAAGCTATTTTCACTGTTGACAAATATGCAAAGTTATACTGTCAAAATCCCCCAATTCCTGAATTCATACAGTACTGCCAGACAGATAAATTGATAAATAGTTTTCATATAATTAAGTTTTACTAGCAGCCAATTTTGCTCAAAACTTGAAATTAAACAGAGCTGTTATCTAAGGGCCTTGCTGAGAGACTGATGCTGCACTCTCATGGGCCAGTTTAAAATTCAGTTGCTTGCAAAGGAGCCCTGCCATACCCCTTTTCCATCACTGGCCACTTGTTCCAGTCCCCTTCATTGCAGCAGCACTGGCATTTAGGATGTCACCTGGACCCACCTGATCAGTCACCTTGCTGATCCAAGTGGGACTCTCCTGTGTCAGGATGGAATGAAGGCATCTCAAGTTGTTTACACAACTGTACTGATGAACTCAGAGCTCTGTTTCCTTTTTGTGGCCCTGGGTGATAGTGAGAGTTAGTATCTCTGTGACAGTTTATCCTTATGTGGAGCAGTGGTAATAACAGGAACCAATATCAGTAATGCACTGTGAGATATTCAGATAAAGTTGGCAAGGAAATGTGAAGTGTCAGTATTTATATGGAAATAATTTTTTCTACAGTCTTTACAGACATATGGGAAGACCCAGTCAGTTTATGATCTAAGAGTGATTTAAAGACTTGTATAAGTGGCAGGATGTTATAATTGTACTGATTGGGTTATGAATAATACTAATTTTTAGTATATAATACAAATAACACTAAATTGTATATAGTATATAAATTGTATATAGTATATAATGTAATAATTTAATAATACTAAATTGTAAGGTACCAAAATAGTAATACAATTAGTCCAGTATGAGTCTAATATTAAAAAAAAAAAGCATAAACCTATGCTCCTATATCTCTAGGTAGAGGCATAGGTATTGATGTTTGCTTTTACTGAAAAGTCAAAAATGACTGCTTTTCCAGTATTTAAAATGCTGATTTTCTTACTTTTCTTGAGTTTTACCATGTCTTGTTCTTAGTCTACTTTTCTAGAAATAAAACTTACTTTGCACAGTCTGTCTGTGCCTGTATACCATTACTCCTTTGAAACCTCTGGAAGAGTTATCTTCTACCAAAATTAGGGTATCAAGGTCTCAAAGATCATTTGTTGATTTGATAATTTTCTTAAAATTATGTTCTGATAACTTAATAATTATGCCTTTGATAATTATCTGAAGGAGACTTTTTCTTTGTTATCTCAGAGAAAAGTTCCTTTAAATTTAATTAAAATGGTCAACCAAGAAAAAAGGTCCAAAGGATGGAAAGGTTTCAAAGTGAACCCCATCAAAGATCCAGCACAAGAGAAGGGTCTTGTAAGTGCTCCAGCAGATTCAATTAGAGTTCTTGGACCTGGAACAACTGCACAAAACAAATCTTTGGGAAATTTGTTGTTGTTCCATCTATAGAACCTGGTGGTTCCAATGCTCACATGAAAACAAAAAGGTGATGACTTTTTCTTTATTTAAAATAAAACATTTCCAGCCTGCAAAATTGTGGAGGAATGCTTGACAAAGCTTGATCCGTAAAGTTTTGAAAACAAGAAGATAATTTAAAACAATCACAGTGTCCTCTTACAAGGAGTTGGTTTTCAGGAGTTTTTGCTCATAATTGTAGTTGCAATACCAATGCTTTCTATTAGGCCTTTTTTTTTTTTTTTTAATGTAATTTCAGGAAACTTCGCTTCTTCTGGGAAAACTCCTGCAAACAATTTTTTCAGAAGATGGGAAAAGTTAAATAGGGCAGAAAAGCCATGATGACCTATGTTTGACCACTCTAGTATGGTGGGGTTTTTTTATTTGTCTCTGTGGTGACTCTGCCCCAGCTATGGTCCCATAATGGGAAGAATTAATGGAACAAATTACTGTGATGTTTGAGATGGCACAGCATGAGGGTCCCCAGCAAACTAATGGGACTGGGATGATTCAGGGTGAGTTACTCCAGTGCAAAATTGAGCAGTTAATTTGTCCTGGGATTTCAACCTGATTTTGCTGTGAGGCAGATCTAGAGCACTCATCCAGTTGTGGGTAGTAGCCCTCTACAAAGACAAAATGCTTTAAACACTTTGACCTAGGTCTGCCAGAACTCATTTTACCTTTGTCTAAGACTGGTACCATGTAAGAATCCTTTAATTACCTACAAAAATTGTGACTGAAGAATCATTCCAACCCACAGGTCAGTTTCATGACTCATGATTACCAAAAGCATTTACAGAAAGTGCCATGTCATTCTGTCCCCTTAAATTATCCTCTCCCAGTGCCTTTGCTATGGGACTAAATCAGTACTATGTAATCATGTTTCAGATTTTTCCAGTCTTCTACTTTCCCTTCCTCCTCTGATCTATACACATGAATTCGCATGATCCAGTTCACTGTCACCAAATAACTGTCATTATAATTGAGAGGACTAGAAAAATGTGCTTTTCTGTGGTACCCGCCCCCCAAAAAAAAAAAACCAAAAAAACCAAAACAACCAAAACAACCAAAAAACCCTCTTTCATCTTTAAAGGTCATCCCTGGATTAGAAGCGCAGGGAGCAGGATGTGGATATACAGAGCTGCCTGTCTTCCATCTCTGGAGTCTGTACCCTTCTGCCAGGGCAAATCTTCTCTGTTTAAGAGCACAGCTGCTCCACAGGCTGGCTGTTCAATCGACAATGATCTCTAGTTTCAAGTATGACAGCAGCGACCTGCTCGATCTCCATTCAGCTGCAGGTGGGGGCAGCGGAAGAGAAAGGGAGGGAGGGAGAGGGAGGACACTGCAACCTACGTGAATAATTGATAGTGCAAGGAAAGGAGAGCAGCTGGGTTCCTGTCTCCATCTGCTCACCAGCTGGGGATGAGAGATCCTTGCTCAGGTAGGGGATGAACAGCTTAGCTGCTTTTATTCTTATCTTGCTTGCAATGCCAATTAAAAATACTTTGCATCTAGAAGGAACGGGAGCAAAGATAGGTGGGGGAGGGTTGATCCAGATCTTCTCTGCTGCTTGCATGGCGTTGTGTAACGAATAGAGTTTGGGGCAGTTTCAGCCTCATGAGGGAAAGTATGTGTGCTTTTTAAAAGACATTGTGCTAGTCTGCATTGTGTAGTGAAGCAGTTGCAGAGAGAGAAAGGGAGAGTGGAGGTGGGGAGAGTGGATGTCTGTGTAGGAAATGAAACAAACTAAAGGGGTGGAGGGGCATGAGAGAGGGTCTGTCCAGACTCAAAGGAATCCCACCCTGATTATGTCAGTCCTGGTCATAAAATGAGGAGTCCAAGTGCGCTGCAGGAGGTGCTGTCTGTGCACACCCTGTGCTATATTTAGAAGCTGCGTGCATAGATCTGTGGAAACAGCTGATGTGAAAACATGTGTGTTTCTGTCTGTGAATGCAGCTATGAGTTTGTGTAATATTGAATAAAACTTTAAAAAAATACAGGTTTTGTCCTGAAGAGTTTACCCTTGAAGAATATACTGCTGTGTTTATGTCGTACTGCGCAGCTTCCGTGGAGCTGCTGATGTTCTTACAATGACTCAATTAACAGAATTGCAGGGACCAGTTTCTGTGTTACAGCTAATAGAGACTTTTCCTATGTGAACAAGATAAAATGCTAATGAAATTAAATACATGAAAAAATCTGCTAACAAAAACTGCGAAAATACATAGCAAAAAGTATAGACACCAATTACTGTAATACATATATTAATGTGTCTACAAGGATACCTGAAAGAACAAAAACTTATATGCCAGTCCCTAAAATGTGCAATAACTATAAAATGCATAATGATCCATGCAAGTATGGACACATACAGGGATTAAAATTTGAGACTATAGGTACACTGAATTAGTCATATAAGAACACAAATATCAATAGGAGCTGAATCTACTTACTACAACTGAAGGCTTATAATTGGTAATATTTTTGCATCAGCAGGGTAAATAGTAACAATCGTTAGCTTGATTGTAAGTTTAGGAACAGAAAGGCATCCTGTGATTTGCTGTCATGTGATTTATTCATATTGCTATTGCTAAAGGAGGCTAATTAGAACAGTAATTAGGGTATTTAATAATTGTTTGCTGTTTTGCTTATGCGTGTTGAGGACTTTGTAGGCAACCGGAGTTGCACAGAAGGGTAAGTAAATCTGTGAGACAATTAAATGAAAGCTGAGCTCAGTGTGGGTTTGTATGTGAACAAAGTTGGCTCTTGTCTGTAGTGGCAAGCTGCCGAAGAACAAGAATGGCAGAAAGATCTGAGCCCTCTGTATGATTTGCTTTCACCATGGCCAAGCTCGATAGTGCTGATGCTAATGACCCTGAGGTGGGGGAAGGCAGTAGTTACTGCTGGCAGCCCTCTCTAACAGCAAAAAATAATGTCTCTTCCTCCTTCCTAGATGCAGCAGAAATGGCAAGCTTGGCTCTTTGCCTTGGTCCAGTCACATGTCTACTCAGAGATTCAGGTGAATGAGTAAGATGTGCAGAGAGCAGCTGCTCTATTCAGTGCCCTGGGCCCATTTGGGAGGCATTTGAGTTGGAGTGAGGATGTATGAATCGGCTCAATCTCCAGCATCAGATCTTCTGGGGAATTACAGGAGGTAGACAAGAGGAAATGAGTCACCTGGGCTCCATGCAAGTTACTAAAACCAGCAAGTGGACCCTTTCTTTGCCCATTCAAAGTTGGCACCTATCTTGATTCCTTCCTCCTACAGTCTCTTTGCCGACCCAGAGACCCTTGAAGCCACCATAATAATTTCTATCCAGGTCTTTCAAAAATAGAATTTGTAGGAAGCATTAGGATGAAAATGGTGCATTCATTCCCCAAACTTTGATGTAACTCCCTGCTCTCTGCATTTTTCTTTTTTCCCCCATCTCTATCTGCTAGCTCGTATTTTCTGTCTGCATACTGTTTGCACTCTCCCTTTACATCTTTTCCTAGCTCTCTGGCAAATTCTGTCTCTTGTTCTGCGTTTCCTGACATCCCCTTCATTAGTTAGAATAAACCCGGTGTGAGGCTGACACTTGCCATAAGGTTGTAGCTGCTGCTTTTATAGATCTTGATGTAAAGAGAAAACATTACATCATCCTGTGGAATGAAACTGAGAAGCACAGGAAAAAATATGTCCAGAAGAACTCAGTGTTCTCATTTAAACACAGGTATATGCATATTCTTGCTTTAGCAGACCACGTTCTCATGCTTAGTTTTTTATCAGGAATGACAATCTGTTGATGAGTGAATGGAAATACATGTGGTTAACGCATCTGTGACCCCTGAAAACTTGAGCTTCCCTAGTTTACACATTGCATCAATGAGCTATTTCATGAGGAGTGCAGAGCCAAATCTCTGTGTTACTTGATGTATGTCAGGTCCAAATTACAAGGATTCGGATTTAGTAGATTTAGTGGATTTAGTATCTTCCTAGCTTTCCCTTTAGAAGAATGGGCATTTTGGAGAACTGCTTTGATGCGCACTTTCCTCACTGGATACTGAGAGCCCGGAGATGCGATCTTGTTCTACAGCAGAGCTGGGCGAGTGAAACCCCTGTACTGCCCCTGTCTAACGCTGTGCCTGTGTTACCCGCACGAACAGCCTGGAGAGCAGCGTCCCCGGCCCGGCGGTCCCACAGCTGCTCCTGCACGCCGTGCTCCATCCACGGGCTCCCACAACGGCGGCTCCAGGGGGAACCGCTCTGCCACAGCGGAGGAGGGGCCGAAACCATCACCCCATCCCCCCTTGTCTCCTCGTCCTCCATCCCTCCTCGTCCTGCCCTCCCGCCGGGTCCCGGCCGTGCGGGTCCCTTCCCTGTCTATCCGGTGAATCCCGGCCCGAGAGGAAGAGGAGGGGTGGGGGCGGGAGCCGCGGCTTCGCAGGGGGCCGGGAGGGCGCCTGTGCCCTTCTTCATGGCGAGGCCGGGGGAGAGCAGGCTCCCGAGGAGGGAACTCGGCAGCTGACTCAGCGCAGCAGTCCAGCATGTTTTCCCGGGAGCACGGCTTCCCTGCCGGAGCCAGCGGAGGGTAGGTACCGCCACCAGGAGCGGTGCCGGCGGCCGCGGGGCCTGGGGCCCTGCCTTTCCCGGGCAGCCCAGGAACGGGGCAGGGCAGGGCAGCGGCTGCCGGCGTTGGGATCGCGGTGCTGTAACAGCAGGAAGAGCCTCCGCGGGTTGGCTGGAAGGGCGGAGAACCGGGGAGGGGGAAGGCGATGGCCGTGCCCAGCCCGGCAGGTCCAGCTCTGGCTGTGGGCCCGGCCCTCGCTCCCTCCCTCCGTCCCTCACGGCCCCGCTGCGGCCGGGGGACGCGGCCCGTGGTGTCCCTCTCCCTGACAGAGAGAGGGTCGGCAGGCTTTCTCCTGCCGTCCTGGGAGCGGGACCTCTCCTATTGGGACTTCTCAGGAGGTGGGAGTGCGGGTTGGATGGCACGATTAATTTCCCCCTGGAGCTTTCTTTTCTCCTGCCCTGCAAGGAGAGCTGGCGGAGTTCTTCAGGCCCTCCCGGTGCCTGCCCACCTCTTCGCGGGTGCTCGGAGTCCTGAGCAAGGGCTGCCCACGAGTGGGAGCCGGCGGCTCCACGGGAACTGCCCATCAGCCAGAGGGGAGTGCGGCTGGCAGAGAGGTTCCTTTCTGGAAGTTAGAGTCTGTGGGCAGAAAGTTTGTGACCAGCTGAGAGCAAACCATCTCATCTGTCGCGGTTACTTCCTTTTCCTAATTCTGCTTCAGTAATTCCTTCTCTTGAGCTCCAGGAATCTATGTGTAAGCAAATTTCAAAGCTGTACAGGTGTTCTGAACAGGGCTATTCATGTCATGTTTCCAGCTGTCTCTACCGAATAGCTAACGATTGTATTTGGTAAAGCAAATGCGTCTCTTTAAGGTACAAGGGAGTGAAACAGCAGAAGCTGTTGCTCAGGGGAAGTGGTTGCCCAGAATTTTCCTTATGAGCATTTCAGGCCTGTTCTTGTCTCACATTACTTTAAGTTCTTCTGAATTGCCCGTCCCTTTAATAAGGAATTTTAAAAACATATTAGTGACTCCCTGCAAGAAACTCTTATCAGGCTGGGACACCGGTTATACTTTCTGGTGTTCCATAGATAGCTACAAATCATGCTGGGGTGTTTCTCCCGCTGGAAGGTTTCCAGATTAGCAGAAGAATTTACAACAGCTATACACCTGCTTCCCTGTGAACTTTCAGGAAAATAGTTATCTGAAGATTTAAGGCACTTGCCTTTTAGAGTGCAACAAATCCCTATTTGCTCTGGAATATTTATGAAAGGTTGTATGAAATTCTGTCCAATTGTGTTTTTCCTGGAGCACGTACATTGACTTGGTTATTGAACTGGCTCAGCAGCAGATAGCCATGATTTTGAAAGCTGGGTAGAGAGATCCCATGACTGAAATAGCAAGATGGGAATACAAGGCATGAGCAGAGTTATACTGGCTTAGAGATCTTCAGAGGTTCTTCTTGTTCCGTTTCAGACTTAAGAGTGGAATTTATCAGTGGATCAGCAGTACCTACGTTTAGTTTGCCTGCTTGAAATTAATGCACTGGTTACTGTCACTAGCAAAATCCAAATTTAGCCTTCAGCATTTTCTAGGCCCTATGCTTCCCCTTATTGCCATTTCCTAAGAATAAAGCTTCAGCAAGTATACATTTGCACATTTGCACATTCCTCTCCCAATCTGCAGAATTGCTTTCCTTTTTCAGAAGGATGATGATCTTCTTTTATGTGGTCAAAGAATTCAAAGTTCCAATTTGAAAAGAAGTATGTTCCCTTTTTGTAATACGTTCTAGTGCTTTTCATTCCAGAAGTTCAAAGTTCCAGAAATTGAATGTGGGCTTTAAAGCAATAATTATAATAGCCCCAAATTTTTGTGAATTTTATAAAAGATAACGTAAAATCTAAGGCATTCTCTTGGATTGGTGTATTCCTAATTTGGGATAATTACAGAATTGTGAACATTTCTAA
Organism: Muscicapa striata striata; assembly: GCA_030060385.1. Classification (NCBI taxonomy): domain Eukaryota; kingdom Metazoa; phylum Chordata; class Aves; order Passeriformes; family Muscicapidae; genus Muscicapa; species Muscicapa striata. The sequence goes on from JAREIS010000441.1 coordinate 273,520, forward strand.
ATGTACAGTAAGACTGATGATTTAGGTATCCACTGGACTCATTTGGGCAATAGAACTGTACTAGGATTCAACGGTAAAGAACAGTTTCTGCCCAAAGTTTTCCAGTCAGTCCGAAGTGTTGAGGTGAATTTATGGTGAGAGAACTGGGGCAGGACTGGCCACACTGACCTCATATGGGAGCTGCCAGATTTCCATGATGCAGGTGTGTATGTATTTAACTCCTCTGATTGATTCAGCATTCACCTCAGTGACATGCCAAAGAAAACACTAGCACGCACCAAGGCCCCAGGACATCCAGTTGCACAAAAGGTTCTATTGTTACACTTTCTGAAAATGAGAATTTATCAAATTAAGCTCTTGCCTTTTTAGGGCTCACAGAACAGAAACTTCAGGTTTTTAAGAGGCAGTGAAAAAGTTTCATGTACTGCTTGGACATAAATTTTGCTCATCCCAAACATTCTTTTGTAAGTAAATGAATAAGATGATAAATACAGCATATATTATTATAGTATTAATTTAAAGTACATTTGCCATCAAACTATTTCAATATTTATTTGAGGCTGTCAAGACTAACTCCTACGTCTTCCCTCCCAGACGTGTTATGGTATTAATTTCTAGATGCATTATACACATCTCTCTCATTTGAATTTCAGAAGAAAATTGTGGGATGGAAGCATTGTGTTACTTTGTATAGACGAGCCTATATGCAAGTTAAATGATGCCATTGGGCCACTAAAATGAGCTGTGAATGATCAGAGAACTGATGAGCATTATGATTCTTGGAGCTTGTGACAGAGTAGTTTCAATATTACAGAGATATGTTGCACCTCCATAAAAGAGGGAATTTAACCACTGCTTTCAAAGCAAGGGTCTGCATGACCTCTCTTTTAGCATGGAAGCAGCAGCAGTCATACATCTAATAGCTGCAGGACAGCAACTCTTAATTTCCTTTTAGGATTATTATATACATTTTATGATGATTGTATGGCCAGTGACGAGTGGTGTCTGTAGGGCTCTGTCTTGAGACTGCTGATCTTTAATATGTTTATCAGTGACATAGACAGTGGGGCTGAGTGCACCCTCAGCGGGTTTGCAGATGACACAGAGCTGAGGGATGTGGTTGACACAAGAGAAGAAGGGACCATCCAGAGAGACCTGGACAAGCTGGACCAGTGGTGTCCCGTGAGAATCTTGTGAAGTTCAACAAGTCCATGTGCAACGTGCTGCACCCGGTTTGGGACAATCCCAGACATGGGCACAGACTGGGAGATGAAATCATTGAGAACAGCCCTGTGGAGAAGGACTTGAGGGTTCTGGTAGAGGAAGAGCTGGACATGAGCCTGCAGTGTGCGCTTACAGCCCAGAAAGCCAAACATGCGCTGGGTTGCATCACGACAGCAGTGGCCAGCAGGTTGAGAGAGGTAATTTTCCCTCTCTACTCTGCTCTTGTGAGACCCCATGTGGAGTACTGCATCCAGCTCTGGGGTCCCCAGCACAAGAGAGATGTGAACCTGCTAGAGTAGGTCTAGAGGAGGCCACAAAGATGTTCTGAGGGCTGGCGCTCCTCCCCTGCAAATGCAGGCTGAGAGAGCTGGGGTTGTTCAGCATGAGGAAAAGAATGACCAGGGGAGGGAGACGTTATTGAAGCCTTGTAGTACTTAAAAAGGACTTATTAAAAACAGAGAGTGACTTTTTATAGGGCAGGTAGTGACAGGACGATGGGGAACAGTTTTAAACCAAAAGAGAGGAGATTTATATTAAACATTAGGAAGAAATTCTTTACTCAGAGGATAGTGAGTAACCTCTGGAAGAGGTTGCCCAGAGAAGCTGTGGGTGGCCCGTCCTTGAAAGTGTCCAAGGCCAGGTTGGAAGGGGCCCTGAGCAATCTGATGTAGTAGGTGGCATGTGACAGAGGGGTTGGGACTAGACGATCTTTAAGGTCGCTTCCAACCCAAACCCTTCTGTGATTCTATGACCAGCTAACAATCATATTCATGATTACATTACAAAGTGGATGAGTCCTGTCTCCTGTAAACTTGTGCTTAGTTCCCAACCCCACTTATGTATCCTTCACTATGACATAACCCTGGTTGTGACTCCTAGTAAAAACTGTGAGGTGTGGAATGTTTATAAAATAACAGTAGGAGAGGTGGCATTGAGACTGTCTGTAGTGCTGTGGGCAGTGTCTTCTAAACTACAGTGTAGTTTTTGTGTTGCTTTTTTATTTTCTCCTCTGTGAAATCAAATAAAGTCTTGCCGCTGTTTGTACATACTGCTGCTCCAGCAGGGACCATAGTAATAATATATTTTCCATAGCAGATATGCAGACAAAAGCTCACCTAATCTCCACGCTGGCTGTACCAGCAGTGGTAACACAAAACTGTGCCTGCATCTCTGCGGGGTGTTATCAGTTCTGTTCTAGTGCCATCTCTGTTATTCTCTTGTCTTTGAGATTAATACCCAGGCTGAGGCAGCTGGGGCTGTCCTTTCGGTGCTGTTTTCAGTGGTGGTTCAGAACTACTTTCATCCTCTTTAATATGGTTCTGTTTCGAGATCTGATTACAAAGCTTCTTGTGAGACACGTCTTAATTCTGCTCCAAATCCATGGTGGAAGAAGAACTTGGCAAAGAAAAAAGCATTCAGCGCTACCATGACAGTTGTGAGGAAAATATTGTATGTGAGCAGAGACAAAACAGTCAGAAGCCAGAAAATTTTTGCTGTTAGATCCAGGATGTTTGCAAGTGGCAAGTGGTAAGTTCAGCCACCTCAGGGATTCTCATAGGGAATGACAGCTTCCTTAGAGGCAAGAAATGGCCTGGGGAGAGGAATAGTAAACAGAAGGCAAAGGAAACACTGCAGGCAAGCCCTGACATCTTGAATTCTCTTAAGAGTTAACTTTTTCTTTCTTTCTTTCTTTCTTTCTTTTTTTTTTTTTCCTTCTCTTCTACCTCTGTTGCAGGAGGTCTGAGGAGGTGGTGCAGGGTTTTAGTGATGTTATAGACTCTCCCACTGAAGGCTTTCCATGTGTCCTCACTCCTGCTGTCCCCAACAAGGTAAAAGCAGTCCATGTTTGGCTCAGGGTTGGTGGTTGCTTTGAGCTATGTGTGCAGAAGAATTGACTGAAATAAAGCTCATGTACATGTATGTCTTACAGCTATAGTTACCTTCTTCTGTGAGAATCTTAAACTTGCTAATTTGCCCAGTTCTTATGCCATACTGTCTCAAGTCAATGTGACCCATTGAAAGAGAGAAATTCCTGATACCTGACTGACTAGGGTTTAGGTCAAACTTTTGCAACACATGCTGAAGACAATTTAGCCAGTTGTTTTGTCCATGCTACTAATCAATGAAGAACAATTCCATCATATCTTCAGCAAGCAAGTAGTTTCTTTGCCAAAATATGGAAGGAGCTGTTGGCTCCTTCAAAATCTGGGTTATCATGGAAGATGTTAGCTTCTGCAAATGTCAAATTATTTTTCTTTGTTGTCTTTTTCTTTTCACAGACTGTGGACTTGTTTGAGATGATTGAAAAAATGCAGGTAAGGAGAAGTAATTCTGTCGAACTTTGGGATCTCTTAATTTTTTGTAGCAAACAAATAATCAGCTACTATTTGTCCTATTGTTTCACTCACAATATACTTTGATGCGGGCTTACAGAATTTTTAGGTCTGCTAGGCTAGATCTCGTACTCTTCAATGGGATTTCAAAAGCATTTTTCTGTGTTCATTTTTCTAGTCAGCATAATAGAAGCAATAGACACAGGTTATTATAATTCTATCTGTTCTGCAGAAGTGTGATTCTGAGAGAAAAGCAGAGTTGCAATAAGTTATCTCTGGCATCTTCTTCAGGAAACTCCGTTCTGCTGGGTAGTGGGTATAATGACAGGTGATTAATGGAATGTTAACCTAAAAGCATTTAGCAAGGTCAAACAGTTTAATAAATAACTTCTGTAGGTCCTGTCTTTAACTTGTGCAAGAAAGAAGGACTCTGGCTTAATTTGTACACAGAAATACATGCATTTAGCTGCATATATTATGTTATAAACTTAAAATAGGGCAGAGTTGGGTATTTTCCCCTTTGTTTTATGTGTTAAATATCTAACAATGAAGTTGGATTATGTTTTCAGATTGTGTGTTCTCAGCGCATCCTTGCAGGTTACCAATATTTTCCCTGAGTGGGCACCTTTTTAAAATGCTGTGTTTAGCCTTGACCTAATATAACACATAGCGTGGCACATAACTCCTGCCTTTTATTATGTGCAGGAATTAGACTTTCCAAAACCAATAAACTTATTTTCTGGAATTTGGGTGATCGAATTATGAATATGAGTAAAATTACTTTAGTGAGGTTACAGAGGTGAGGAGGTGGAAGGTAGCAGCAAAATGCTGAGTTTAGAGTTATGAGGCTGAAGTACTTTTTGGCAGACTAGAGAGGAGGAGCGTGGGAGGGAGGGGCTGAAGGTGTATCTGCCTTGTATTCATGTACAGACAGACACAGACCTTGCAACCACTATTCTAACATCCGAACTATGTTTGGGATGTGTTCTCAGTGCTCGAGAGTAGCAAGCTCTGTAAGTGCACCTAGCTCATTTACCTCTGTGCAGGAAAGTAAGCTTGAGCATGCAGTGCTGCTCCAGTTCAAGCACATGTTCAAAGGTTGTGACAGTCCTTCCCACGCCTTTTGAAATACGGATAAGGAAGATAAGGGATAAGGTGTCCCTCAGTGGAAGACAGGTGCTTAGTATTGTCAGTGTTTCTCAGCTCCCGGTTTACCATATGGAAAGTCTGTCTTTTTGCACCTCTTTAGTTAGAGAGGTAACAGGGACCTGATGGGAATTTTCAAGGCATGCAGACTGCCTAATTTTGCATCTATGATGTTTTCTTAGTTGCCCATTATTAAGATTTTATAGCATTTTTTTTTAGTTACACTTGTTTTGCCACCTGAAATGCACTAGGAGAATCAATAACTGCTGTTTAACAGATTTTTTCAAAGTGTTTTCGGAAAGAAAAAAATATTTTTTTTCTAATACTTTTTATGATCTTTGTTTAGATTTTTACTAATTCTTTGGGGTTTTTTGCTTGTTTTTGCCTTTCCCTTTCCTTCCATTTGACTGTGACTATCCTTTAGATTTGTTGAATCATTATTGAAAACAAAATCTAGGATTTTCATTAGCAATCAAAGTGAGTGAAAACCAAAACAAGTGACTTGAACATTTCTCCTGTAAAATAACAACAAAAAAGCCTCGGCATAGAATTGATTTTTGAGTACTTTAATAATTGGATAGGGATATAATTGCTGAACTGAAAATTTGGATAGGCATTTCACATTCTGTGATGAATTAACAGGTAAAGTTGTACTCTCTTTTGACACTGAAACTAATCCCAAGATCTGGGAAAGACATTTATCTCTTTTTCCTTTCTCTTTTAAAATTTTTTTATTTTCAATTTTATTAATCATTTCTTGGAAATAAATGGGCTACTGGCCACCTTGTTCTGTGCTTACAGATCTAGTGAAGTCACAGTATATACTCTGTTAAGGACACTTACTAATATGTTGTTCCTAGATTGCTTTTCAGTACAGGCAGTTGAAAAACAAGGAAATTTTATTTCATCCAATAAGCTCAGATGTTTCAGGTCTTCATATGTTTGCATAGCCAATCCCTCTTTACTTGATTTCTTTTGTTCACTCCCTCTGTTCTGCCTTCCTACAGTTTCTGCATATTCTTCAGTCTTATTTTCACACAACTACTTTCATGGTTTTTTTCCTGTATCCCCTTTTGTATCCAAGTTGACTGCTTTGAACAAAACCCCTCCAGGTGCTGCTCTTTCCCCATAAAGTATGTGTATTATCATAGCATTGTTATGCCACGTTGGACCCTGACACGGGTCTGGACACCTTTTTCTCTGTCATTGTTCTTACATCCTGCTTAGGTCTGGTGTTTCCCCTGTACAAGACCTAGGGAATATGAGATTCCCAGACTGATGCAATATGAGATTCCCAGACTGATGCTGTCTCCAGTAAGCTACCCAGTGAAACTGGCAGTGCTGCAAGCCAAACCAGATCAAGCTGAAAGGAGGTCTCAAGGGCTGGCTGACACTGCTGCAGTTTATTCCTTTCCCTTTTGAGGAATGACAGTGACCATCAAGCAGTTGTTCTGCCCATACTTTCATGCTTCAGCAAGTTATGCTGTAAGCTTCCTGTAGTCCTGGTTACCCTTTAAAATAAAACTTTGGACTGTACAGCCCAGGACTGCATTATTCTTATCTTAAGCTTCCCTCTAGAGGAGAGGTTGGTAGATTCAAACTTGTGTTCTGCTTCCAGGCTCCCAGGAGCTTCCTGGTACAGTGCAGAGTAATGGAATGTGCTGGTACATTCCTTCACCCTCTGTAGAGGCTCTGATACAGAGCTCCTTTACTGCAGCCCAGAAAGTTTTCCCTCAGGCCTTGCTGAGATACTGGTTTCCTACCAGAACCTCCTTTGAAACTGGAAAATTCTTGCACTTATCAGATCTGCCAAAAATGCCAAGGAAGGAGAGAGAAATATTAGAAGATTGCAGTTTCCCAATCTCCATTCTGTCCCAGTGCTTCCCACCGTTTGTTGCAGAAGGCTGTGGGTGCTTTGTACATATGTGGCTGTCCTGCCTCAGTCCTGTTTTGACAGCGCACAGGACTTTCTGTCTCTTTTCCAAATCCCTGTTTCAGAACCTGGTCTTCCTTGTGAACCTCAACTCAGTAGGTTGACAACTGTAACTTGAGACCACATCAACAAAACACTTTTTAGGGCTTACATTCCATGAACTCAACTTTTTCACCTTTATAACTTCCCTAAATGCAAAATGGTTACTGCAAAAGTTAAAGATCACTTGTCAGCCTGAGTTCCATCTTAATTTCACAGCTCACCACACCCTCATAATTGGTTGTGCATATTGTCTATGCTATGTACTGACATCACAATTCAAAACATACATGCTAAAGTTTTCCTATGAAAAATATTTCCAAGGTGATATTTGTTCAGTCTCCATTGTTGAAAATATGGAAGGAAAACAATTTTTTGGGGAGTGTGTAACTGTCTTGAAGCTCAGCTTTTCTAGTTTGATCTTGTGTCACTCTGTAGATCACATGTGAAGCTTCTTTCTCCTAGTAGAGCTAAGGAAAATAATTTAATTTTTTGTTATCTGCTCATTGTTCCTCGCTTGCTTTACTGTGTTTCTATATTTAACCAATTAAATTTGTTATTACTTCTACTTTTTGTGATTGAACTCAACTTCAGACTTCTGAAGAATGACCTCATGCATCTACTGCTAGTCTCCCTTACCTTGGAGTGTGGCCATACTGGTTTACTTCTGATTTTTCTAAGAGTTTTTTAAATATGTTTAGCATTTGTTACATACTCAAGGTCTGGCTCCTCATGATTTCATGAAGGTTTTGGTTTCTTTATGTCTCCTTAGGTTCTTTTAATAAGCTTTGTAATTTTCCTAAAACTTTGTTTTTATGTGTTCTTTTTATGTGTTCTTTTTTCTTTTTCTTTCTTTTTTTTTTTCTTTTGTTGCTCCTGCAAAGAGCATCCTGATTATTATGAATCCTCAGTAGTAAGGTTGCTGTTGCTCAAAGTTAGTGGTACTATGCTAGTAGTTTTTGCACCCTGTACAGCTGGAGCATTGTCCAAAACCTTTGTTTCTGACCCTCCTAAGTCTCCACGTTAGAGCTTCTCTGAGATTTATCTATTTCTACCAGAATCCAGTTGACAAGCTAGTTCCACTGTAGAATATGTGCATAGGCATTACTGTTATAAATACAATCCAGCTTATTTTCACAACAAAGTCAAGAGCTGCTTATCCTGTCTGGAATCCCTGATCAGCCATGCCATTAGGCAGTCACTGATGGTATATAAAATGTAGTCTCAGCATCATGTTCCAGTGTGAGAGTTACAACATTTAGGTGACAGTAGTTGAATACTTGTGTACTCTGTGTAAGAGAAAACTACATTTTAAATCCTGGTCCTCATCTTCCTATCTGATGTTGCAAATTCTGCTTCTTACTCTTTTGTCTGTGATGCCCACTTGGACTATGGTCTGTTGACCCTTATATCTTCTGGTCTCGGCCTCTGCTCAGTCTGTGTTGAGGCTCTCCTCACTAAAATTGTCTTATTCTTGCGTGCTTCTGCTGCAGAGGTGGTGTGGAGGTGAGCTACCTTGCTGTGGTGAGAAGGCAGAGGATGGAATAGCTTTAAGGAGGAGATGGGAGTCTGGGTGCCAGCTCCTGATTCAGGAAGAAACTAGGCAGCCAGTAGCTTTTTGCCCTATTATTACAATTTACCTTGTAGTCATTCCGTTTTGTTTTTTTTTTTTTTTTAATTTTTTTATCGCTGAGGATTGGGAGGAAGGTAGATAGAAGAGATTAGAGTATCAAATAAGAGAATCAGTTTGGGGGATTGTTTTTAATATGTGCCAGTTGTCTTCTTTTAGAGATGTATAAGTTTGGGGATAGCTTTTCAGTTTTAATGCCAGATTAGGTGACTGGCCAAATTCTAGCTTTACTTTTTCCTTTTTATTCCAATCTTCCTTAAAATGGAAGATTTTATAGAGGGACAAAATACACATACTGAGGGTATGAAGAAGGACACAGAAGGTAAGTGAGACAGATGTGCTAAAATACAGGATTCACTGTCTGTGAATTTATGTTTCCAGGGGAGTCGTCTGGATGAACAAAGATGTTCCCTTCCAGCTCCGCTCAAGGTCAGGCCAAATTGTTGCCTCCTGAATTGCTGAGAATGGCAGATAATTACTGACCTGGCTTGCAGTGTACTTTCATACTGGAATGAACAGGGAGTCTGCAAACATCCCAAGAACACTTACATGCTTACATGCCTTTTTACTTATCTATTTTTTTCCTAGTTAATGCACAATAGGGTGAAACTGTGTAGCTGAAATAGAATTAACACTTCCCTTTTTCTAATTTAAGTGGTTCTAATATGAGTTTATCATTATTAAAAGTGTTAGTTTTGACTAAGTAATTTCTTAAATTTGTTCAATTTAAAAGCTGTAATAATATTTATGAAACCACGTAGCATTTATTTCAGTAGTCTGCTTGATGACTCAGAGTTGCTACTGGAAGGTTAATCTGTTTTGCCCAATAGTAAGGCAGTAAGAGTAGATTCATATCTTTAAATCCTCAAGTAGAGGATTAAACTCTATTTCTTCAGTCTCAGCTCAGGCCTACTAACCTTAAAATCAAACTTGACCTTGACTTTTATCTTGGGATGACCTATAAAAAACCCACATTGAGAACTGACATAGCTTTATTCTGACAGAGATAGTCAGTGCTCTTTGTGTGATGGAGGGGGCATCCAACCGGCATAAATTGGCTCAGATACTGCTTCTGTTCTCTGAGTCACACCTTGGCATTGCTCAGATGCATACCTCAGATCAGCCATGGAGATGACAGCCTCAATCTCACTGTAAATAACAGCACTTTTTCTACCATTCCTACTGTCATCCCTGACAGCAGGACAGCAGCTGTCTAACACTGTGGGGAAGGAAAGGAAAGAGAAGCTGCTCCTAAGCACATCAAATTTGCCTATAGTTTGGCTACTTCCTCATTTTGCATGCCTATATTCCCTGTAGTTTGGAGGAGGAGGGTGGGTGGAATCTGACTTCTAAGTTTATTGTTCTCGAAGTACTTTATTATGATACTGGGACCTTGGAAATGGAGTCTAACCTCAAGTCCTGAAGTAAAACTCCAAGGATGACCTTGGGCAGAATAGAAGCTGAGGGTGCAGCTTGCACAGTCATGAGAGCATAATCCTTTAAAAGATGTCACATGTTTTTGCTAATGGCCTGTTCTGATTTCAGACAGAAGAGGAGTATATTCCTTATCCCAGCATCCATGAGGTGAGTTAATACTGCTCTCTTCTCTCTCTGTTTGTCCTTGGACTTCATTGGTTTTTCAGCTTATTGGCCTTCCAGCTTACAGACTTGTCAGCTTTAATGCTCTCTGTCCTTCTGAATAGGTATTACAGAAGGGCTGGCCATATCCTCTCATTATCCTACCCCAGTTTGGGGGCTACTGGATCGAAGGGACCAGCCACAACCTGTCTAGCTTGAGTCCAAGTCTGTCTGATGTACCCTTTTCCTGGAGTGGTAAAGTCAAACTGGAAAGTGACCCTACAGCCAAGCTGTACCGCAAACATTTTCTGGGAAAGGTAAGGGTGACCTTCAGAGCCTTCTTTGCCCACCCAGCCACAAGGCTGAAATGTTTCTCAGGCTTTTCTGATGGACTTTAAAATGTCTGCACTGCTGCTGCATTTCAGTTCCTTATGATGCCTTGAACTGATGTAAATGAGGTACATATTACGATATGGTCTGTGGTTTCCCCTTGTGAAATGTGCATAATCCTGTGCATTAATAAAAAGATTTGCACGGGAAATGCTTTTATTTTGTTAAGAAGGTCTTTTGAGGCTCTTATACAGATACCAACCTTGGGATAACAAGTGGACAAAAGTATAATAGTATTGAAAGTGGAAATGGCATTATTTTTACAGGGCATTTCAGCACTGACAGTGCAAGCTCCTCAGCAGGAAGCAGAACAGTCCATTTTCTTCAGTGTATGGTCATTACAGAATTTATATGATGAAACCAGACCATGTGTTTTATAGTTGTTGATTTAAGTAAGTTTGGTGCTAAAAGTTCCATGAATTTAAAAATTCCAGTTTGACATATAGGGAAACAGAGCTAGGCCTCATAAAGTGAATGGTTGGTGGCCAGCCACCCATTAAGGGTGGGCCTGTTTAGGGAATTGGCTGATTACCAGACTGAATCTCAGAATGATATCAGCCATTAAGAACAAGTGAGAAAAACCCATGATCTTTTCTGAGATTTGGTTCATGGCATAAGGAGATAAAGCCTGACAATTATGCTCACACTGCATCTTATTCAGTGATCTTCCTCAGTGGCTGCTGAGTAAGTTCAAAACCAGGAATATAATATGTGGTGCTTTTCATGTTGCTGGGGACCTGTTCTGCAGTAACTGGGCTTGTCAGAGTGATCTTCTGTAGCAAATCTTGTTCCACAACACTGGAAAATTGTATTAATATAATTTATAAATAATTAGGGAAAAAAAGGAAGCCGAGGAGGTCTTCCTGGATGCTTCCCCTCAAGACTAACAGATTTGCTGTGCAATCTGTTAATGGACATTTATCCTGTAATCTTCTGGAAGCTTTCAGTATGCCAACTGAATTATTTTTCTGTCATGGTAAATTTAGGGTTGTGCTTGAAGGCTTCCAGGGCCAGATAGGATGAGAGGCAAATTTGGATATGATTTTTTCAGTCCAGTTGTAGAATTCACTGCTGATCTGATATCAGAAACAGTTGAGGTTGGAAGGGACCTCTGGGGCTCATCTTGTCCATACTCCTGCTCAATCAAGGTCATATCATCATTGTTCTTTCCAAATGAGATCCAGGACTTCCTCTGTCGTGGAGCTTCGCATCTGCAAAGTACCCAACCATCAGTGCCTCAGTACTATGGAGAAATTCTCTCCTATATTTTTCCTTTTCTGGTGTCCAGTGTTTTGTTCTTTGCCTTAACTGACATGAATGTGTGTCCATGTTCAGTTAAACATGCAATTTTTTGAGCAAGCCACTGGCAGAAAAGAGCAAAGGGAGCAGGACTCTTGTCACAGAAAACTCTACCCTTGGCTAGAAAGCTTTCCCCATGGTTGAAAGCTTAGTTAAGGAGAGAGCTCAGAGCTTTTTTACTAGAAGGTTATTTCTTCAGTGCAAAGTTAGTGATATCAGTGATTTCAGTGCTGTGTTGAGTCTTTTTCTTGTTACTTACATAGGAAAGTTACTTCAGCCATGTCACTAAGGGTCTCTTTCATGCTTTGAGTAATGGCAAATGGTTCTTAGCTGAAGAAGAGTCTGAAAGCATCACATGGTGGGAGAAGCATAGCCAGTGGTTTAGGGAATATCCTTTAAGCAAGATGGGAGATCAAAGTATTGTGTGGTACTGCAAATGTAATATGCGTGTCTGTGTCATGGATGTGTGTATGTAGATTGCTCAAACTCAAACAATTCTGTGCTACTTTTTACAGAACATCTTACAGCAGACCCTATAAAACAACCACCACAAAAAGTGCTAGAACATTCAAGCCATAGCTCAGTTCCTTTTCCTTGCCTCATGACCTGTATTTTATATGACGATTACACAGTAAGATTTATTTAGCCTTTAGGATGAACGTTGTAAAACCTTAGGTCTTACACTGTGGGAATTATTTAATGTCTATGTTGTTTTTCAAGGCTGTAATAATGAGAAGTGGCCTGAAGCCAGGAAGGATCTAATAAAGGTATACATTGTAACTGCCAGTCAAATGAACTTAGGGTCCAGTTTCTCAAGCACTTGAAACTCTGAATTCTGAGGAAGAAGCTTTCTTGCTATGCGTTCTTATGTGATCATGTATTTCTCCTTTATGCTGTCCTTTCTTTGTGCTGGTTAAAGTTGCTGCAGATGGCAGATGTCTTAGTACCTTTATAACTTCTTAGGCAAACTGTCAGCATTCCTTGTGTGTTCTGTTAGTCTTTTCCCTTGGCCCATGGAAGATACTTAATTGTTTTTACAGAGATCTATTTGAGATCCAGAACTCCTTTCAAACTATATTAAATGTTACAGAAAGTGCTTCTGTGGCTGAACAAATTTGTACTTAATACGTAGATCGTCTCAGCTCCAGGGTATCTTGTCATCACTGACTTGCAGTCTTCAGTATTGACTGTAAAGCCTTTTGATGGTTCATCTCTAACTTCAGGGCAGCTAACAATAAAGGTTGCTGTCCGTTGAAGGAATATGAGTTTGACGTATGTTGCCTATGTGATTTTACAGAGAAGGAAAATAATAAGGAGTAAATTACAGGTTTATTCATACATATGATTACTCAGATCTCAGTTTAAACTCCAGGCTTATGTTCAGGATCAAGTTACATAGCCAGAGTGGCTTTGACAAAAATTCAGTTAAGACCTCCACTAATTCTAGTACCCATTCTCCTGTAAGGATTGCATGCATTTGTGCAGCTCTGCCTGCTACATCAGCATCAGAGCTGATAGCCCAATCTTCAAAGCAATTGAGATCCCTCTGTATTGGATCTGCTGGGGTCTGGCTTAGAAATCTCATCAAAAGGCATCTTTATTTCTGGTCTTTGCAACTCAGTGTTGCTTTTAGCTGTAGCTAACCTCAGGCTTTGGCTCCTCTTCTTTTGCTTTGCCTTCTAGTTTTGATTTTTGTTGGCATTATGACATCTTTTTCCTTAACAGCCTGTCTGGGGCATCCAGCCTGGCATTTGACTTCTTAGGTTTAAGGATTTTGATTCTAGACTTCAACTGACCATAGAATATGGTCTTGCTTTGCTCCTTGAATCTGTCTGTTCCTCAGCTACTCTGTCTTTTTGCCCTTGGTCACAGTGACTTACTGCACCTGATTCTTGTTCACATCCCAAAAATCCATTAGTATCCTGAAAGTCATGGTCATGAGAAATGAAGTGTCCTTTGTGGCTTCCTTTGATTTCAACTTTTTTTCCCATGTACTATCACAGACCAGTGTGACAGATCACACTGGATTTCTGTGATTTGAACACTCAGCTAGAGGCCGTATTATTTTGTTTGCTTCTTGGCTGCTGTTAGACTTTACCTTTTTCAGACTGCCTCATTTGATCAGCCATGCAGCCTTTTGCCCATAAGTCAGTATCACGGCAGTTCTGGGTGTTGGGTGTTTTCTGTCTCAAAGAGGAGGTAAGGACAAGGACATCTTTAATACTTAAAAAGTTAGCTACATCTTCACATTTTGGTTTAGGGTAGTGACTGTAGTCTTGCTTATTCCTGTTTTTTGTTTAAAGAGAGGATTGATTTATGTCTGTTAACTTCAAGTTGACTGTGTCCACATAGATATCAGAGTATTTCACTAGATGTATCTTTATTTCTGACAGTGAATCAGAACTATGACTAATACAGAAGATTTAGATGGCAAAAGACAATCTTACCAGTGTTTTGAGAGAGGTTGCAATCCATCAGAGCCAGAGGAGACCTTCTAGCCACATATATATATTCTATATATTCTAGGCAAAAGACTGAGGAAGGAACTGACAGACTAGCAATCATTTTCTATCAAATTACACTTTGCTCCCACAGAATTTTTCACTAATTCATTGTGCCTGGAATTTTCCTTTCACAGTACATATTCCAAATCATGCAAGTTTTGACTGTACAACTGAATACAACTTGATGTCCCACTTCTGTGTCATGCATGAGGGTGCTTTCCCACTAGGATGATGGGAGTGAACAAGGCACGATTTCACCTAAATAGTGCTTTCATTGTGCTGGAGGTTTCCATTCATGTCCTGTGTCAAAAGGCTTTAACCTTTTGAGGTTAGAGATTATATAGCAATATATATGATATAGCAATATACAAAATGTACATTGCTATACCTAGGCCACTGGAACACGGCTGTATACCCAGGAGAAATGTATGGCCACAGCCACTTAGACTGTGAACACGTTTGCAGTATCTTTTGTTGTTTGACTGCATGACTCTGTTACAGGCACACTCCACTAAAGCTCAAGCAGTGTTAGTGGCACTGCTGAGACCACTCTTCACCTGCAAAATCTCTTTGCTTACTGACTGTACCTTCTGGACATGTGAGCACTCTTGGAGTTCAGCCATTTACCATAAATCCTGCCATTGCTCTTTAGATAGAAAATTCTCTCAACCACATTCAGTTGAATGTCTGGAAGACACTGCTTAGTCAAGCAGAATCTGAATGGATACAGGGAAAGTCCATGAAAGATACTATTTTATTTACAAGAAACTCAATTTCTTCAAAATGTGTTGCTGGGTGTTCTAATACTATTGCTTCTCAGGAGCCCATGTGATGTTGGACAGGTGAGGAGGAACTGAACTGACTGGATGCACTTTGACTGATATGCTCGTGCACTGATGATCAAGTGGGTTGGAAGACAACATACACACATCTGGAAGCATGCTACTCCTAATTAAATTAAAAATTAGTTAATCCTGAGTGACAGGCTGTATGCAGAAAAAACAACCTGGTAAACTTCTCCAGGAAGTGTGTTGGGGATAATGCATTTTGGTTTCCTGTTTGCAGGAGCACCAGAACTTTTACTCCAGTGACATGTCCTTGGGCTACCTAGTACTTTCTGTGAAATACGAACAGATCGAGAAACAAGAAAATCTGCGCCTGTTGCTGAGGTAACAGTGCCTGTTATTGAAGTGTATGCTACTGTGCTATGTCTCTTGTCTTACCCTGTGTTCCCTCTGCATAGATGTGGGTGTGAATTTCATGTCTTTCTTCTGGAGAGAAAAGAAACTGCCAATAAACCTTTGAGCCTTTTTTCCCTTGCCTTCTGCTCTTGAGTTGCTCTCAGCTGTTTCCTTAAAGATGATGGTGTGGTGTTTACCGGTGGATCTTTGTAGTACCTGTGTAGAAAATATCTGTTCTTCCCTCAAATAGAAAGTTTTTCTGTTTATTCTGTCCACTTGGAGACATGTGAGCACTCTCTAGGATAATATGGATTCCCTAATGGAGGACAGCGTACTCCAGGCTTTGTACTTGAGACTGAGGCTCCCTTGAAGGTGATCTAGAGCATTCCCAAGATTCCTGGGGAAACCATAACCCTTAGAGAGGGTTATGAAGAGAGACATTACCTAGAAAGAGCTGCTGATTGAACTACAAGAACAGAGAAGGATCTTGTGTATGTGAGAGACCACTGCAGAGAAGCCTTTTATCATACTGTGAGTGGATGCACTTGCAGTAGGCAATGCTACTGGAACCAAGAGATGTACAGTTGCTGCTGACAAGTATTTGTCTGGGACTGAGGGAAAAAAATGGTTGCATAGGAATTAGCTACAAAAAATTCACTCGTGGGTTTCCTCCAGTGTTTGGACGGAATGCTTCAGACTGACAGCAATAATCTGGGAATAAAGAGAGCAGCACCTGTTTGTGAGCTGTGCCTGGAATGTTTATCTTTGTGTGTGGAAGAGACCAGGGAAGAACAAAAGGGTAGTTATTCCTCTATTAAGATATTTTATTATATGCCAGTACTTTTTGCTCAATAGCTTGAGGATGCTTTCTTCTTCCTTAGAAAGATATCTCTCCTTAAGTACACATACAAAGAGGAAGGCAGCTTTCCTCTGTCAGCCTTCTGGAACAATGCTACACCAGCTTCTACCTCCTTTACTTTGCACAGATCTGCTTTCCTAGGCTGTGTCTAAAAGACCTTTTAACAATCTTTCAAGCCCTCACTGATCGTGGGAATCCCTTATTACTCTGTGTTCATGAATTGTATTTTGACATTTAGATTTCTGTGAAAGAAAACTGTGTGGAGGGAAGCAAAATACTTCTCAAGGCAGACAAGAGTGCAAAGGAGCAAAGACACTAAGGGCTCCTGGTTTGTCTTCCTCTGCTTACCACAAGAAGTGATGGGCAGTAAGAAGTGAAAATACCTTGCTTTTCCAGTGATTCTGTGCACTACAGTTTAAATTAACCCTCCAGAATTAACTGCTTTAACAATACTCTGAAGAAAGGGCTACTCTTTCTTTAAAGAGCCAGTGTTGCTTGTGTTCAGCCATTTCTCTAATGCCTTTTTTTTTTTGTGTCAGGACTCGTACTGGCACCAAACATGATCTAATTCCTATTTCCTGTCTGAATGAGTTTCCCAGTGCTGTTCAGATGGCAAAGGTGAGATTCATGCATGCCTGCTTGTCTTAAGGCCTTATTTTCAAGTTATTTTCACCTCTGTCTACCTATTTCCCTCTTTTTCTACTATTTCCCAGTAGAACAGTCAGAGTTCCCTTTTAACCCTTCCATTTGCCTTTTCTTCTTTCTCTTCTAATTTTACCTCAGAATTTTTGCCTGAAGGGGCTCCTGTCAGATAATTATAAACAGTGCCTACACTCTCATGCCTGCAGCAAGCCAGGGCACATGATAATCACATTTCTGTTTCCCTGTCTCTCTCACTCAACAGCTACTGTGTGAGGATGTGAATGTTGAACGCTTCTTTCCTGTCCTCTATCCCAAGGTACAGTGTTCTGATATGTCTGTATATCATTTTTCCATCAAGGTCTGGCTGATGACATCCAGTTGATAATTTCTGTTCTCATTTCTTCAGGCCTCACAGCTTATTGTTGCATTTGATGAACACGTAATAAGCAATAACTTCAAATTTGGTGTCATCTACCAAAAACCTGGACAGGTAAGACTCATCAGATCCCATGGTACTTGGGGCAAAATGCATAGAGTCAGTTTTCTTAGCTTAAAGGATGTGATAGCAAGGTCTGCACTGTCCAGAAGCAGTGGTGTGAAGGCAGCAGTGTTTGTGCAGTGCTATGGTTCCTTTGGCTTGCCTCTTCTACCTGCAGTATCTCTGGCAGTACAGGCTTTGTGAATCTCTGAACCCTAACTCTAACCCTCATGGCAGCTTGGGGCTGAGGACCCCAGCACCCTGGGGGCTCGGATCAGAAATGTATTCAAGCAGAGATATTTGTTGGTTGAGCTGTCTATAGAAATTACTGCCTGTTCTTTGTACTCCTTGTGCTTCTTACTACTTCTTCTTTCCTTCTGTAGACAACTGAAGAAGAAGTCTTCAGTAACACAGTAGAGAGTCAGGGTTTCCTGGAGTTTCTGGATTTCCTTGGTGACAAGATTCAGCTGCAGGATTTCCGTGGGTGCGTATGCAGTGCAGCCGGAAAGCCAGACTAAGTTAGGGAGCATCGTGTTCAGAGGCTGTGACTGTTACTGCCCAGCTTCTGGAGAAGTGCTGTGTCTTCTGAATCCCAGTGCAGGTGAAGAAGCCCTGGATGCTTCTGTCAGCCATCATGTTTGGGAACTAGTTGGAGCTTAGGTCTTAGCTGGTATATTGATTTAAAGGTCTCCTGGTATCTCGATCTGACCCGCACTATCAGCAAAGAATGGTTTTATTTGGCAGAGCAAATACAAGTTTGTTTCATAGTGATATGGGGCAGTATTGTTTCAGGCTCTTTCTTTGAGGCATCCCATCCCTTCTGTGGTTCAAACATATGGAGTGCTTCTCAGAAGAATGCCAAAGAAGGTAGCTACTTTGAGGATCCCTGGTTTGACTTCATACCTTTTAGCAAGCTGGTATATTCACCAGCACAAACATGGTGCAGGTTTGGGGAAGATTTGGTGCCTTGCTATCAATAATTTCCTAAAAATTACCTTTGTAATTTACTTTAGTAACTACTGTTACTGATACTGTCTGTCTTCTCTCTGCTCTCTTATTTCTATACTGCCTGACCTATGGTGTGGTGTGGATTTGCTCAGGTTCCGGGGAGGCTTGGATGTTACCAGAGGTCAAACAGGCACTGAGTCAGTCTATACAAATTTCCGGGGGAAGGAGATCATGTTTCATGTGTCCACAAAGCTGCCCTTCACAGAGGGAGATTCCCAGCAGGTATCAGAAGGAGGAGTAAGGATTACAGCAGCGTGGCTGGGAGAGGAGGGATATTTGAAGAAGAGGGGAGAATGCATAGAGGGGAGAATGACTGACTGTATAATGTTGGGAATTATGGGTGGAGTAATGGCAAAAGTAGTGATGAGGGGTTTGGTGAACAGATGGGTTTGAGATGTTTGGCAGACTGATGTTTGAGCTCCCATCATACTGTTCTGCTCTTTTTCACCTGCCTTCTCTCTTCATTATTTCTTTCCTCTCCAGCTTCAGCGGAAGCGTCACATTGGGAATGATATTGTAGCCATCATTTTCCAGGATGAAAGCACACCTTTTGTCCCTGATATGATTGCTTCCAATTTCCTACATGCTTATGTGGTAGTTCAGCTCACTCTTAGCACCACTGGGGAGACTCTCTACAAGGTAACCAGGAGCAATAGATTACCCTGTACTGATTTTGATCCTTGAAGTGGTTCTTGGTTTTTTTGGAGAGGTGCAGGTTCAGCCAGATGTCGTCCTGATTTCTTGAGTATCTACACCTGAGAGCAGAGTTAAGTTGTATGCTTTTTGAAGTAGCTGATGAATTTCTGAAGCTTAAAGGTTTGGAACTGAAGCAGAAAGAGTTCAGGTAAAACATTTTGTTTGCATCAAAGAGCATGAGCCACAATTGATCCCGCTTTGGAGGTTGTCTCACTTACATTGTATAGGTCAGGTAAAATTCATGTCTGCATTGTCCATGCTGCACAGCGCAGTGCATGCAGCTTGCACTGCCTGAGGCTGCAGGTCAGATACAGCTGGTTGACCTAACTATGGAATCCAAGCCAGCTACACCTGCTTCTGGGGATTCCAGAACTGATGCCAATCTGGCAGGGCAGTGTTACCTGTTGGGGCCCTCCAGCAGAAAGAAGCCCTGCTAAAGCCCAGATTAATTATCTGCAGCCTTTGGACACACCTCATTCACTCTCTGCCATGACTCCGTATGGATATCTGTATTACTTTATGTTCAACTTTCAGTGATGCTGAGAGAGCAGAAAATATAAAGGAACTTGGATTTGTGATGGATTTTCCATTTTAATCCAAGTCCCATGTGTTGTATTATGTAGGGATTTTGATATGGTGATGATGAGTCCTTATGCCTTGGGGGTCTACAGAACACCAAGAACATCAAAACTAGGACAGAGTCATCATCTCTTCCACCTAGAGGGGTGTTGGAGATGGAGCAACTACCTTCCGTTGTTTGTTCCCTATGTTTTGGGCAGGTGATTTGTAGTGAAAGCCTTGTATTGATCAGGGCATGGGGTTCCAGTTCTTCTCTTGCTCTCTGTTTTGTAGGGCACAAAATTTCACTGGACTTTTTAATGACAAGGAAAGAGGTGGGAAAACTTGCTATTTATTGTGTGTTATCCTGTGTCTTCCTTGTTTTCATCTTTGCCTGTTTGAGTACCACTTTTTTTCTGTTAGTGTAGTAGGGCTGCTTCATTCCTTGAAGAAGAAATCATCCCAATAGTCACCCTGGAGCCAATGCAGAGTTTTCTGTAAAGGCTTTTCTAAAGGGGCTTTAAATCGATGCTGCTTTGAGAGCAGTGTAATACACAAAAGACTGCAATTTGGAAGATTTTTTGCAATTCCTTGTTCCATTTTCTTAAGCTTTAGTGCCTACTGTTAAATTGGAATATTAATGGAATTTGTTTCATGGAATCAATTTTTGCAATCAGAAAACTAAAAAAGCAAAGCAGGATTTTAACTGGTAGATATCTGTTAGGGCAGAGATGGAGACTTTGTAATTAGAGGAGGTGGCCTGAAATGTGAAAATCTGAATTAAATTAAGAGCCATTTCCTTCTTCCTCTCATTAAACTCACACCTCTCAGTGGCTCTGTGACACCTATTTGTTGTTGTTTTGAGGAAGTTTTGTTTGTTATGAAATTGTTCCCTCTTGTATGAAAGGACGAATAATGGTCTTGTTTAGTATCAAACATGACAAAAAACCTCTGTGAAATATTGTGAAGTACTGTATGTATTTGATAAGATAGCTACATATAATTACGTGTAAGTGCTGTGAAGAAACAAGTGCCCATGTAAAAACCGGACTGCATTACAGTTACTTCTTTAGACATTGATAAGCCAGGTAGGAGCAGGCTAAAAATAAAACAAATGAAACCTACCTCTTACTGGGAAAATGCATTTGCATGTTTACCACCTGTGACTCACAGATGAGGTGACGCTGAGATACTCCCCTCAGTGTGCAGTGTATCTCCACCAAAGATTCTCTGTAAAAGTAAATAGGTCAGTACAACCACAGTGACAAAGGTTCTTTAGTGGAGGTTAATCTTGCAGGCTGAATAGGAACATTTTTTTGTTCCTAAATATACTGGCTATACTAGTTATTATTTAAAATAATCTTTAAAAAAACAGTCAATTCAGCTTTTTTAATTGCTCTTACTGTGTGCACATCTAGCTGACTGAGTTTCTGGGAGATAAATGAGCACATCTATCCACTGAGTTTGGGAACAGAGGGATGCACAGGACTCTATATTACAACTCTTTTGTTTAGGTGAATTATTTAGGAGGAATCAGATCCATCATAGTAGTTTGATGCTGTCACTTGTGTCCTGATACTCATTTTTTCCCCTTATATTATTTCAGGTTTCAGTCACAGCCCGAGATGACGTCCCCTTCTTTGGACCTCCCCTGCCAAATCCAGCGATATTTAAAAAGGTTTGTTTCTCTGGTCCAGTGTTAGTTGGCAGAGGACATGGCACACACACTTGTGTTCTGAGTTGGTATGGTCAGTCTGGCTAGAGCACTTTGGAGGTCCGAAGAGTAGTCAGCAGAGCTTTTATAATGTGATGTTTTTACTAGCGTTTTTGTCTCCAGTTTAGTCTAGTCTTCATCTTGTTTTGTAGAGTGCAGAGTTTCGTGAATTCCTTCTGGTCAAGCTCATCAACGCCGAGTACAGCTGCTATCGAGCTGAGAAATTTGCTAAATTAGAGGTGGGTCTGTTACCTGGCTGCTTCAATTAAAAATTATAATTATATATATAATAAATATGTTATTATCAGATAAAGAAAATAAAGTAAAATTTCTGACTTCTAATTTTGTGTTGCTTAAGAAAGGAAGGTGAAATGTGATTTTTATACTCAGCTATGGGATATTTCCTTCATATTTCTTAGCATGTGTGATGGAATATGATTTAAATATAAAGATCTAATCCTCAAGTAAGGATGGGAATATGATACATATATTTGGAGGAAAAATGGAGGAAATTCTGCATTAGCTGAAATTCAGTATTATGCTACAGGATGCATGCTGATATCTCTGATTTTTGGTTCAAGGTACCAAAATTCTGTTCCAGACTCTACCATTGCCTAATCTAGAAAAAAAACATGTCTCTGTTTCATCAGCTGTTAAGAAGTGTCCATTATGACTTGCTTTAGGAAGAGTTTGAAAGGGCTGGATGTTACTGCAATATATTCTGTAACTATGCAGTTAAAACCATTTCATACTGTTTAAAGTAATTTTCATTTTTGTTGCTCTCGTTGTTGGTCTTTTGGGGTTTTTTGTTTGTTTGTTGAGCTTTTTTTTAGAAGGATGTGAGATACTGAAAAACAGGAAAAAAAATCTCTTCCAGTAAAAGCTGTTCTCATTCCCAATGTTGATGCAGGAAAGAACACGGAGTGCCCTCTTGGAGAGCCTTTTTGAGGAGCTGCAGCTTCGCAGCCGCAGCATGATGGGATTGCCTATAGGGGAGGATGACAAGATAGAGAATGGCAGTGGGGGCTTCCTCGAGAACTTCAAGGTGAGCCTTTCTACAAACCTACAGTGTGGTCTAGAATGTCATACTGGCCCTTAGAAGTCAAACTCTTTATGCTTTGTGCTGGTGTCAAGTGTCAGATGTGGTTTTATTCCATGACTTACAGAAGAAGGAATCAGTGTTTGCAAGAGGAATTGTAATAATTAGGAGCAAGGGACTTTCAGTTCCTACAGCAGTTCTCTTTCAATTCATTTTCATTATAGCTGAAAGAATTGCAGGAGCCACTGCAAGGGTTTGTAACTTATCTCTTGAGTGTACTATCTAGAAAAACTGTGATACTTTACTTACTTTCTAAAAGCCAGAGTTAATTTACCTTTTTCAGTGTAAATGGCATGTTAGGGGGTTTTTATTGCTGATTTTTTTTCAATAAACCAGGTGACATAACTTTCTTTTAGATGTGATAAAGATGATTGATATGAGAAAGCAAAGATTTTGTGTGACTGGGCAAACTGAGTTTTGAGCTGGTTACATAGGGAGAATCTTCATTGCTTTCCTATTCTATCTACTAGCCCTTTCCCACTTATGTGGGAAGTGCCTTGCCACTTCTTTTGTATAATAAGTTATTTCTCTGGAAAGAGAGATGTGTTATAAATAGCATTTCTTCAGAGTACATTATGTCTTTTATGTGGTGGTCAATTAGAGTTATTGAGGTGTGTAAAATTAACTTTTGACAAATAGGTTTGGTAGCTGCGTGTGTACCTTTGGTCAGGTCAGGGATGCTTTGGGGAGGTGTATTTTTACATACAAACTGCCTTTGCTGCTAACCATGAGTTTTAACCCATCCATGTCTTACACTAATTCTCCCAAAATGTCCTTTTATGACTTCTAGCAGATGCTGTGATTTGCATGTCATGTACACAGATGGCATTTGTAAAAGACTGGAAAAGGCTGAGTTAAATCAGAAAATGGCTTTTTCAAATGCTGTAGATTTTGAGATGGCTGCTTTCCCACTGAAACCAGAACTCAAGTTCATATGAGACTGAACCTTACAGTCTTGAACAGGAGTTTGATTTTGTGTTTTGTAGCCTGTACTGGATAGGACTGCTCCAGGTGATGCTGTTTAAATCCAGCGTGCTGGGATACTGGAAGGAAACCTCTATTCATTGCCATAAGAGAAAGGAAACTCGGGAATATACTTGAGGAAGAGCTCTTCCCAGAGCTCCATGAATCAGCTAGGACCAAATCAGGGCAGTATCTAGGGTGCTGCTTTCTAGGAGTCAGGATCCATGTGGTTCTGGTGTCAGTCTGTCATAACTTCCCGCTCAATCTATGGTGCTTCTCACACTACCCTACTGTGTGCATGTCTATATGTGTATATCTGTGTTTGTCTGTTTCCCTGCCTCCCTCCTGTTCAGCGGGTGATCAGAGGCCGCAGCCAGAGCCTGGATACCATGGGGATATCCATGAGAAAGCAGCAGCCAGCCACCCTGCCCAGCCGCCCAGCTACGGCGGGCCTTGCCCTCAGCCAGAGTGTCGCCGAGGGCCCTAAGGCCATTGCTGCGGTAAGGTATTCGGGTGGGCTGTAGGAAGAGAACCCGGCATACCTTTGTAACCACCCATACATTTCCTTTCCCTATTAGTTTGTCCTCTTGTCCCACTGTGAATCTTTTTGTTGTATCATCCCATTTCACAAGTGGTGACAGCATGTGTTACAGTCTGATTTGTCTGTGCCCATCTCTAGCCCCAGTTCATGTGTAAACTAGAGCTGAGATTGATGCAGACTGGGAGAAGAAAGCCAAACATGATTCTACTTTAGACATCTATCTCTGCTATCCTGGATTAGATCCTGTACGGTGCCGTGTGTTAAAAAATGCATGCACTGTGGTTTGACTGGAATGGTACTGTATTGTCATAGGGCAAGACCTGAGAACATAAGGATACTAGAACTGTTTCGTTTTCTTCAATTTCACCAATCAGATTATTTTCTGTAATATAAACAGGTGCACGAGATATTCAAGGTGCTGTTTTGCTGTAAATAGAATTCACATGCTGGGAACAAACAGCAGAATTAATAAAGTTTGGGGTGAGAAAAAGAATGGATATTTCTAGTCACTATCAAAGCCTTTCTTATTTGATAGGGATAGTAAACATATGTGACCAATTAATTAAAAAATCTATCACAAATCTTTCCAGAAAAGGATCCATGTTTCTGATACTGAAAATATGGTTACCTTGGCCAAAGTGCATCCAGCTGGTTGTGGTCTCTGCACTAGTGATGTTAATACAGGCAAACTACAAAAAACCCATCTCTGAGTAAGCCAAGAAGGTGCCCTTCAGTGTGAAGATTTCTTGGTGACAGTTTACTTGGTTGTATGCATTCTTTATGTCAATACAACAAAGTCACAGCGTACTAATGACTTGGGTTTGCTGCCTCCTTTGCTCCTTCAACTTCTGCTTTTTCTTTGCCTTTCTGGTTCTGCCTCTCCTCTCGCCATATGGGGATACCTCCCTTCCCAAGCCTGTTTCTCTGTATACTGGCTGTGTTCTGCCTTTGTTTCTTTATATCTCTGTCCCTTTCTCTCACCACATTTGTAAGCCCTGGCTGCTCTTGCTTGCTGACAGGAAGTACTCCTTGCACAGGTGGAGCTGAGCTCTTGAATTGCAGTAAAGGAGAAAATCTGGATCCACATTGCAAAATCTTCTATGCTTTCAGCTCTCCACAGCTTTTCCTGTCTTGTTCCTGTCCTCTCTGTCATGCTTTCCTTTCTTCTAGTCTTTTGCCTTGCCTGGTAGGAGCCCATCACGCACTCGAGCCAGCCGCTTCCACGGGCGACGGAGTAGTGCCATTGGCATTGAAAACATACAGGAGGAAAAGAGGTATGAGCTGTGGGGAGACAAGACAAAGAAGGTGAAAAAAACGAGAGGAGTTGAAGAAAGGAACATAGAAAGGCACATACAGGTGGAGGGGGAACCATCAGGAATGAGAACTAAAATAGAAATGGTTGGAATGGGAAGAAAAGGGACTGATTATCGACTGATGGAGAAATGGACAAATAACAGAAATGGGCAAAATTAAAAGAGGGCGTTTGGAATTGGAGAGAATCAGTATATGAGGAGGAATGAAGGAAATGGGTGGAGGAACATTATAAGATCACTCTTAAGTACTGTGCAGTATGATCCAGGACTCTTGAGTTTCCTGTTCGTCACTCACCACTTTTAGAAGAAAGTCAGATGAAAGGCTGGTATTTGGGAAGGGGATGCTTGATTGGTTGGTTGTTTTCATGTTGAACTATTCGCATAGGCAAAACTTCTGGTAACTTAAAGGATTTATTTTAAAAAGCTGTAAGTCCAAATGACTAGTGTATAAATTAGATCGTCTGAGAAATAATTATAATTAATGGATAATATACAGCTTCAAGGACTGATTTGGCATATTTGGCAGAATTACAACAATTCAAAAGTTGTCTACTGGTCACAAGAGATTATTTAGTTAAATTATAAATTTCTCTCATCTCTAGCTGAGACACCTTTATACAGAGTCTCGAAAGTCACATGAATGCTCTGCATCTAATATGCAATTTTCCTAGTTGCAAGAATTTCAGGAAACAGCTTAAAGACTGGGTGCAAAAGGGGGGAAGTCATCTCTAATGTGGAAACTACTTATTTCAGGAGGAAACTACTGCATTTTCCCTTCTTTCTTAATGAGGTGCCTATGACCTATCTGAATAAAAATGGAACTTCTTTTGAGAAAAATTAAATCTTCAGGGACAACTGCCTTGTAACAGTCTAAGCTATCACAGTAGCCACAGGTCCTCAGTACTTGAAATACTTAGGCAGCTGTGTCCTTCAGTCCATTACTTTGTGTACAACAACTGTTTCTATCCCCTTGAAGGATGTGTAAAACTTTCCTACTACAGGAAATCCAGGAAAACCCCTGGATTTATTTTCTTTTTTTCCCCCTGCTCATTGCTTGGAGGGATCTGGTGAACTAATTGGCTTATTTAGCTTTCCTTTTGCTTACTTGTAAACATAGATGTGAGGAACAGGGAGCCTTAGCTTGTATTTTCTGAAAGGCTTTTTGAGTCATTCTTGAAGGTGCAGTTTCACTAGCAACTGCTCTAACAGTTCATTGTTATTGAAAGCAGATGTGATACTTTCCCTCTGTCCCTTTCATCTACCCAATCCTGACTATTCCTTGTGATAATTGCTCAGATCCCTAGTGGGCCTTTCATGGAACTGATTCAGCCCATTAATCAAATAGAAAAAGTATCAACTTTTCTTTTGCTGGATTAATTGTCTGCCAGGTTCTGCCATGAACTGGCTCATGGAGAAGTCTGATGGGTACCAGGACTGGTGGAAAGTGCACTCAGCAAGAATGAAGGAGGTTGGACCATGCTCCCTTTCTGGGAAAGAGTGAGCTCAAAGTGTCATGTGTTGACTTCACCCTGAAGCTGTAACTTAACGATATGGAGGCTTTGCTGACAGAGCTGACCCAGGTCATCCCGCTTGTTAGTGTGTTGTAGGAGTTTCAGGGTTGTTTTAATTTTAGAATTCCTTTTTATAAGGGTAATTTCTAGTCTCACAAACAATTGTATTAACATAAGTGAGGTTATCAGAAATTCTGGTGTGAGTGGCACAGGTAGGGTCAACTGGCCAAGAGAGCAGAGGAGGAACTTCATGACAAACTCCATCACTGAAGCTGTAAAGACCCCCCCAAAATCGCTTAGTTTTCCTTTCTTAATTAAATGTACCTCTCATATCAGTTATTCACGGAGGCAACTTTCTTCAGAGGTATCTTGACAAGTCCTAGTAGCAATAACACTTTTGTAAGAGTCTTATTTACACACTCTGTTAAATCCTATAGCTTCTTAAGACCAGTGGAATGGGGACTATAGAGGAGAAAGTTAAAAAAATATAGGTGAATACTGAAATTAATTCAGGCTTTTATATCAATTCAAAAGGAGCTTAAAGTTAGCCATTTCCAGATATCGCATGACACATGTAAGGAGTCTGCCCTTTTCAGCAGAGCTGTGTTTGCTTCCCTTTTATGTGTATACAGGAGATACGGCTGAGTACTGTGTCTTGTAAGGGAGTGTGAGAGTAGATGGTAGTTAACTCTGGCTCTGGGGTATAGCTGGTTTCTCTTTTCTCCCAGCAGAGACGCCACAGAGAGGATACAGAGGGTGTTTGATAGTCCAGGAACTTTTTTTGACCTGAAGTCTGATGGATCATCCAGTCCCAGCTCTCCAGAGTTCCCCAGCAGGAAGAGCAAGTGAGTTGAAAACAAATTTTAGTATTTGAAAGATGCTGTCTCTGGTATTGGCTTAAGTGTGGTGCATGTCTTGCTCTGTTGGAGGCTTTACTGAAATTGTCCACATCAGGCATTGTAGCATCTCAAAAGTTGGATGTCTGGCTGTGGCAAAGTAATTCAGAGCTTGTCAGGAAGTTGGCTTTCTTAAACAGACCATGAAAGATTGGACCACATGATTTTGATTATATCTTTACTGTAATGTGAGTTTGCATCCAACAGGATACGCAAAATCCTAGCTGTCAAATTATCCATGTTTACTCATGTGTATGTTTCCTCTATAGTTTGCTCTGGAGTGATTTTGGAGCTTCATGGAGAAGCTTGGACAAGGGTATGTTGGGATGTTGGGTTGTGCTCAAGTTCTGCCCCTTTAAGCAGGATTCATGCCGCTGCTCCCAACCAGCGTGAACTAACCTGTCTCCAGTCTCCCCAAAGTGTTACAGCAGGATTCCAGCACGGTCCCATGTGTTGCACCTATGTTTCATTGCTAAAGCACGCCATACCACATGCTGTGGTATGTGCAAAACACTTCATGCAGTAGTCTGCAAGTTAATTCTCTAGTTTCTCGTTGTCAAAAACTGGAAAAATGCAATTTCCTGGTAATGGAGCTTTGGTGCTGCTAAGCTGTATTATACAGGGATGTGATCCTACCTAGAACTCTTCAGGGAAACCACCCATTTACATTTCCAAGACTCTGGAACAGCCTGTCTCTAAATCAAAGGCTGCAGCTGACTTTCTTCTGGAACATTTTGCCACACCTAATTTTTTTCAAGGGAATTTGAATGAGACCTGTGGCAAGAAAGGTAGCAAGTACTTTGTATTAGGGCATTTCCCTTTCTGTGGGAATGTGGAGATTCTTAAGAAAATGTCAGGAGGTGCCCTAGAACCAGGCCTTTATGGTTATAGTTGCTTCAGGTGCCAGATTTGACACGAGCTGCACACCCAATGCTCCCTAAGAATTGCAAGCTGGTGACTATCTAAAGTAGTTCAGCTACCCACTTGTATGCTGTAGGACTGCTCAGAATTTTGTTTCAGCCAAGGTGCAATGTTCTGGCATGTTTTTGTGTGTGTGCTAGTTTTTGAGTTGAATAAGTGCCTAGAATTTTGTTGTGGAGGAGGATGGGAGCACATCTAGGAGATACAGACCATTTAAGGTGCTAGCTCTGGCAGCTAAGGACTAGAGGGAATGCAGGACATTGTTGATTGGTCAGCACCCCCCATCTTCCAGCATTACCACATCATTCCACCTTCCTTTCCTCATCCTGCCTGGGACCTTGTTAGTGAACTAGAAGTTCATGACAGGGATGTGTGAGGGACTCTTGCTCTAATTAGAGAGCTGACTACCTTGCATAATCACCAAGAATTCTGCTTCCCCCACTTCCCAACCCCCATTCTCCATCAGCTGAGATGAGCCAGCTGCAATGGCTGTTTCCAATTGGTATCCACATGCTTTCAGAGAACAAACATAGCATGGGATTTTACTAACAATACTTGCATGAATATTGTTTATGCACATTAGGCATGACCTGTATGATTTTTCAGTCTAGTTCTGTTCCCAGGATTTTTTTACGAGTCATGGACTCAAAACCACTTAAGATCACCAGGAAAAAAAGTATTTTCATATCTTTGGTGGTTTAGCCCATTCCCGGACAGTTCATTTATGAGGTGGGATGCAGCATGGAGTTTTGCCCAATTAGTGATTAGTCAGAGTTAGAGTTGTGATCTCAGAGTTAGGGACTAGCCCATGTGCAGCCATACTTTTTGCATGACATCTGGGACAGGGAATTAAGAACATATAATTCCACCATGTAAAGCACACCATTTTCAGCAAGGCAATAGTAGCACAATGTTGCAGGAAAAGGCTGGGAGTGTAAAGTATGTCTTGCAGTCACCTTACTGGCATTCTGCGAAATAGCCTGCTGTTGTTCATCAGCTGTGAAATCAGGATCAAGATGTAGGCATACTTGCAATGCAAAAGAGTTCTGCCTCGTTCTGGAATAGTTTATGCAGGCCCTATTATATAACAGAATGGGCTATTCCTGGTAGTACGTCATCAGTCCACTCCTGGTTCTCTCCTTAGAGTCACAAGAAATTTCTGTTACCTCAGAAATGTCCAGCATAATGGTACTGGTCTTATGTAATCATTTCAGATTCAAAACTTGGAATGATCAACCTCTTCACCTGTGTTCTACTAAAATAGTAGAACCTGGAAATAATTACAAAAGGAACACATAAGTAATAGATTAATTATTTTGAAGTAGAGACAAAGGAGCACTTACTTTCTGTTCTCGCATGCTGAGTTTAACACACATTTATGCAGTGATCAGCCAGCAATCCATGAAACTGCATTGTTCACTCGAGCTAATGGTGTCTTCTCTCCCACATACAGGGACAATTATCCTTAGTTTTTCTGCTTTACTGTCCAGGTAGCCTTCCAAATAATCCTTCTTCTCAAGGGACAGACTCCAAAGAATGAACCCAGCCTATGTAACCAAGTGGTAGAGCACCTGAGGATCAGACGACTCTCTGGGTTGCATCTGAAAAATCAAGCACTGTACTTTGTATGTCCATATCCTAGGAAAAGTACATAGGTTTTTTGTATGTGTGTTTTCCCTCCTCAGACACATCTGAGTGGGGACATCAAGCCAATCAGGAGTGGACCGGATGCTACTCAGTCATTGGGTACCTCACTGAAGACACTGGCAAGACTTTTGGGGTGAAATCAGAGTCCTGGCTAAGAGGAGCATGAACGTACTTAGAGGACCTCAAGGACTGTGGAGAGACCGAGTGGCACCAAGTAATGCTCCACTGACAGTTCCTGGAGCAGGAATTCTGTGAGAGGGAGATGGACAGATAGCTCCTGTTGGAGCATTTTGGCTCTGTGCCCTTCGCATTGCCAAATCAGCAGCCACTGAACCAGCCTCTACTAATGATGGGGAACAGAGGCCATCTTGAGTGCGACCCCTTCTCTTCCCTTCCTCTCCCCTCAGATGAGTGAGAATAGTTTGGCCTGCAGAAGGCGAGAGCAGAAGAACACAACTCCACCTCTGTCTCTAGTGCCTCAACACAGGTCAAGAAATGCAGTGCAGAGAACAAGGATGGAGAAACCTGCTGAGGGAGGGTGCTGAGAAGGAAATGCTTTGTGGAAATCTAGATCCCACTTCACATAGATTCGTGTTATTGATTTGCTCTGCTAAGGGAGAAGCATGTTGGCCTTCATTTCCTTCAAAATATGTTTTCTAATCTCTTGAGGAAATATCTTTGGCCTTTATTGGCCCTGTCTTTACTGTTCTCCCTGTTGCATGCTGGCATGTAATATGCCTGGGACTTCAGGTTTCATTACTGCTTGTAGGTCAAGACTGGCCACATTTTGCAGTGTTTCTGAAGGAATAAATATATTTAGTATGTTAAAGGTGTCTTATCTTTCTTGCCTCCCTTAAGTTTTTTTTTTGTTCCTTAATATTTTTAAGCACTTCATCTCTCTCTTACTAGCTGGTCTCTTATGCAGACAGTGAGTACTTCACCATAAATTTGGGACTTACATGCACAGTGCACCTTTTACGATGTAAGCATGTCAGCCTCAGGGACTGCTGTATCTCCTGAATGACTAGGCAGTGGATCCCAAATTCTCAGCTGGGGAGAGCTGACCTTAAGGGTCTTCTTTGATAGATCTGAAACATGAACCAGGCTATCTAAATGTCTGTTCCATTCGATAGAGTGGTGGTAAAGGGATCCAATACAGTTTACTTGAATGTCCCCATTGAATGGCCTTATGGGAGCTGAATTTTAGTAGGATGGACCTACAGAAGTCAGTCTATTGGCGACTGAGCACATGGAAAATCACCAGGATGGGAATCCTGGTCTAGGTGTGTACCTGTTTGTAAGCAGGAGGAAGGCTCTGACATGTCTTTGCAAGAGCTTGGCACTTGATCCTTCATAGTTTGACACTGAGACATCCTGCAATCCTGAGACATCTCAGTAATGTTTCTACCTCCCCATTACTTCCTTAAACTTTCTTAGTTAACTGTTCTGGAATACTGGTTAATGTCTGTCTTGTTTCCTGCCTTCTCCTGTTACACCTGTACAGAAAATAGCAGTAACAATTTATAAGCTCTATGACATAGAAAGTATGCTTTTTATGGTCCCTTTGTTCTGCCTGGAATTTCACATAAGAAAAAACACGATAGCCTGAGAGTGGCTGTGGGAATGGATGGTCTAGACTGGGTTACACCTGTCCTTTATACTCAGTTTAACACCTCGTTGTTCTGTATTGGGTTCTTAAAATCTCTAATCTCCAAAATAGGGCGTCTGTTGATTTTAATGAATGTCTAGATGCATTTAATACTTAAATGCAGGTGGTTTGAGTCACTCCGTTTTATTACACTTAGGTCTGTGACTTAAAAATTCGTTCAGACTTGTCCTTTCATACAGTTATCCAGAATGGAGACAGAGAATTGGTGTTTCTCCTAAATGATGTAGCTACTAGAAATTAAGGTATGCATGCCAATTCACTTGAATTCTGTTCCTAGGTGGAAAAACTAGCTGTCAGTGAATACATTCTTACTGGTTTTGACTGCTGCATAATAAAGCTATGCCTCAAAAAGTTAAGCCTGTGTGTAGCAATAAGCATGATGATGTTGAATGCTTGCATTTCACAGACTGCTCAGGAGTCAGACTTCAGCATACTGTGTGATGCAGCCACTCTCACGTTCATCATCCAGTGTAAGCAGTTGTTGTAGTGGATTGAGGGAAAATGGAACATCTGAGGAAGAGGAGAATGACAGGGTGGGTGTGTGTTCTCTAACAAACAGAGGCTACCCTCCCTGATTTTCCCAGGTACATTATTAAAACACATCTTCTTTGCCCTCTCCAGGAGCTGACGTGCTCACTAAAGGGCCTTCCAAAACGGGATTCAATGGTTCAGAGTATGTGGCTGGATGACAGTGACTGCACACCCAGTACTTCTAGCTCACCAGGTAAAAAAGAAAGAAAAACAGAAAAAACCCTCTACTTGCACTTCTAGAAGCGTATGAGAGGTTGAGCCAAATCTTTTGTATGCTGTACTTAATATTTTAGAAGTGCAGGTAGATGATAGTCCAGGAAAATGGGGAGAAAATTAGCAAAAGTTTAATGGGGAAAGAATGCTTCAGTGGCATGAATAAATAGTGCTGAACATACTGCAAAAGGAGTTACAGTAGACTGCAAAGAATTAAAGTGTTCGTGTGTTTTCTGTGGAGAACTATGGATGCCTTCTGAATGCAGTCCCCATATAAACTAGATTGTTTGGATATGGGATTATAGGAACTGCTTCCTGAACAAAGCAGTATGATCCTGAGAAGGTGGGTAATCCAGAAGCTAACCTGCACTTAGAGTTTTTTGCCAAGGTTGGGCTCTTAGTCTACTACTTGGTTAAAGCTGACATAGTTGATGAAAATCAGCTTGGATCCATTCACAGTGCAGAGATGATTATAGTCCTTAGCAGTTCTCTTCAGTCCTGCAGCAGGGACAACTCTTGCATTTCCTGCTGTAGAGCTGGATCATCTGCCCTGATCTCAGACCCTGTTTGCAGTTGTGTTTCACTTCATTAAAATGAACTGGTTTGGATTGAAGCATTTCTTGTAGAGCATCAGCCTTAAGCTAAAATTAGGGAAAGTTTTAATCAGTTTCAGCCTGTTTGTGAGAATGAGGCTGTGTAAAATTTTGGGAAAGTATGATTGAAAAGTCTAAGCTTTTGAGTTTGAGGAGTCATTAGAAACTGTGAAAGGCAAAACATTTAACATTTGTTGCTGGAAGACTGGAATAGGAACATGTTGAGGTGGTAAGAGACATTAGGGATTATGTGTATAGCTAGGAAGAGAGTTAGTTGGAAGGAACTGTGAAATCTTTATAGGAATTGTGTGAAGAAGGATTATTTGTAAAGATTACAAGGGTCAGAAGGTGGAGCCAACTTACTTTTAGTCTCAGTCTCCACAGCTGCCATATATGAGATATCAAGAGTGGCTATCAGATAGATGCCTGCTTAAAATTGTCTCTATCTTAGCAATAGCATCGAAGATGTGATACTGTCAGATAATCTGCGGAGACTTCTGTTGTGAGATGTTGCTCTTTTGTTGTGGATGCTGGAGGCAGGGATGCTTTCCATTGGCTTCTGCTGCTCTTCACAGATAGATTGTCTGCTGACTCTATTGTCTCACAGTATATAAATCATTAATATGCATCACTGAGAATAATCATTACAGAGAATACAATGTAAAGTTCAATGTAACTTTTAGGTTTTACAACCTTGGGGACACAGAGTAGTATCCTGGTGGTTTCGTTTTGCCCTTTATTGAGTTATCCATTAAGTATTCAGCTTTAGTTAATGCACTGTGTAAAATTAGACCAAACTGATTTTTTTTTTTTAATGGAGAAACCTAAGACAAGCCCAGTGTGAATCTAGATCCTATGATGAATAAATCCAGCATTCCTACCCCATATACACATTCTTGGCTTCTCCAATTTGCCTTTCAGATTGAGAGAGCAAAGTTACAGGAAAAAAAATGTCAGCAGTCTGTGGTCATTATGCTCCCGGATCATGACACAGGGAATGGGCATTGCCAAAATATTTTCTGAGTTAACTTTAAAGCACCAACATGTCTCATGTGCCAGTGTATGTCACATGAGGCAGAGGTGACTTTCCCCCTAGATCGAGGACAGGATAAAAATTCTGCTATAACTCTCCTTAACACTTATACACTACCAGTTGTGTTAGATATATTTTCCTGTAGTTACTTGGCCTGTTAGTCACTTCCTGCAAAAAACATACATCATAATTAAATTTCAGCATAGTGGAACTGGGATATACAAAATAGAGAAGAACCCTCTTATTGTAAATTCATGTTGTTTTAAACCACAGTTTAGCAGCATTTGGCAGTGATTTACCAGTTTTGTTTTTAAATCTCAGTTTTAAATTACATAATGACACTGGGAAAGGGGATAGTCTACTTTGGAAAAAACACTGAAAAAAGAGTTGCATCTCATCTGTTTCCTAGAAAATACTGGTATGATCACATATAAGTAAAAAAAAAAAAAAAAGGTGTTCCTGGGAAAAGCATCTTAGCTTCTTAGCTTACCATTTTACTTCAGGAATCCCTCATTAGCTTTCTTCACTTTCCTGAGTGAATGGTGGGTAGATAGGCCATCAGAGGTATTCACCTGCCCATTCTACCCCTTAGCACATTCCACACTAATAACAACTCTTTAATTCAAACTCTTCCCATTTTCCTCTGATTTAAAGAAAAGAGTTATAATACAGATTTATGTTGTGATGCAGCTATACATAAACTTCCACAAACCATATTGGGTATGAAATTACCATATTTAGTAATTTTAGCCATAGAATGTGTAGAATGAACAACCAGCTGAGAATAAATGTAGAATGGTTTAAGAAGACTGTTATGTTAAAGACATCTTACTAATTTCTTAAGAAATGTATATGGTGAATATAAGCTGATTACAGAAAGCAAAATAATACTTTTAATTTATTAATTTTGCAAGTATTTAATCCTGGTTTTGCCATGGTGCCGATATGTGATGAGAGACAAATTCCTTAAACCCTGAGATCGGATGTGGGAATCTCAAGGGAGGGGTCAGAGGGAGAAGGAAGAGAAACACTGTGAGAGTGTAAGATTAGAGGCTGCTTCACAGATGTGCATCCTTGGGAATAAGGCATTCAGATTGCCTGGAACCAGTGGCTGCTGATTTTTTTTTTTTTTTAATTAAATGAAAGTAGTCACTTTCCCCCTGTTTTGAGATAGAATGAGAAACAGGAGAAGGTAATTTGGAAGTCAATTTGGGCATAGGTACACTCCTTCCACTGTTACCTATGGATCAGCCACAGGTCTGTGAAAACCTCGGGATAAAACCAGCTATGTGTGCAGCTCCTGGGATACCTTCTTGATTATTTCTGTATTGTTCTGTGCTTGGTTCCCTTCTAGGAAGCAGGTTGCTTCCTTCCAGCAGTGTTGCTGGCTCCACTGGAAAAGGAAAAGGCAGCAAAGCAGAGACTCAGCACCATAATCCAGTAAGTGCTTTATTAAAATATTTCCTTCTCACTTGCACAGAGATAAGGATGGGAGAAAAGAGAGAGGCTTGTTTTGGAGGCATTGCTTGCTGAGGGTTGAAAGGGCAGTAGGAGGGTGCTTGCAGGGAGAGGTTAAAGCGGTGCCTTGTTCTGCAGGCCTCCATTTTGTGCTGTGTGTGATGTCAGCGCTGGAGCACTGTCTGCTGCACGCAGAGTGAGGAGCACAGGTAATGCACATGGGGGGAGGAGAGCCACGGGCCCCTGCCCATCCCTGCCTCACTGAGACAGTGCAGCCAGTGCTGTACAGCTTCTCAGCAAACAGTTAGTCCTTTACCTTTCTCCCCAAGTGATCTTCCATGGCCAGCAGCTCTGGCCTGTCTGATTTACCTAAGCACTCGCACTCCCTTTCTCAGTTGCCTCCTCTCTCTTAGGGAACAGCATTTCCTATTGAGATTCTGCACTCTGCCCTAATCTTGGCACAATTTCTTTCTCTTCTTTTTGATTGTTCAGTTTCCTTTGCTCAGATGCAACCTACATTTCTCTGTGCCTAACCTCTTCTTTTTATAGTTTCATTACTTTACAGAACCCCTTTCTGTTGCTCATTTTCTGATGTTGTGCCTGTCTGTACACTTGCTTATTTGCTTTCAGCCTAGCATTGGTGGGACCTACTTGTCCATGCCAGTTTCACAGCTGTTCCAAACATGGGAAGTGGGACTTGATTTCCTGGTGAGGTCTGTAGTAGAGCAACAACTTCAGATTTGTTCCCTAGAATTCATAGTCCCGTTTTGCTTGTGTTGTTTTGAGTCTCTCTTTTTGCTCAAATGTCCCATTCCTTGCCTAACGTATTCTCTGGCCTGACAGCTAAACAGCTGCCTTGAAAGTGGTGGGGATGTGAGGCTCTCAGGAACTAGTTTAGTATATAGCTGAGTAGATGTATCACCTTTATAGAAAAAAATTCTTCCAGCTATTCCTAAATATTCCTAAATAGCTGGTCGTTTTTATTGTTGCTGTTTAGATCATCAGTGCTCAAGTTTTAGCTGCTGTGCCACCTTGTGGCATTCAGAGCAGTCAGGTGAACAGTTCATCTCCATGTGGTGGTGGCTACTGGTGCCACAGCAGATCAGAGAGGGGAGCTGGCACTCACAAGTGAGACTGCTTCAGTGTGTGCTACCACAACGATCAGAACTGCAGCTGCCAGCCACTGATCTCTGGGGTCATTCCCAGAGTGTTTGCCAAGAGCTTGTGCTCACATCACAGCTCTAACATGGGAGCAAGGTTGTCTAAACGAGGGGCAGAACTCCCTCAAAGTTCTGCTCCCAAACAGGCAAATTTTGTCAAAATAGGTACAGAGTCAGAATTGCAACAATCTGCAAACTCACTGATACAAATGCAAAGGCTGTGGTTTTACATTTACTGGTGGCTATTACAGGCAATAAGCAATGTATCTCAGTAGTGCTCAAGTATGATTTTAGTACCTAAGTTTTGAGCATTTCATTTCCACTGATTTGAAGCAGCTCAGAGAGCATTTAAGATAATTTTGTGAAATATTTGCAGTCTGTAAGATCCATCTTTGGTCCATCTGCCAAATCAACAACATTCTGCCACAAGCTGGTTATTTTTTCAATTGATCTGGTTCAAAGAACAAAGTTTCATGAGACTCTGCTTTTTGCTGTGAGATTATTTCCAGATGTTCTTTGAATTCTCACCAGCTCCTTACCAGAGTTCATTATTTCAACAAAAGGGCATTTTACCCACTCCTGAGACAGCAATACAGTCCAAAAGTGATGTTTTAGTAATTCCATTTTAGCACAACCCCTGAATCAGTTTGATAGCACATACTGGGGACTAGCAAGTTTCAGAGGAGAAATAGTAAAAAATTTCTTTAACATGGCTTCAAGGGACTCAAAAGAAATCTATGGCACCTACATGCGTGGTTAGTTCCTTGTCATTCTAACTCCTTTTATCTCTCACAAAGATTTCCTTAAGTTCTAGGCTGGATTTGCCCAAAGACTAATGGGTGCACTGGTAGAAAGGAGGAAGGACTCCTCTAATCCTAGGGTACTTCCTAAAGAGCTGAAAGAAGTAAACATTGTGGATGGGGGAGCAAATGATACTCCCACATCACTTACAGCTGTGAAGGATACAGATCTTTTTTCTGGTGCTTTGTTCCAGGATTTGCTGTTCAAGTGAAAATACATCTATATGCTTTACCTTGAAGTTCAGAAAAAGACAAAAAAGGAATTCCAGCTGCTGCCATTTCATTCGGTGATGCATCAGAAAGTGTGAAATCATTGAAAAATTAGATTTCATATAAATCAAATTTCTGTGTGTTACTCCAGTTCACCTGACACAGGGACAGGCTCAAACTGTTTCCATGTGAAATTTCTTAATTTTATTGTTTGCAGCCTTTCCCACTGCAGACTACATGAGTGGAACTCCCTCACAGCCATATCCAAATGACCTCTGGATAGGCAACAATTAGGGCATCTTTGAGGAAGCAAAACAGTTTTCTTCAGTTACCAGCTGAACCTACAGTGGTGTTCACCACTGTCCTCCAAAGACATTACTGTAAAACTTGCATTGATTTAAAAACCCCTGCAAGGTTTGGGGTTGGTGCCCAAAATGCGTGTGTGTGGTGGTTTCCTCAAATATCAGTCACTGCAGAGCAAAGTGTATCAAATATTGTCCAGGATGGGGACAGTTCCTTTTAAAATACTTTGTTGGTTCCCTAGTCTCTTCTTTGGGCTTGAATTGTGTCCTTTCCAGATGCCATGATGCAAAGTAAAAGGAAGCATTATATCTTAGCCTGTGCTTCTTATGTCTGTGTAGCACACTAGACTTAAAATAAAAGGAGAATATGACCAGCTTCTCTTAGGTTGTGTGTGTGTGTTTATAAAGGACAATGAAAAACCCAGAGATCACAGTCCAGCAGCTAGGTAATCCTCATGTTTTTAGGGTAAAGGGAAGAAAACTGGTGGTTTGTTCGAAAAAAGAATGTTCACTCTGCAAGAAGTTAAATCTTTAATGTTAATCTTTGATCTGTTGAAAGAAAGGAAGCACATTTGTATTTAGTAAACACCTCACCAGGCTGGTACTACTGGCAAACCTTGAAATTCTTCAAAATTAGAGATGAGAGCAAGCAATAAAGTGTTAAGGATGAGAAAGCCATCTCTCCATAGAATTGAACACATTCAGATAATCATATATTATATATGTGCCTATATATTTCCCCGGGACTTTTCACAGCTTGGGGCTTGGAACTGGTCCCAGCCATTTTTCACCTGCAAGACAAACCAGCACAAAAGAGACAGTTAAAATGTAATCCATACAAGTGATTGGCTGGTCATTTTTCTGCAGCAGGATTACTGTTCCTGCTCTTATGAAGGGTAGCTGCTGGTGATGGAATACAAATTTATATCTGTATTTTTTGGTATGCTTCAGCCAGCTCCATAAATCTTTCACTGTCTAGTCACAACTGAAACTGTACAGAAGAATTATTTTCCTCCATTACAGATAAGACATTCTGCAGGTCAGGGGTATTCCACATGAGGGAGAAATCAGTTCTTTTTAGGACTGGTTTCTGGGGGGCCTGGAAGTTAAAAAAAAATGCAAAAAAGGGTGCAAGGCTGTGGAGTCATAGAACCAAAATGAAAATCTGATTAAGTCCTTGGAGGTGAGACTAGAAACAAGGTCACAGCATTCCAGTCAGTGTTAGTGACTACTGTAGTGAGTGTTGGGTACTCTTCCTCACTCTCATGCTCATCAAGAATATTTTACAGAATCAGAAACTCATCCAGAACAGAAGGCTAAAAAAAAACTCTCAAAAATTTCCCCTCTGCTTAAGCCTATGACTGATACTAATCTGCATTAATTAATACTTTCTTCTGTTTTCCACAAATATATGAACTAATTATGTGCATAACTCTAGAAAGAGACACTCTCTCAAGCACCAAATCTAAGAGATGAATAGTCAAATGCCCTCTAACTCATAAAAACAGTTGATTTTAGTTTTATTATTTATCACAATCTACTTCAATCTTTTAAAGGATTTAAAGTGTGTATTCTGTTAATAGAAAAATGAAAAGAAGGATGGTCAATATATGAACAGCTTTTGAACAGCTGTGTAGGTAAACACAAGTTATGGATTGGGGAGCTGTAATAATATGTTTTTACTAAGAAGGAACAGATATAAAATGAAAATATTAGAATGACAAAAAAAAAGAAAAATAAAAAAAGCAGTGTCAGCCATGGTCATAATCTTAGCCAAGGCCACTGTGCAGTACCAAAAGGTTACATATGAATATTTTGAGAACTAAAGAGTTTCAGCAGTATTTTGAGAATGGCACATGGATCACAAACCCTTGAAACATTCCAAGACAGGATGGAGAACTCAAGTTACTTCTGGTTTGGAAAAGGATCATTTGGTCATTTTAAGTGTACCAAGACAGATTTCAGTCAGCAGTTTCATTCCAGGAGAAGGATAACCAACATTATTTAACATTTGAAAGCCCTTTTAACTCAGCTGCATTATGTATTTCATTCCAAGAGGCTGAAAGCATGAAACCAAAGTGATGTAATGAGGTATACTCACCTATAAAGTTGCCTAGCAGCTCTAAACGATCCGAGCCAAAAAACAGGTGAGGTTCCCCATCATAATGTGCCACAACAGCAGGCATCCCAAATGCCTATTGACACCATGGAGATGAAACAGAGAATGTTATAATGAGAGAATTTCTTGCAGACATACCATCAATCTTCAGGAATAAATCCCAAAAACTTTTACTTTTTTCCTCCCCTTCTCTTTACCTTCCTCATTCTTAAAGATAAGCCTAATGAAGCCATCTGAAAGTAGGTGACTCTCCAGAGCCTGTGTGCCCCTTTTGAAGGAGCATAAAAAAACAACCTGATTAATCCACAGTTCAAGTAGCAATAAATGGTATCTCTTGCTGTCCAGCTGGAATGAGCTGAGTGGGTCAACCTTGTTTTCCCAGATGACAGTGAGATAAACTACCAACAACAGTGAGGTGGCTTTCACACACTGGAAAACAAGGAGTTTATACACTACTTTCTAATCATCACCCTCACTATTCCTTGCTTCCCTATATTCTTAAGAGGGCAGGAATGCAGAGCTGTGAAGCCCAGTGCCATTGGCAGCATCTCACCCCATGTTTCAGTGCTTCAGCTGTTGTCTCTTTCAGTCGGTCCTTCACTGTAGCAGATGAAATCATTT
This sequence comes from Muscicapa striata striata, assembly GCA_030060385.1. Lineage (NCBI taxonomy): Eukaryota > Metazoa > Chordata > Aves > Passeriformes > Muscicapidae > Muscicapa > Muscicapa striata. The sequence goes on from JAREIS010000441.1 coordinate 314,332, forward strand.
CAAGTGCCTTCTGGGAGAGCTCTGCTGACAGCCCAGCCTGTCGGGCAACCTGTGAAAAAATTATATAATTAAGAATACTCCAAAAGTAAATATTCTAATGTTTACCCTGCTCTAATTAATTTAATCTTCAGTATTATCACCTAAGGTCTATTGACAGAAAAAATTTCAAAATAGTCTTGAAGCACTTCTTGCACAACTGTCTTGCTGTATTCCCAGTCTATTAATCATTTAACAACTCTCAGATACAAAGTAGAAGAGGCATTTTAAATCTTCCAAGCCCCATATCTGCACTTTTTTTTTCCAGGAGTTCCTAAACTGAAGAAAAAAAAAAAAAGGAAGAACCTTTGATACAATGACTCATCAGATAACTTACGAAAAAACTCAAACTGGTGTTATGAAAAATAAAATCTCACTGTACAAGCCTACCAGGACAGAAACAGTTTGTGTGACAAATGTGGCCACATGGGATCTGTAAGTGACACTGCATGAAAAACACTAAATCACAGAGGTTAAACTGTTGCTGGTGTTACTGCTGTATCTTTTTCACCTCCCCTCAGCCTCTGCAACACAGGACTGACAAAGTAGCCAAATTTAAAGGTCAAGTGTTTATCTGGTAACAATGAGTTACAAGTGCCCTTTGAATAAAGTATTTAAAAAAAAAACCAAACCAAAAAACAACAACCAAAAAAAAAAAAAAAAAAAAACCCAAAAAAACAAAACCCAAAAACAAACAAAACAAAACAAAACAAAAAAATAAAAAAAGCAAAAATCAAAAAAAAAGAAAGAAAAATACAATATTGCACATGGACAAGTAATCCTGTACATGCAGGTATTAATGACCGTTTCTTTCAATTACTTTTTTTGTTTAGCATCCACATTTTCATGTACCGTCTCCTACTTACACATAAGGGGATTTTGACTTTTGACAGTCTTTTTGACTGTGCTTGAACAGGAGATTAAACAAGTGTACCACTGGACTAGAACAAAATACTTGGTAGCCACAGTGTTTAGACTGCAGTATTTACACAGTGACATAGTACCTGGTCCTCACCATTTCAAGGCAGAAAAAGGATTTAATTTAAGAACTCAGACCATACATTGCTGCTATAGCAATTTATGTGAAGCTACTGCTGACTAAATAAAGAAGTAAAAAAAGAAATACTAAAAAATTATTATCAAGTAAAAAAAGTTCAATTTTTTTCTGACTGATGTGCAAAATAAATTCACCTATAAAGACTCAGGTTGGTTGAGACCTCTCACCCAACTTTGGATGACAAATGTCCAGAAGAAAGTCTGGTACTTATTGCAGGAGTGGATGAAGACAGACAAGGGGACACCTCCCTCTCTGCCTTGCTGAACAGGGGGGATACTCATTGACCACCAAACTGTGACTAAATCAGAGATCATTCTGAGTATGAAGTTTGTGGCTCTGAAGTTTTGCTTGTCCTTGCTTTATTTAAATAATGATGGATGCAGAGACTATGTAATAATGTTCTGTATATATTTATGTACTGGGTCTGGCTGGAATGGAGTTACTTTTCTTCATAGCAGCTCCTATGCTTTTGTGTTTCAGATCTGTGACCAAAACAATGCTGATAACATCCTAATTATTGTAGTTGTTGATGAATGGTGTTTGCACAGTGTCAAGGCAGTCTCTGGTCCTCACTCTCCCCACACAATGAATAAATTTGGGCTTCACCAGAGCCTGAGAGATGACCTGAACTAACCCAAGAGACAGCCATATGCCATGCTCAGCAGTAATTGGTGAGGAGGGGTTTTAGGCAGGTTAACCTTTTTCTTGGGAACTGGCTGAGCATCAGTCTGTGTGTAGGTGGTTCTTTGTTTTCTTTCACTCTGCTTCCACTTCTCTTTTACTTATTAATTTTATCTCAACCCACAAGTTTTCTGGCTTTTATTCTTCTTTTCCTCTTCCCCTGTCCTCCTGGGCAGTGGGAGAAAGCAAGTGAACACCTTTGTGGGTGCTTGGCTGCCTACCAGGGTGCAAGTACCACACTTTAATTATATCCTTCAAATCTCGCTTCTTACAAAGGCAAAATTCAAACCTTTGCTGACATTTTGGTTAAAAAGCTACACTAAAGTGAAGCTGAAGTGCAAGGACTAGACTTAGGGGGGAACAGCAAGACTGCAAGTTTCAGATTTCAACTAGGGATGTTGGACAGGAGAGACTAGTCATGTACAACTCCTCTCTTTTCTTCATATTCCAAGAACTTATGAAATAATGAAGAAAGGAGAGACCTTCAAGAGGATCTCCGGGTAACTTACTAACTTACATGCCATTACAGCTTTTACTGTAAAAAAAAAATCAAAATAGCAAAAGAAAATACATCAAGAGTATAATTTACAGGTATATAAAAGGGCAATATAGCACTGAGCTTAATAGAAGACCTGACTCCATCACTCTGAGGAAAGTCACTTTCCCACGTGTCGCATTTCACCTGAACATTTCATATAGCAGCAATACCTCAATGCATTCTGGAGAAACTATTTATACTTTCATGACTGTTAATAAAACAGCATCAACAGATGCTCATTGTCCAGTCTGGGTATCTTGCCACATGAATTAACAAAAAAAAAGTTGTATTCCGGTTCTGAGTGTTAATGTAAAACATGACAAGAAAAAAAAAATCCAAACAGAGCTGCAAAGGAATTTAAATCCATTTTTTTCTATCTGAAATTTTTCAATACTTCAAGTGTTCATTTGACAAAGATGTCTTTCTGTCTATTCCTGATCAAAGTCATCAATAAAAATCTCTATCAGAAATGCAAAAGCACCGAGAAAAAGAAGATACTTACAGCCAATATGTTCTCTGGCTGACTGATATCTTCATGCTGGTAAAATAATAAAATAAGCAAATCAGTATTTAAGAAACAAAAGCTCAGTTCTGGATTTAAAAGCAAGTTTTCTAAGAAAACAAAAATGAACCCAATACTGGTTGCTGGAGAAATTACCTCAGAAAAGGTCTTAAATCACCTAATCTAGGAATGTATTAATGTGTTTTCTGTTATGAACCACTGATCCACTGGTGCAGCCTGTTGGACACACCATATATACCTAAAAGAAGGCAAATTAAGCTGATTATAAGCTAGTGGCTTCTGAACCACTGTGACCTTGAGCTCCTGCTATGACTTTTAATGAAAAGACATTGTCTTCCTCTTGCTGTAATGCCACATTTGAATTATGTGGGACAGGAAGGGTGATAGAAAGGGTCAAGAAGCTGGCTGCATAAAATACTGACCTGTGACCAAAACCGCATCCAGAACTCCCTAGATAAAGGTTCCACGTACTGTGGGTTTGTCATGTCAATGGCTGTGATAAAGCGCATGGCCGTCAGACTGTCTGGATTCATGGGGAGAGACAAACACTCAGACAAGGCACAGCATCAGCAGCAGGTGTGCTCTGCACAACTGCCACCCAAGAACAGTGTGATCTCCCCTGTAACAGTGCTGAGAAACCCACAGTCTGTACAGTGAAGCTCATGTTGATCCACAGTTACCTCCCATGCTCCCAGTGTCATTCACAGCCATATTTCTCCAGAAATTTCTTTCATGGCTGTGAATGCACAGACTTCATACTGTTCACGGGTTCACGAAAAGGCTGCACTCAGGTAATTCATCTTCACCTTTACTGGTAGGGAGGACTGGAACCAGAAGTGCTAGGGATGAGAAGTACCAGCTAAGACTCTTACTTGTGCGCATGATATGCTGGAAGGCATCTGCAGACATGCGTAGAGGCACCTGGTAGTATTTTGCCATCCTTTTCATATCCTTCAGCAGGTATTCACCTCGCTTGGGTAACATTGCTGGTGGCTTATTACCTTTTAGGAAAAAGTTCTGTTGAGATTTCCAGCTGTATTATAATGACACTGAACAAACAAACACTGGACAAATTATATTTCATAGATACATATACCTAAGGAAGAATATAATTTCATAGTATAATTTCATATTGGCCTACTGAAACATACTTGGCTTTTCCAAAGATACTGATTAAAACATGGTTTATTTCAGTTTTGCACAGATTAAATCTTTAAGATAGCTTAATCAGTTTTAAACCATGGCACAAATGTCCTAGCAGGGATTTATGTTCATTCAGACAGATGACTTTTAAGCTAGACAACTCCTAATGCATGGCTAAACTGATGTAGACTTGTTAATTCATGATTTATGAGTTCTGAGTCTTGGTGATCTAATTAAGGCCATGAGGACTGTTTCAGAACATACTTGTATCCTTCCTGCTTATTACAAGGTGCAAGTGTTCTGCAAATTAATTCTGGTTTAAAATCTAACTCTAGGAAAACACTCCATGTCAGGAAGTGTTATTATTATTATTAATTTTATTGTATTTTAGAACTGATGAACTTCGGCACAGACTGTCTGTGCAGTTGCAACAGTGTGAAATTCGTTATGACTAATTTCTCAATCCCTTTGGAGCTCCACAGTCCTGTAGTTAATCTGTTACTGGTGCCACAGCTTAGTTCAGAGCTGGCTCTGCACACACCAAGAGCCTAGAGCACACCAGTGCTTTGCTAGTGAAGGAGGGATCTCCCTGCACTTCTCGTCTCCCTGTACTCCATACCAGTTTGTTGCATTATGCCACCAAGGAAAGCTGGACGGAAGCGCAGGTCAATATTCCAGATGTGCCGGTAGCGGCAGAGAGCCTGCAAAGTGAAAGAGTAGTGAGGGATTCACAGTCAGAGATGTCTGGAGAGCTGTGTGCAGCTAAAGCAGTAAACAGGGCAGAAAATTCCTTTCCTCTTGTCTTCGGGCTAGTTCTAAAGCCTTTCCTGGCTGCTGTCAGAGAACCCTGATCTCAGAAAAACAGAGGGGTCTGTTTTCGTGTCACGACTATCCAAGTCTGAGCAGAGGTAAGTAAGGGAAAGGTAAGGCTCATGTCATGATCGGGACACTCGCACTTGTTAAACATGAAAACTACCCCCGCAGCAAAGTGTTCAGCGCTAACTCCTGCACTGGCGTTTTGCTCGGACGCGCTTCCCTGGTGTCCCTGGATTTCAACACGCGAGGGAGAAGCCCAGGCACCCCTCAGAGGTGAGAGAAGTAACTTCGGGGCGCAAAGGGCGCTGCCTGCAACCAGCCGGCCGAGCTGCCCTTGGGCCACCCTTCCGAGGGGGAGGCGGCGGCGGGACCGGGAAGGGCGTCCCTCCCTCTGCCGACCCCTCACCTCAAAGGCCAGCCAGGAGTACGGGGAGATGACATCGTAGAACAGCTCCAGGACCGTGCGGCCCATCCCGGCGCCGTGCCGTGTCCCGGGTCCGGCGGGCGCAGCAGCGCCCCGGGCCGGCGGCGGGCGGGGACAGCGGGGCGGCCCTTCCGCCGCTGCGGGACCGCGCCTCCTCCCCGCCGGGCCCGGCCCCGCCCCGCGGCTCGCCCGGCCCCGCCGTGCCCCTGCCCCTGCCCTTGCCCGTGCCCTTGGCCTCGGCCAGGCCGGGGCAGAGCAGCCTCCCGAGCGGGGAGCCCGGCGGCGGGCTCCGCGGAGCACTCCGGCATGTTTTCCCGGGAGCACGGCTTCCCTGCTGGATCCACAAGCGATTTACGTGCCACTGGCCCTCTGATCCGCCTACCCTCCATTTTCCCCACACTTGTTCCTCCTCCATCCACCTAAGCCCTTCCCTTTCCCCACCGCTGGTTCCTCCCTGCCCATGCCACAGGAAGTCCTGTGCAATCCCAAAACGCTGTAGTTCTGCCTCGGTTCCCTCCGCAGCGCAGCATTGCATTTCAGTTCTGCATGTGATCTGGAACGTGCTCCTGGATCCCTCCTTTGGCCGTAATCTTGATTTTTTAGCAAAGCAGCTTAATGAATTAAGAGTAACTTTAACTCAAGAATGGAAAACCTGAACTGCCAACAACAGTTTGTGACCCCTCACTAAAGTCTTTCTTAACACCTGAGTGCCAGGCAGTGAGCCAATCGTTAAGAAAAGATTCGGGAGAGAGCTGGGAAACAAACTTAAATGTGAAGTCTTTACCAATATGCTTGGCAAAAAAGAATGAAAATTCTATTTAGGGCTTCTCCAAAGGGAAAAGCCTGTCTTACGTTTCTCTCGAGGGGTCAAAAATACTGCAGAGTGTGAGTTCAGAGAGTTGCTGTAAGTCACTGCCTCAGGCATCCTCTGGGGTCTGTGGGTTCCTCTCTTTAGGCCACTGGAGCCCATGGATGTGACTTGCTGCTTTCCCAGGTTCAGCCAGTAGCGAGGCTGAGTGTGTATCCTAGAGTGATAAATATTACACACAGATGTGACTCAAGCACAGCTGGCTACACAGACTGCAACAAGCACCGCTGCCTGTAACCCCACTCATAAAACAACTTCCTTTTGTACCTGTATTTTTCAAAAGTTTGAAGATTGGCTTTATGATGAGCTCAACTCTGGCCTGATTCTCTTGAGTTTCATCCTGTATGCATCTGTTTTCATCCCTTAGGAGAGAAACTTTGCCTGAGAGATCCCACAGTTAAACCATTTTACATATTTTATTAATGTTTTGTTGTTAATATGCTTTTAATCCAATTACCAATCCAGGTGCCATTCACGTGCAGGCAGAATACTGTAGAAGTTTGGCTACAAATTTTAACACATTCTCAGTATCCGTCCACTTAGTCACATTGAGGATTATATACCCCAGTCACCTGGGGAGCACTCAGCTCAACTGGATCATGCCTGTGAAATCAATTGTTGCCATCTCTGAGTCCCCAGGGATTCCTTCTTCCTGGTCACTGCTTGGTGCACCTGGAGAAGAGAAATTCTGTCCTGTGTAGATAGTTCTGACAGGGATGAATAGGTTGCTACACCTTTTTTCTGGCATAGAGTTGGTTGCCCCCATCAGTTTCTTCTGCCTTTTCCTATTCTGTGCAAAAACTTTCTACTTTCCCAGTTTTCCTGTTAGTGAGCCAGGAAAAGTAGATTGCATGATGCAGTTAAATCCCATGGGTGCATGGGCTTCCCTTAGGTGCCTCACAAAATGCCTGCAGCACACCTGTCAGATCTTGTTGATGTTGCTGCAGAAGCAATCAGCAAGAATTCCTTTCTCAAAGACTTGGCTAAAACAGTATTTTGATGATTTTCTTGTAGTTCAGTCTCCATTCCAAATAATTCCCAGAAGCTGTCCCCATATATCTGGGAGGAAATGCATAAATTTGAGATCTTTGAACAGTTTCTAATAAGAAAATATAATAATTCTAAAAATTAACTCAGTAAAAGAAATAAAATCAAGGTATTTAAAAATAAAAGCAAAAAGTGTCCACTAAATCTTAGCAACAAGAAATTATAAGAGACATTTGAAAGATTATCTTAATAGCCAGGCTTGTTTATCTTTTTCGTATGTAATCTCTTCTCTGGAAATAACCCAAACTTATGCAAACTAATCCTAAATGCATGTTGTTCTGGTTCTTCTAGTCCAGGATCAGAATTTATGAGCAGTGGTGTATTTCCAGAAGAAGTCAGTACAGCTCAGCAGTCCTTATCAGTGCCCCAGCTCTTCAATGTCATCATAGCCTGTATCTTCGAGAGCAGGGGATGAGGGTCTCTCAGACTCAGAGGTCCTGTTTCTGGGAGTCCAGTCTGAAAACATGAAGGGAAGAACACTGAGATAGAGAAATGCACGTCCTGTACATATTACCTCTGTGTGGTTGTGTAGCTGCCAGTTGTCTCCTCCAGATATTAGAACCTTAGATAGGAGTGACTGTGAAAGACTGGGGAATGCTTATGTCACTCTGCCTTCTGCTGCGGGTATACATATCCAAGGATCAAGCTTTGTACACCATGTTAAAAGGAATATATTTATGGGCTGTTAGAAAAATATCTAATGTCTCTCTCTAGTAACTTTGAGTCCTATGTCTCCCATTGGCCAGCAATATTTATCCCTACCCTAAAAAGTAGAGTTCAGATCAGAAGGTGTTCCACAGTTATGTTAAATGCACTGATAAAAAAAAAAAGTCTGTCTTAAATATTTGTCTTTAATAATTTATTTAAATGTTTATATTGTTAATTCTTATTGATTTATATGGGCCTGACAAAATTTAGTGCCAGGTTAAAAACCTAGCTGAATCCATCCTCCATGGATGTGGAATATGATCTAATAAGGGCTGTTAAGAGATGAGGGTAGAAATGTAGATGAAGGGAGAAACATCAATTGCATAATTTGAAAAATCCATGTCTAATGATACGAAGTATTTTACATAGTATGATTTGAAGCTGCATCAGACATTGAGCCCTCTCAAGCCTGTCATGTTGTTGGAAAAAAGGGAAGTATCACACTAGCATCCATAAACAGAAGGATATGCTGTAAGAAATAAGAGCTGGTCCTTCTGCTCTGACACTAGTAAGATTTCAGTATCATGCTGTAAAGAAACACTGTAAAGTTTTGGACTTGAAACAACTTTTGGAAGATATTGACCTACTGACACAGAGTGAGTGGAGACACATCATGAGCAGAGTGTAGTCTCACAGGTATAGATTAGCTGGCTGTAAGAACAGAACAGCACTGCTCTTCTAGACTCACCTGTCCATGAATCTTTGTTTCTGTCACTTTCTCCAGGGATCTCAATGATTTCTTGTTCATTCTGCCCAGAAAGAGAAGCATCTCTAGGTCCAGGAGCTTCTGTCACATCATCATAACCATCTTCCAGGGCGTTTTCAGGCAGTGGAGAGGTCTCTGAAACAGTACAGGTATTAATTTCCACTAGGGAAAGCAGCAACTGATGATCCAGCAACAGAGGGCTGTAATACTGTCTGTACTATCTGTACTTAACTGGAATCCATCCCTCAGAGAATGTTAGTGTGCACACTTTTGTTGTATATACATGTGCTTGCCAATAATAAATGTATAAACATAAAGGTAAATCAAAGCAGTCCTGTTTCACTTTTTACCTAGAAATCAATATTCAATCTGAATAAAAGAAAGTATTTAAAATAACTGGCTTTTCTATAAGCACTTCAAAGCAAGTAAGGAAAAGCTTTTAGTTTGTTTTTTAACAACAACAACAAAAAAATCCTTAATATAAGAAAAGCAGTATAAAGTAAAGACATGGTGCAGCAGAGTCTGGAATATGGGCAACTGAGGTCCAAAACGGCTTGTGCCTTTGGCAGTTGATCTCTTGGATACCAGGCAATAGTTAACAGAGCTTTTTGATCAGCTCTAGGAAAATACAGTTCTTCTCCGAAACCTATTTCAAGTTATAAAAAAAAAAAAACCAAAACAACCAACAAACCAAATGTACCCCCCAGGTAAACCCCAGATCTATGAATCTGTATTTTCTTCAGATCACTTGGATTAAGATCCTTTGATCAGCTCAAATTGTACACTAGTGTTCCTATTTGGAATATGTTTCTCCTCTGTTTTAATTCTCCCCATTTGTCTCAGAAATAAGGCAACAGTTTACAAGCTATTACAGTTGCAATGTCTGGGAGAAGCAGTTGTCACATTGTTGGATTCATGTGACTGGATCCAGTGAAGTGTGTGCAGAAGTACTAGCAATTTTGAATTTCTCACATAGAAGAGAAAACTAGCACTGGTATATGAGATTGTATGACACTCTTCCACCACATGAGTTACACTGAAGATTTTGGATCACAAGGAAACATCACTAGGATATGAAATGAAAGTCTTAATCACTCAAGTTGCCCTGATTTGGATTATCTTTCTTTGTATGAACCCTTTCTCCCATTACCTTGAGTTACTCCAGGACCATTTTCTTCATCACTGTCTGCTCTATAAAACTGTTCCTTCGGTTTTGAGCTCTCTGAATAAGAATCTAGGCAAATGAGAAAGAGCGTGATACGAGAGTAAACTCTCCTAACGTGCTAAGACTGCACCATGAGAAAAAGAGCAGGCTACAATAATAGCATCCGAGTCCAGCACACTCTTTGGCAGTCAGTATTACTTCTGCAGGGCTTACAGTGGAATAACCAAGAATCCCTCAGGAGCCCCACAATGCTTCTCATGGATCATGGGGGAGGCAGCCTACAAAGGGAGAAAAGCAGTCCTTGGGAGGAAACCTACAGGGATCCAGCTGCTGTGAGGCAATTGCAAATTATTCTTTCATTTGTCCCTATTTTAAATAATTGCAGCAAAAGGCTTTTCTTTGTTTGTTTGACCTATACTGATCTATGGTCTGTGACTGCAGTGAGGACTGCACAAAACAAATTGTCCCTAGGAGAGGAATTGACAGAGTCTACTGGGCAGAAAACTCCTCTCCTCAAATCCAGGAATTTTAAATTTCCCAGTAGATTTGGGAGCTGCAAAGTGTCAGATTTGGATCAGAAAGGAAGAGCTTTCCCTTAAGAAAAGCAAGGCACACACACAGACCTGAGAGGAAAGTCATGCCCTGCTTTTCCCTCATCAGTTTATAATCAATCTCTTCGTAGACAGCCTCAGAGAAGGGGTCGTAGGATAGTCTGGAGCCTGAAAATAAAAGGTAATGATCACTTTCACAGTCTCTGCTCATACTCAGGCTGGGGTCATGAAAAGGAGAAGTGCCTTACAGGCCCTGTTGGTACCTAGAAAGGCACCAAGAGGTGCTGACTGAGGATAAAAACCCCGGGGCTCTTTCATGGTGGAAAGTAAGTAAAAAGTCTCAGGGTGGCAACAGATTCAGTTCATCTCAGTCACCCATGCCCACTGCCTCCCCAGCCAACTAAACATTTGGGGCCATGTAAAGGAGGCATTTCATGCCAGTCCTGAGAGACTCACCTCTCTGCTGTGCCCTGGCGCGTCGGATCTGCCCAGCAAGAATGGCAAGGACCAGGCAGAGAAGGGTCCCCAGGATAATGCAGAGGATGACAGGCACTGAAAGCCTCGCACTGCCTGTGGCAGGGCGGCGGGGACGGTCTGGAAACAAGGAGGGAGCAGGTAGAGAATCACGTGTGCCAAAGGGCTGCTCCTCTGCAGCCCCTTCTGCGCCCATGCTAGCAGGGCGAGGCAGGGCTCCTGCTGCTCTGTCACGAGTCCTGCTCTAGCAGATACAAATTAGCAGCTGGCGGCGGCGCCACTCAGTTTTCCTTCATGAAAGGCTCTGTGAAGTGCTTTCTGGTGAGCTGAAATAAGCAGCTGTTTTATCTGCTAAGTATCAGGGGCATTGAATTGTCAGTTGATGGCATAAAGAAAAGAGAGAGAAAGAATTTACCTGCTCTTGTGGGTGATGTTGTTGTTTCTGTCACACCTGCAAAAGGAAGGTGAGTCCAGATTAAGGAAGAGGCAAGTGTGAAAAATAGGGAGAACATCTCCATATAATTTGTGATGTTTTTGCAGTCAAAATTTGAAAAGGAATAGTCACTAGGAAGCACAGCTGGCATAATGCTTCCCTACCCACCTCCTTCCCAGATCTGTGTAATAAAGGACCAGTCACTAACCAGAGCAATTCACAGCAGCATCTTCCTTATGATCACAGTTTTTGCCAAACAAAGGTTTGGCAGGACAGTCCCAAAGAGATGGCTCTGTTCCTTTACAGTGCACCTTCTCCAGCCAGATGGGACCAGTCCCTTCCCCGAAGGCAGCTTCACCCAGAGCAGACACAGCAGATCCACAGCCCAGCTGCCTGCATACAACACTGGCATCTGCCACATCCCAGGCATCATCACAGATTGTCCCCCAGGAACCTTGGTGCCACATCTCCACTCTGCCTGAACATTCATCCTCTCCTCCCACGACTCGTAACTTCTCCCTGTCTGCAAAACACAGAAACCTTCTCTTTTACTGAAATAGCAGGAAGGTCCAGAGCAACCAATAAGGAAAAACAAAGAGGTGGAGGTACCTGAACAACTTGTAGAGTTTGGACACTCAGCAAATGCTGCTGGAGATGCTGCCTCCTTTCTTCCTGTAGAATTTAAATAATGAAGTAAATAATTTAATAGTTCTCTGAAAAAAAAAAAAAAAGCGGGGGAGTGTAAAATACCTAAACATTAACCATTATGTTAATTATTTCCTGAAATAAGTGTATGGCCTGTTTAGTTCTTGGTAGATGGCTGTTTGGCTGTTGCTATGAGTAAAAATCTTTGTGATGGCTATGCTTTCCTTTTTCTCATGAGGCAGCTGCAATCCCTTTCAGAATATCTGAATGTCATGTAGAATTAATTTTTATTATAGTGAATATATGTATGAATACAGATATTGATATCCATAGGTGTGAAGTGCTGTCATAAGAGCAGGTATTAGAAATGGATCTTTAGAACTAAATTGATTTGTGCACTTGTCCATGGCTATGTTTGTATACTGATATGCCTCCTTACATACAGAAACATAGAGTTGGCTCCAGACCTCTTGGGAAGTCTCATCCTAACTCAGATCTCACAGACTGACTGTGTATCATAGATTTTTGCATTGAAAAAATATGCAAAAATATGCAATGGCACCATCCTATTAGGGAATTCCCTAGGGTTTCACTGGGCCAAAGCACTCTGTGATAATTTCGTGATTTTAATTCACTCATTTAAGCCAATGATATAGACAAAAAAAGTTGCTGCCATTTTCATGGAACTAGAAATAATATACACCAGATAACAAGTGAACACAAAGTAATTGCTGAGGTGTCCATAGGTTAATGCACATGTCTGGCCATATACAAAGGCATTTCTGATTACCAATGCAAGTAATGTGGGTCTCTTCAGCTCGGTTATCGCAGGACTGAGGATCCCAGGGGTCTGACTGACACTGCCAGAGCGAGCTGTGCTGCTCAGTGCACTCAATGTGGTCCAGCCACGTGGGCCCAGACCCTCTGCCGTATTTGAAGTCTGTTGCTATTCCTCCTCCATCTCCACAGCCCAGGTGTTTGCACATGGTTGCTGCGGTGAGCTGGGACATGTGATTGGAACAAACGCTGCCCCACGTCCCGTTGTACAAAACTTCCACACGCCCAGCACAGTCATTGCCATTCACCAGCCTCAGAGCCAGGAAATCTGGAAGTGGAGGCATGAAAATGGAATTAGTGACACAAACTTCTTGTGATATGTTGCTTTCCTGCCTGTGTAATAACACTTTTTTTACAGTGCTAACTACCTGTATTGGTTCTACCTGTATTGTGGAGTATAGATACTCCAGAGGCTGCAGTCCTTTCAGGGTTTGTATTGGCTCCAACAGGGCCCTAACTGGCTGTCCTTCCTTCAGAGGTCATTAGTGTTCTGATGACCCCTCTTTCATTTCTCTTTCATTTCTCTTTAATTTCTCTTTCATTTCTCTTTCATTTCTCTTTCATTTCTCCTCTCTCTTGCTGCTGCCATTCTGTCTTAAATATGTGTGAGCAGAGCCACCATAAGCTACTTGGATTGTCTGATGCTGTGGTGCACAGTGGGTTGCTCCCACTGGTTTCAGAGCCAGCTGTAACTGACTTAATGAACACACAGCCCCTTCTGTGGAAATCTTTACAAACTCCTCAAATTTATCATCAAATTTGGCATCAAGATAGAAAGAGGCTGTTCAAGCAAGTCCTTCTATTCTTGACTTCCCTTTACACAACCCTGTTTGATCCCACAGGCTCAGAAGAGGGTTTTCCAAGCACACCTGAGCACAGGACTCCAGCATCCTCTTTGTGTTGGCAGTTGTGCTGGCCCCACACCCTAGAGGGGCATGCCCAGAGATCAGATTCAGCCCCAGTGCAATTCACGTCATCCAACCAGATCTGCCCCGATCCTTCGCCAAAATGAGCAGAGGCAAATGCCTCGATGGCATGCCCACATCCAAGCTGTTTGCAAACAACATTGGCATCTGATAGATCCCAGTTATCATCACAGATGGTGCCCCAGATGCCATGATGATAAAGCTCTACTCTCCCGGCACAGCGGTTTGTTCCATTCACCAGCCTCATCTGTCTGCTGCCTGTAGGAAGAAAATCCAGCTCTCAACATGCAACACAACTATGATGCACAGGTCAGCATAATGACAATATTTTTAAAGCACTTTTAAGACATCATGTTCTCATTATATCCCAATTCTTCTGCTGTGGTTGCTTGCACAGAAGTCCTGTGAGGCTAAAACTGCATAAAGGGAAAGGCCTCCTCCTGCACCACGTGAATGTTTGAATAATTCCTGTGAGATATTACAAGCAAGAAGTGTCTAGTCATAGTAAGTATAAGCAGAGGTCACCTTATTTTAGAAAGCCACACAACCTGTTTTCCATCTATACTAATTTAGTTAGAGGCAGACACTGTTCCTGTTACAGATGGGTTACAAAATCAGAGAAGAGTAGAAACAGTTGTAATATTCTGTAGAACAGCTGCAAGTATCTATAAATATAGAAATGTCACAAAATAAAAGCTACTTAATTCTCAAGTGGCAGTAAGAATGCTTGGTAATCATAGCCAAGGTAGTGTTCTTATGGCTTCTAATAGTTCTTTTTGACTCTGGAAGATAATTATGTAAAAAAATCAGATGAAGAAAGCATTACATAAATTACACTTGCTTCCTTAACAATCATCAGGCTCAGACTCATGCCAGCTTAAGATCTGTGACACCACAGCACAACGTGGGCTGGAGAAACCCTAGGAAACATTCTGTACCTTTCACACAGTGACTCACCTGAACAAATCACAGCAACGTCTTCAGAAACTCCCGTTGGCACTGTCTGATAATAGGAGGTGTTGCAGAGCATCAGCTGAGTCTCCTTTCCAGTACACTGGACACTCCTTAGGCCAACAAGACCCTTACCTCGCTCAGACTTTGGAAGGTAATAGGCTTTCTCAGCTGTTCCACACTGGAGCTGTCTGCACACCACATGGGCATCCTTAATATCCCAGTCATCATCCAGGACTCTGCTCCACTCACCATGGAGGGAGATCTCAACTCGCCCATCACAGCGGCTCTCGCCCCCAAGAGTCTGAGTGATTCAGCAAGACCTGGGCTCAAGACAGTTGGGAAATATATTAACATCTACTTATCTCACTGCAGTAGAAATAACTTGCAGGAAAGCTATGGAAGACAAATTTCTGTGCTGGTAAAATATTAATTCTCACCACTGATTAAGGAGGCTGCCCCTCTTAAGGCTTTGTTTGCTTTCATGCTCACAAGGGCCTGCAATGGGAAGCAAGAAAGGGTTCCCCACCTCAAAGACTAGATCCTATCAGTGAGATTACCAGCACTGCTTCGGTCTGAAGTTGCACCACCCATAAAAGGCCACTCCCGACTTACCTGAGCAAGTTACAGTGGCTGTTTCTTTGGCTGAACAGGTTGGATTGCCCAAAGTCACTTGAGCACAATCCCATAGGCAGGATTCTGTCCCTTCACAGTGAAATGCATCTCTCCATATAGGCCCATTTCCATCCACAAAAACGTCTTCCATCTGGATTGATTTTGCATAGCCACAGTTCAGCTGATGGCAGAGAACACTGGCAGCTTGCAAATTCCAGTGGGAGTGGCAGAGTCTTCCCCATGTGTTTCCATGGCGGATCTCCACTATGCCAGAGCATGTGGTGCCATTCACCAACCTGCCCCCTGGACACCCTGAATGTCAGAGAAAGGGAATATTGGAGTGTTACATTTGCAACTGCTCATGGACAGGTCCTAGAAGTGACTGGGAAATGGGAATGAGTTTTCCTTATCATTCAATAATAAAAATTACTTAACTGGGCCATACTCATAACTAGAAACTTTCATACTCATAACTAAATTTCAGTCCAGCCTATTTGATTGAGAAGAATTACTAGGACTCAGGATCAGGTCTCATTTGCAATTTTTAAAATCAAGGCACTAGGTTTTGGGGCTTTGGGTCAACCAACAGACTTTAATTTTCCAGACCAATATCACCAAGGGCCAACAGCTCTGGATGCTTCAACTGCTGGTCCAAATCCTCACTTAAACCTGGACCAGGAATTCAGTGCCTGCCTCAAGTACATGACAGGTATAACTATCTCCAGTCTTGTCTCATGCTATGCCTGCCTGTTCTCTCCAGCCAGACCCTACATCTCTTTGTTTGATTTGTCTTGTCTGGGACTGCTTGTAGACCCTATTACCTTATTATCCTCTGTCCTCTGTGCAGATGCTTTGGATTGTGTCTTGGTGGCAAGGACTCTGCCTGTGCTGTGCTCAGCCTCTGTGCCCAGCTCATCCTGGCTTGGGCAGCAGCCCTGCTCTTGCTGTTACCTGACACTAGGAGCATTTCAGAGAGAGCAGCCTTGTGGTACAGTTGAAGTACAGACTTGATCCTGTTGCAGCAGTCAAAAGCAGAGCAGAGCCTGACTCTGCATATGCCCTCTGAATTTTGAGTCCATATTTTTCCTCAAGGAAGGAATCTTTCAGCTCTCTTCCTAGACCTTTCCACTGCTCACCTGAACAGACCACATGAGCCTCTTTTCCAGCAGGGCATTCATCATGACCTAGAGCACGCACGGGACAGTCTCTCAGGAGTGAGCCATTCTTCTGGCAGCTGAATGTGCCATTCCAGACAGATCCATTTCCTTCCCCAAACCACTGTCCACTTGGTATCTGTACTGCAACTCCACAGTCCAGGTGCTGGCAGAGGATATTGGCAGCTGGTAAATCCCACAGGTAGTCACACAGGGTCCCCCATGTGCCTCCATGAAGAAGCTCTACTCTCCCTGAACATGTGGTACTGCCATTTGCCAGCCTGTACCGGCCGTAGCCTGCAGAAAGAATAAAGGAGCTTAGCAGTTTTCCTCTTTTAGGTTTTTGTGGTATAAGGGTAGCGTACTGTAAGAGAACTCTCTCTATCTGCAAGAAACTAGCACTTTTTAATGTGTCAGGTTACTGGAAAGCATCTTAGAACAGGATGCTGATAAGCCAGCTCTGAAAAAAACTCTTTATTATTCATGTTAGTCTGCACTGTATGACTAAAAGTCTTTTGACTTTTTAAGTTCAGTGTCTCCTCTTTGCTCTGCTCTCTCCTCCCCTCACAATACTGCTGCTACCTTGCAACATCTTCTCTTGCAGAGGCAGTTTCAGCACTGCCTTGCATGTGAGGAACGCAGCAGGAGCAACTGGTATCCTTCTCCCAGCAGTTGGTCATGTCACATTTCCTGGTAAGCAGAAACCGCAGTGGGGAATTCTCAGCTTTCCCCCATACCCCAGAGCAAGGGTTTGAACTCCACGGGCCATAACCATCAGCAGATTCCCAATAAATTAAGGGCAGCATGGATGGCACTGTGGTGTTCTACTGCCAGCCCCATGCAGTCCCTCTGTCTTCTCACATTGCTACTTTCTACCCTTACCTTGTCCTTGCACTGTACCCCCTAATGAGCCCAGGATTTCAGCTCTGAGCTAAGACTCTTGCAAGATAGAGACAGGACCAAGGTCTGTTAGATGCCTTAACTGATGTATTTGGCTGCCACTGGTCATAGTGCCCAAGGCAGTCTTGAAACAGACAGAAGCCCTTTGGGCAGGAAGTGGACATGAACTCCAGCCCTTTTCCAGGCTTGTTTTGTGTCAGACTGCTGCCAGCAGCTCTGCCCCAGGTTTAGGAGTGAAGTGATTAGAACAGCCCCTGTTAGATGCAGACTCTGAGTAGAGTGAATGAGACATTGTGGGGCTGCTCTCTATTATTTTTTGCTCCCCTTGAATGGCTCAAGGCATGGTAGGGGAAGCATCCAAGGATCCTGAGGACACAGAAGTGTACAGATGTTCTGAACTGTGGGTTAACAGGAAGAAGGCATATAGGACATGGGTGATTTATGTCCATCAGCCCAAAGTCTCACCTGAACACACAACAGTGGCATCATGAGAGCACATGTTAGTATGGTGTATGTTCCTGGGACAGTCTGCAAGGTGAGTCTCATTCCCTACACAGTGAAACTCTTCTTGCCAGATCAGTGCATGTGTGTCTCCAAAGTGAGTTCCTCTCAAGGTGTCCACAGCCTGGCCACACTCTAACTCATTACATATAACAGAGGCAGTTTTGAAATCAATGTGTGAGAAACAGACAGTGGCCCAAGTTTCCTCTTGCTTTACTTCCAGATGTCCTGAGCAGGCAGTGTCCCCTCCAGCAAGATGCAGATCAGAGAAGCCTGGAAAAAAACCCAAAAAACAAGGAATCCAGCATGGACTGGTTGTACTGACCTGTTTTCCTAACTCCTGTATCTCAATGGGCAAGACACATTTCACTTCTATGAGGATCACTGATACTTTTTTGTTGTGACTGTAGCAATTCCTATATAGCACTGATAAAAAAGAAAGTGGTGTATGGCATTGCTTATTTCTCAGTATGTGAAAATACTAAGTCCTTGGGAAAGAAGGAAGAAAGATTTGAACCTCTGCCAATGAACTGAGAAGTAGTAATCCCCAAATAGATAAATAACCTTTTACTAGTGTCTGTCCTTGAGACTTTATTATTTCAATGAATAGGAAGCTGAAGCATCCCAGGAAGAGGAAACAGGAAATGGTGCACCCACTTTCAGAAATTGCTAAAAAGGCAGTTTGGAGATCTACAGGCTGACCAGCCTTACTTTGGTACTTGGAAAACATGGAGTGAGACTTCTAGGAAATCATTTGTGGGCACAAGGAGGTGAATGGGAAGAGCTAGCATGGTTTTATCAAGGGTGTATCATGCCTGTGGGACTGTATTGCTTTCTCTGATTAAAATGGATTTATGGATGAGGGGACAGCAGCACATCATTTACCTCACATTTGCACTCCATTAACACTGTCTTGCACTATGCCCTTATGTTCAAAAACTAGGATGTTACTGTCTGGCCGGAAGGACAACCTGGGTAAGCAGCTGATTGAATGGTCAGGCTCAGTCATTAGTGAGTAGCACTCTACCTAAAGACTCCCAGCAATGGAATATCAATTTTTGGGTCTTTCCAGGGGCCTATCCTGCTCAAAGTCTACTCTTCATGGAGGTGGTGATGGAGTACACTCTAATAATTTTGAGGGGGTGGGGAGATAACCACAAGGGCTGAGCTGCCATTCAGAGATCTAGACAGGCTAGACTAATGGGCTGACAGGAGCCTTACAAAAATCAAGAAAGGACAAAGTAAAGTCCTGAAGCTACGAAGGAAAAACCTCTTGCAGTGGGTCTTTTTTCAAAAAGTAAAACCATGCCCATCTTGCACAGGAAGCAGCCAAACAGATATTGGACTTTTTTTACCATTGCAGACTGTCATGTCTCAGCTTACTGAAGATCTGGAGAAGAAGGGCAGTTGTATGACATCACATTGCATTTTCTTGCTTCTCTACCTACAGCTGCTTTTTTAGTCTCCATTCTTAATCAAAGACAAGTTCAGTACTGCTCTCCTGTTGCCTGCAAGAACTGTGGTAGAAACAAATAGTACTTCTTTTCTGTTCTGTCATTTAATATGCTCATTCTATGACATCGCTGTGCCTAGGTAAAGTCAGCTTGCTCATAATCAGCAGAAGACTTAATGCTGGAGCAACTTGATTTGGATGAGTAGAGGGAGTACTTGGTTTTATCCAACTAGGACAAAGTTTGATCCCAGACTTGTATCTTTTTTCTGTTATACAAGTTGGGATCACTTCTTACCTGAGCAGATCACTCCAATATCAAAATAATGAGGGCAGGTAAAAGCACCCCATCCTGTATGTGTGCAGTTCCAGAGAGCAGATTCATCACCACGGCAATCAACTCGGTACAACCACGTTGGTCCAGTTCCTTCTCCAAAAGGAGCTCGATTTAGGGCCTTAACAGCAAATCCACATTGTAGTTGCTTACAGACAACCTCAGCATCCTTTATGGTCCAGTCACCATCACACACAGTTCCCCACTGCTCCTCATGTTTTACTTCCACTCTCCCAGAGCAGGGGCCGGTTCCGTTTGACAGCCTCAATTCATCAGCGCCTTCAGGCAGAGCAAGGTTATAGAAAGGACAGAGCTTAATCATGATTATCTATTGCAGATGTTTATGAGATCATTATTGCTCCTAATTTACTCTTATATCAGACTTATTTGCTTCACCTTTCTAAATAGTTCCAACTTAAAGAGTGGTTTTTTGCAAGAGTTATGTCTCTATTTACAAATTTGAGCTGACTGTGCTGCTAAAATGTAAATTATTTCTAATAGCAGGCACACTTTTTCTTTTACTGACTTATCAGGGCTGGGAGATGCTGAGTAATGTCACTCCTTTGTGATTCACAAAGCTTGCCACAATAAACACTGGCAGCTGGAGTGGGTGAGGGGACTGCCCATTGGTGTGTGATTGATACAGTAGATCATTACTCATTATCCTGTGAGTTAATTGGCCAAGTTTGTGTGTGTGTCTTTGGGAGTGAGGTAGCTGGAGGCTACCAGAGGGATCAGAGGGGCCAGGCCAGCTACTGGAGAGGTGGTAAGGTCAGGAGGTCTACTTGAACACTCAGCTCAAAGTTGGCTTTCTGGGCTGCAAGGGCACATTGCCAGCTTATGTCCAATTTGTCCCCACCAGTATCCCCAAGTCCTTCTCCATGGGGCTATTCTCAAGTCATCCTCCAGTCCGTGCTGATCCTGATGGTTGCCCTAAGCCAGGTACAGCACCTTGCACTTGGCCTTGTTGAACTTCATGGAATGAGGCTCATTTTTCAAGCCTATCAGGATTCCTCTGGATAGTATTTGTTCCCTCAATGGCTGCACCACTGAGCTTGGTGTCATTTGGAAACTTGCCAAGGCTGAACTCAATCCCACTACCAATGTCAATAATAAGGATTTGGAGCAGTTCCCATCCCCTAAAGGATTTCTCTTATCCATTGAATAGTCCATCCATCAAACCCACATGTGTCCAATTTACAAGACTGTTGTGTGGGGCCATGTCAAAGGCCTTACAGAAGTTAAGGTAGATCATTGTAAGGCCACTGGTGCTGTTTATCTTTGTGTCAGGTGTCACATGTTGCACGTTTCTGTCTGTGTGGGCAGCCTTGTACAGCTATGTTGTGCGTAAGAACATATTTGTATGTGAGTATTACATAAGTTTTGGACTAAAAGTTAGCCTCTCTAGCAGCTGGATCTAAGTCACTGCGATTTAAAGTGTGAAAGAGGATACTTGTGAAATGGGTGGAAAATCAAATGGTAGAAAACCGCCTGCAGGACTGTTGTATTACCAGGTTAAGGACAAACTACAAGCTAAATGTGCAAAGGAAACAGGAAGAAGTTGGCCACTATGTCTGATTTTTGTCTTAAGTTTGATCAGGTATTCAACATATTATGGAACAGGTAAATCTCTGAAGAGGGTTGACAACTTTTTTCGGGCCTGGGGGATTATTCAGATTGACCACATAGCTGTCCTGTTTACAGGACAGTCACATAAGAAACCTAATAACTTTGGTCACACATTTTTACATTTTCAAGACCTGACGCAAAATGGAATATTAAAGAAAACATTTACAGGACAGGTTTGATCCAATTGTCAATGTCCTGAGTACACTAAGAATCCTTAATGGCTTTGGCCTTCGCCACCTGGGTTTTCCACCCACATGCTCTGCCCAAGGGTCATTCAAGCACAGACCTGGACTTTCTCTCAGTGCCTGTGCTATGTGGGAGGTGCATCTGTGCTCCACTCTGGCACAGCCATGCCTGGCCATGGGCCCTGTTGATCTGCAGTCACAGCCACAGTGACCAGGTGCCAAGAGAAACCTGCAGTACTCATCCAGACCAAGCACCAGGCACTGATGTGGATGGAAAGCAGTGCAGCTGTGCAAATCTTGCAAATAGCCCAGGAAGATCACCTCCTGTTGATGATGGCATTTGAGAAGTGACAAAAGATAATTTGCACTAAGAGCTTCGGGTTTTCCTGTGAGATTTTTTTTTAAAAATCCTTTATGTAAAATATCACCTTCCCTCTCTTCCTCAAGAGAAAGGGGTTTCTACATATCACACATCTTGCTGTTGTCTGACATTGTGAAATGAGATTATTTAATTTTTTTCACATTTGGAAGCAAATCTAATTCTTCTCTCTACTCACGGCAAGTGTGTCAGTCTTAATCCATGAGCTGGTGCTAATCCAGCCATTTCTTTCCAAAACTAACCATTGTTTCATCTCTTATTGCAGAGTAAACTGCTAACAGTCGTCAGTTGGAAGGCAATTTTGCCTCCATCTTCATGTGGTCTGTAACTGCTTCATCAGACACAGACAATGTGGCTTTGATACCTGATCACCTCTCATACACACGCAAAGGCTTTACCTCTTTGCTGACACTGCTGGATTTCCCCACAATTTCCTACCTATCACTTAAATTTGGAAACAAACAAACAAAAAAAAGGTGGTTATTCAAGTGACTGACAACTGGTAATTTCCAAAGTCTATTTTTTCTGCAAAATATCCTCTCCACTCAAGTCTCCTGAGTAAGAAAGTCACATGCATAGCACAATCCTCACATAATCTTTCTGTGATAAGTCTTATAAGTCTCTACAAAGATATTCTGGAGAGCACCCCCCCCCAGGCTATTTGAAGAACATAGTTCCAAAAAAAGAGTTTTCTCAGCTATAACATTTATACATTTAAAAGATAAATTAGTTCTAAGAAAAGCTGATTTCCTAATACATTTTTAAAGGTATATAACCTTTAAAACCATTAAACCATATTAAAACCTTTAATATAACCATATAACCAATTTCTATTAGTCATATCCAGGAGCAAAACAAACTATTATCTCAACTGTATGACCTCTGTGCACCTGAATTTTTAAATACTTGTACATCTGACATTTTCAACATGTAACAGCATGCAAGACTAGATGCAGAGATAGGCATAGCCCAATGGACAGATTTAAATATTTCCTAATAAAAGCTATCATTTGCTCCAATCACTTTTCTGTGAATTTTTTATGATACGTACAGATGCAATTTTGTATTTCCTCACACTCCACAGCTTGTCCCACAAGTACCTTCATTGAATTCAGTGGTTTGATGTTCAGCTTGGCTGAGAAGGCATGAGATTTTTCTTGCTCCAGCTGAAAACCCATTTATTCTCATAGGCAAAGGATGAGAGTGCACCATGTGTTCCTGTCCCCAGACCTTAAGAGGAGGTTCCCAGCCCTGCTGCCTCAGGGGCAGATTTTCAGCTCACTCCCTGGGGATTATGACTCCTACATTGCTCTGCACTGTGCTCTGTGCCTGGGGAGCATCAGAACTCCTGTAGCAGCACGGGGAATGCAAGTGCTGCCAGAGCAGAGATGAGGGTGGGAGGTGCTGATGATGGTGTCATTGTAAAGCTACTCTTGTCTGAATCTTCAAGTTGGTTTGTTACTGTTCCCTGATGTTAAAAAGGAGGTGGCAAAAAACTCACTCTCATTTCTGCAGTACAGCTCAGTTTACACTAAAACACTAATAAGGTGTCTAAATAAAAAATGTTTCATATTATGAAAATGTATGTCAAGAGTGCCTCCTGCTCCCTGCCAAGTAAACTCTGACTTATGCATCCACATAACCGGTGAGAACCTTCAGGACTGGGGTTGTGCTATAGCAAAACACCAACCATGAAGTCTTGTTCTCATCATACGGGGATGCGACCACCACCACCATGCCATAATGTCACCTCCATGTGTAGAGAAAAAAAAGAGGTTTCTAAAATCTGTCTCTCATCACCAGCATCAAGCACGTACACATAGCTCCAGAAGAGCAGAGAGACAAATAGTGATAAGCTTCAGATATACAGGAACAACTGAGGAGATGTTGTGTAACCAAACTCCACTGGATACACAGGGTAGAGCTGCATCATTTTAACTGGTGTTGAACAAAGACCTGGAATTATTACTTCTGTCTACAAAGAGCTCAGCAGGAGAGATAAGACAGTAGTAAGAATATCCAGCTGGTTTTTAGTGCAGCTAAACTGTCTACAAAATTTGGACTTGAATTCTTATGAGAATGGCCAGTCACTGATATCTAAGTAAAATACAAAACTTTTGCAAAAGGCTTACCCTTCCTTATCTCAGGATTATCAAGGAGATTGAATCAAATACAGATACATACTTAAACACCTTTTTGTCACTTTGCTTTAGAGGTGGGTAGAATAACAACCTCTTTATACTAAATTTTCGTACTTTTTTTTATCTCACTGGCTTATGCAAAATAAAGTATGTGCTTACCCAGGGAGACCTGAATGGAGAGGAGAATCAACCACAGCACTGGAGCAGAAAGATGTCCTTCTGTTGCCATCCTGACCACAGATGGATGAAACTTCACTCTCCAGGCACTGCCCAGGTAAAATTCTCTCTGGGCATTCTTGTATCTCACAAATGACTACGAAGGAGGAAATATATCGATTCACGTGCTAGCATGAGCTACCTGAAGGGACCAATAGAAATATTGTTCACCTTTTTAGACATTATCAGCAGACTAATCTCCAATCTGAAGAAGTCAAAACCTCCAATAAAATTCAAAAAGTGTGCTTGTGACCTTATATGAAGGATGATTGCGTATCTGATGTCATCATCGGAGTTGTTTTACTGTGGGACCAACACTGGTGGCACAGGCAGAGCAAAGTGGCTATTTCTGACCTGACAAAGGAATATGAAAGTGCAGAACACTGGCAATTTATGAATCACTTCAGAAGAAAAAAAACACAAAGAAAATCCTTTTAATTTGTAGCTTATCTGCCCCATTGGGATAAATTGTACTCCAATCAACAGAAATTGTGTTTATCACTAGAGGTGGTTTGGTGAGTAAAAAATTATACCCTCCCTGTCTTTGGGGCAGGCTTAAGGCTTCTTCATTTGGTCAAAACTTTTTGGAGAGAAGCTCTTAAAAAATAAAATCTTCCTTAGGATTTGAATTGCAGGCCTTCCTGTTTCCTCTGCTGTGTTTCTTTATGTTTCAGGTGATCACTGCTGGTAGTTCCACCCTCTCTCATTCACTCTAGAATGGCAACTTCAGGGAAATAAAAGCTGCTATTAATTAAACAGTGGCTACTTGACTCATTCTGACAACTGGAACAAGTTGCAGAATGCTGTTTACTCCAGTATAAACATACATTCCTCTTTATGATCCTGACAGCATCCTGTTTCTATCTGATGGCATCTGTCTGCTCTTTATCCAGACTCCCAAGTTCAGTAACATCCATGTTGGGTCCTTAGAACACCAATCTTTGCAACCTCTTCCCCTTCTCATTGGGCTTTGCTCGTTCAAGTTCTGTGTAACTTCGCAGCAGGAAGCCTTGGGTCAGACTGCTGCAGAAAGAGCTGAGAGGAAGAACAGACAGCCTGGCTGGATGCTGCCTGCTCTTTGCTCAGGAGCTCAGACACTTGCCTGTGGTCTCTGCTAGAGCTACAGGGCAGCCAGGCTGGGGTCTGAGCATGAACTTTGCTGACACCTGACCCTGATCTGCTGACTTCATGGCTTGATCTTGGCTTTGTCTGAATTGCCTGGACCACTGGCTTAACCTTGCTGCTGTTGCTGACCTATTCTGGAGCTTGTTTTTGTTCAGGTACTATGGGATTGCAACTCTTGTGAGGATCTTGCTTCATGCCTGATTTGCTGTCAGCTTCAGTTCCTTGCTGACCTTCCCTTGCAGACCATCCTGCTTCTGCTACCTGATACAGACCTCTGAAAACCAAAAAGTCACTGCCACTCCGTTGGAAATGTGGTCAGGGTGGGGAAAAATCCCACTACAGATGTGCTAATGAGAGGTAGGAAAAGTATCCATTATCATGTCAGTTCCTATACTAAGGTTCAGTGGTTTCACTTAGCACTGTTCTTTGCTGATTGGTGTCCACCAGCTAAATTGTCACTGACGTTTTAACCTCACTCCAGAAATCCTTT
Source organism: Muscicapa striata striata (assembly GCA_030060385.1). Taxonomy (NCBI): domain Eukaryota; kingdom Metazoa; phylum Chordata; class Aves; order Passeriformes; family Muscicapidae; genus Muscicapa; species Muscicapa striata. The sequence continues at coordinate 339,980 of JAREIS010000441.1, forward strand.
AGAGTAAGATCTGTTTCCCAGTGTACAGGCACTTGATGACCAGAGCCTCTTTTATGGGAGCTGAGTCCATGCAGCCAGGTACATGCCAGTGCCCATGGATGTTAGAACAGACAGCATGAAATAAAATTACCCCACATTGTGCTAGAGGAGGCTCAGGTGAGATACTGGGAAAAAATTCTTCACTGTCAGGGCTGTCAAGCACTGGGACAGACTCCCCAGGGAAGTGGTTGAGTTGCCATCCACAGATTTATTTCAAAGATATGTAGATGAGGCACTTAGGGCCACAGGCCTTTAGGTTTAGTGCTAGGTTAATGGTTGGACTTGATAATATCAACACCTCTGCTAACTAAAATGGTGCTATGATTCTGGGAAAATCAAGCAGGAAACAGCAGAACAACTCAAAGATATTTTGCTTAAGAAACTGAACACAATATTTTGCTTACCAGAATGATGCGCTAGAGTTGAAACAATACAAATAATGCCTTCAGGGATGATCAGATGAATACAAAGTCCATTTTACAGTCAAAGGGTAATGAAGAGTTTTAAAATAGTTGTCAGCCTAACAAAACAGACTTTTGTTTCTAAGTATTTTGAGACAGGTTAACACTATCTGGAACAAGAACTATATAATGTAAAGAAAAGCATAAAGTTGTTATGAAGACATTTAAGACTGGATGTCACCAGGAGGTTTCTAACAATGAGAAAAATAAGGTCCTTTGAGTAAAAATGGTGACAGAAAACTTCTGCAGTAATGACCAAGGTAATAATCACTGAAAGGATCTATTGGGCATGTTTCACTCAGCACAAGTGTAGGTTTGATAGCTCCAGTGGTTCCCTTAAATCCCTTCTCCATTGTTCGGGAATCACCACAACAGACCCTCTGAAAAAATCATCCTTTTACTGAAGATAGAAGAGAAGATTGTAGAGCAGACAGAAAGGCTTTATTCTATAGTGACAACATAGCATTTTAATCTGGTACTTGACAATGAACTCTGCTCTGAGGATACGCAACATCTCAGACTTCCCTATAGTATGATCAACACAATGCAAAGTAGGCAGGTCAGTGAAAGGACAATGAGCCGGATTAGTGGAATATTTACTGGTCAGTGAGGTACAGACGGGGCTCAGGCAACTATTAATGAGCCTGTACTAGTCCTAGAGAGTCAAGCAAGGACATGATGGTTTCATGAGTAAACTGGGAAATTTTCCTGGCTGGTATTCAAGTCAGGAGAGAAAAAGATCAAAATTAAGTTTTATTAGATCACTTCTTGCGGGTTAGACTATGACTAGAATCAAGCTGTTATTATTAATAGCAGATAACAATTCACACATTATGCTCAGTCATTGTCTCACGCTCAGGCACTTACTGACTGTTACCTGGTATCACGATGTGCTTGTGGCCTTGAGAGACTTGAGAATCTTGATGTTCTGAGTTTTTCTGTTCTTGTGAATCCGCAGGACTGAAAGTCTCCTGACCTTACGTATTCTTAGGAGAGTTTCACTTGCCTCTCAGCACCTACCCATTCTTTCTTTGATCTGGTTTCTGGTATCACATGGGCAGGCCCTGCTCATTCATTCAAATTCACCCCATGTGGGTTTTTGTGACAGAAATGCAGAGCCAGAGTTGATCCAAAAGCCATCATGTGTCCCAAAGGACCCTGTCCTGCCCCACAATTTCAGCGTGCAGGAGTAATCTTTACCTCCAATCCCTCTGAAAACAGTTCTTTTGTATCTATGGGACATTTATACCTTTACTGCTACACATTATAATGTAGATTTTCAAAATACATCACTCACTGCAAAGATAACTAACAGACAAACCACTCTTGCCTAACTGTTTCAATTTGGAGTATGAACCCTTTTGTACAGAAGGCTGTACACATTTCTGAAGGCTTCCTCCAGGTCTTACGACTGTCAGTCCCATACGCCTGTGAAAGTGAGGAAGATAAGCATACCCAAATGCACGTCTTGTGGTCTGAAGTTAATACAGGCTGCTCCAAAAGTTGCTTTGGGGCTGTGTAAGTACATGTGCCTTTGAACTGCCATTATCTTTTAACAAAACATAGATGGAGTTAAGAGATGAAGGCAATAGGCTAAGTGCTAAGGTAAAGACGGGGCTGCCTAAGGAAAACAAGCAGTTAGGAAGGAAACCACTTTCTTCCTTACTCAGGCTGTGCTGGAGGGATTTTGAGTTTTAGAGAAATGAGGTGTAGCCTGTGGTTAAGATAAACCTGAGCTTTGAGATAGATTAATCTCTGTATCTCAAACTGACAATGGTTTAAACACACATCTGAAATAAAGTTATCTGGACTGGTATTTTACCTTGGGTTATCTTTATGAATGCATTTGTCCAAACCTCCCAAAAGGTAGTTACATATTTATTGTCTCGTGAGCCCAAATGTTTTTAGAGAAGTGTCTGTCAGAAATTTTTCAGCAAAAGTATCACTTGAAGAAAGTAGACTCTAAAGAAATATTAATATTTGACAAAATTTGGTTTCAGGGAGACTTCAAGTGTTAACCAATATGATTTTTATTGTAAGAAAAGATCAGATGTTATTCAGTTTCAGAATAAACAGTATTTTGATCTTATGACCCATTGAATGAAGAGTTAAACAAATTGAAAGTAAAGTTTTAATGACTTCTTTTAATTGTGGTCTAAGGAAGATGTTTTCAGTGCACTTCCTCTGAGACATTTTAATTTATACATACATTTATATGGGGTTTTTTTTGGTGACTGTTGTTCCTTTCAGTACAATTTTTCCTTAATAATTTAAAAAATCTTTTCATATTTTCCTGTTACTTTTTTTCCCCTCAAGCTTTCTTAATTCCAAGTAATCACGAAATCACTATTTATTCAAACCATGTGTATTAAAATTAATTTGAGGGCACTGTCTAGGACTTCATGGTAAGTGTGCGGTCAGCTAACAGTGGAACAACTGATCCAATGGCCCTATTTTCTGCAAATTATGGCAGATTATGCTTTCTTTGCTTGAGATAATAGTGAAGACACATCTAGTTTTTAATAAAATGTGAGCATCTCAGATCTCCAGATCAAAATTATTCAAATTTCAATAGGAACCAGGTGACATGTATTTCTGTGTTTATCCCTTTTTGTAAAATAAGGTTTATAAATTTTCCTCTGAATATTTAAATCTTTCATCCCTAAATTTGAAGGCACAAATTAGAAAGAGTGGACCAGGTCTCTCTGGTAGCACAGAGAGCACACCACAATTTCTCCAGACCAAACCAGCATAGCATCACAGTTCTAGCTTAAGAAATGGATTTCAGATGTGATCTGAGGGATGCAAATCACTCATTAATCAACATTCTACTTTGCTACTTGCAATGTTTGCATATTTGCTTCCTTCAGCACTGGTGATTATTTATTGCTAATAATTTAAATCTGTTTTCATTTTTAAATTAAATTACAGGTTACTCTGAGTGTGTGTGGGTGCATGTGAGACAGAAAGACAGAGGAAATGATGCAAGCTAAGTGTATTTGCTTTGTGAATAGCTATTAATTTAAAATGTGTGGTAAAAAATAGCCTCTTAATAAAAGACATCAAAGTAAATTTTTTTTGTGCTCCTTCTGCATTGCAGAATCTTCTGTCAAGGAAAATGGAATTTGCAGTAAACATTACGTCGCATGTCTTGATACATAAAGGAGAAAATCTGTTCAAGAGTTGTCAGGTCTGCTATTATGTATGGCTGATTGAATCCTTAAATTTTCATATTTAGAATATAGAAGAATGACTATATTTTTACAAGGCAATAATTTCATCATGAAAATTTAAGTATCAGATGTGATTAGTCACTTTTTACTAACGTTTGGAGGGTTTTATAATTTTTTATTATATAAAAATGTATTAGGCATCTTTTCAAGATGCTATGTGAAAGTTATTAGTCACATTTCACAAGTATCACTGGTGTATAAGCATTAATCAAACTAAAAAAAGGATGATAGTATTGCTCTTAAGGTATATACTCAGAAGAAGACAAAGTTGTGGATGTCCAGGGAAGCGGCTGAAATGCAATAGGATTTTCCATTTCTCTTCGCTGAGGATAGAATGCTTTGACTGTAAAAGCCCAACCAGTAATCACAAGGATGCAATCTACAGTGAATACCTGTTTGCATATTGTTGGTCACTGCATTTAACTCTTTCTATGTTAAATGGATAGAAACTGTGGATCATCCTCCTTTTCATTTCCATATTGTGCCCAGAAAGAATAGGCAATAAAAAAAACATGAGTTCAGTGCAAGTTATGTCAATTAAACTGCTTCAGCTTTGTGACCGCTGTCTGAAGAGATTTCAAAAGAAAAATTGAGCATCATACACATAGAATAGAGTCAGCCTAGGTATTACCAATAACCAAGGCTATGGAGGTTTGTCCTGGTTTAGGACAAATTAGGGGAAAATCTCCAAAAGGAGCCTCCCAGAAAACAAACCCCCACAACTCCTCCCCCCACCACCGGGTTTGGGAAGAATTTCCTCAGAGGAAAAGTGGAAAAAACCTGTTTATTAGAAAACAAAAAAAAACCCCACTCCCCAACACATGAAAAACAGCCCCAGATGACAAAAACATTTTCACCAGTCTGAGAGGATGAACAAACTCAGAAAGTCTCTGCTGGGGAGGGTGGCAAGCTTGTCTCGAAAATGCAGACTCCGGGGGTTCCTTGATGTTTCCAGGTCCGGTCCAGAACAGGTTTGGATGGTCTTCAGGAAAAAGGAAGAAGGAAAGTGAAGGAAAGTAAAGGAAAAAAAGAAAAAAAAAGCAAAAGCAAGCTAACATAGCTATCAGCAGCCAAAAGCAGCAAGCAGCAAGAAGCAAGCCGGCAGCAGAAATTAGCAAGGCAGGCAAAACTAAAGCCCAGACTACAGGGGGAGGGGCGCCAGCTATTAGACACACCAAACTTTTAAAGTCAGTTCTGAAAGCACCGAACATAATTCCAAGCATGAACAGGACACACGATTGGGATACAAAGCACTGTAATGTCACCCCAGGACAAGGTTGTATGAAATTGATTTGGTAAAGCAAGGTGACTGGATCCCCTTAGGGATACATAATGTATCCTTATGCTCCTGCCTCTGATTGGAAGGAATATGTCAAACACTGAAGACTGATGATCTTGCTTGTCAGGAGTTGAAAATTGTGGTGACGTCTAACATAAATGATGAAGAAACATGTAGTTGGATGCTGAGATAAAGCAACAGATAATTAAAGAAAGCTACACAAATAATTAGTTAATTAATTCCCTTTGCACTACTGGTCTCTTGCACTTGTACCCAGTTATACAACAGTCTACCTTGTTCCCTTCATTTTTTGTTTGACCCTTTTGTTCCCTTTGTTCTGTACCAAGAGTGTGTGTCATGTTCATCTATCTGCCCTTTTAACTCTCTTCCCACTTTTGAGAGTGCAAGTTTTTTCATGCAGTGGGATCTTCTTAGTGTTTGTTCAGACAAGGCAGGAAAATAATTCGGTAGCTCTTTCCTCTTAGACCATTTAGGTTGATTGTTGGGGAATATGGGCCAGGAAAACCTTGCAAATATGAATGCTTACCAAAGGATTCTGAGAATATAGAAACCACAAGCGAGATTGAAATGAAAGCCATCTTTAAGATACCACAGCTCAGTTACTAAATAACCAAAAGACAATAGGATGGCCAGGCAAAGGATAATCCCCTCGTGATTGAGCAATGCCTGGTGCTGGAGAGCAAGTCCAAAGGTCACAGAAGACCCTCCTAGGGTCCAAAGAGTAGTTTTTAGGGCTTAAAGTGTAACACAGTATGGTAATGAAATGATTCTTATAGGCTGTATGTAAATGCTATAGGATTTGTATCTTGTGTTAGATGGAAATTAGAATATGCAACATAGAAGATTTATTGTATTGTAAACGGGAAATCGCCCTCTTCTTTCTCTTCTCCCTCTTACCTCTTACCTCTTACCCCCTTACCCCTTACCCTCTCTCTCCTCTTCTTCCTCTCTCTCTCTCATCCCTCCTTCACTTCTCTCTTTTACCCCCACTCTCTTTCCGTCCTGTTCCGAGCTGCGCCCAGCAGCTTACAGCAGGACTCTGTGCACCCACGCCCTTATAATAAACTTATTATAAACGCCCTTATAATAAACACGCCCTTATAATAAACAGCTTATAGAGTGCCTGAGTTTGTCCCTGACGACCGTCCACCCCAGACCACAAAGTCTCCTACAGCTGATGTCTGTCCCTTCAGTTTTTTACTGGCTGTGGTGGTTTATCTGCCAGCCTCTCCCTTTCCGGGCCTTTTTTGTGATTTGAGAAATGCTTGCTAGGCCTCAGCCTTGCTGAGTGGTGCCTGGGCCCGGCTCCCCTTGAGCTCGTCAGAAATTCTGTCCACTCCCAGGAACCTGCGCTGCCTAATGAGCTCCTGGCTTTTTATGAGCAGCCTCAGAAACTGTTTCTCTTCCTTATTCTCACACTTTCAAAGAAAGGGTGCTGACCTTAAGTGTGGCCAGGTTGGAGCACTGTTATGACTAAGGCCCACTCACTTGCAGCCCATAAACAGCGGCCCAAAAGGAGCTGTCCTGGGCCCCAGTGGCTGTGACCAGAAACCTCCCTCTGAGAGGGGCCTCTCCGGGCCAGCAAACTTCCCTTTGCTGCCCTTGGACATCACCCAGCCACGATGGATCCTGGGCTGATGCCCCTGCTGCTCGAGGCCCCTTCGCCCATTGAGGAGATGCAAAGGCATCCAAAGTGAGGATTTTGTTGTGTTTGAGGGGAACCTTGCACTGACACTTTATGTCTGTGTGCATCAAAGTGTGTATATGCTATGGCAAAACGGAAGAAATGCTGCTCTCTTAGGCATTTATCTCTTAGACATCTAAGTGAGTTAGGCCCCTAACTTTAAGTTATAAGCTAAGTTAAATGCTGTTGAGTGTTATTCCTTCCTAAATTTTAAATTTAAGGTATAATTTAAGTTATGTTAAATGCTGTTTAGTGTTGTCCCATTGCTAAATTGTCAAGTTTAAGTGTCCTGGTTTGGAGGACAGGCATCTGCCAATAAAGGCAGGAGCTTCTCTTTGAAATGGAGAGTGTGAATTCCCTCCAAATCATTATAATTTTGAAATTAAGGGGCTCTCAGGCAAAGATATGGGAATTAGGAATAACAGTTCTTTACTAGGAAAATTAAAAGAGAAATGCAGTATTACAAAGAACAATCCCAAAACACTGACAGAGTCAGAATACAACCTGACACCCTGTCAGCCAGGGTGTTGGTAGCAGTCTCATTAAATGGTGGCTACAGTCCTCCTGCAGTGGCAGGTGTGGTTCAGCTGAAGCAGTGCTCCTGTGGAAGGGTGTAGTTTTCCTCTGAAGGTCCAGGGATGATGTGGAAAGGTCCAGTTTTCCTCTGGAATCCAATGGAAAGAAGGCTGCTTTTGTGTTCAAAATCACAGTTTTTTTCTAGGTAGGAAAGGCTTGGTTCCTCCCCCTGGCTGAAGCATCTCCCAATGGGATGATGTAAGTTTATCAGCCATAAGTGGGACTTAATGGCCCAGCAGCAGATATCTTCGTGGAGGAAGGATGGGTTTTGGAAAAGATAAAGATGACTACCCCACCTGGTTTTAAAGATGGCCCATTAACAGATAATATGTGCAACGGAGATAAGGGTCACTCACACGGCTTTAACAGATGGTGATAGAATACACATTTCTGGCCACGTCCTGTATTGCAATCCAAGACATTAAGGTACAAGTAAAGTTTAAGTACTGTTAAGTTTCAGAGCTATTGAGCTTTTAGGCCGTATTCCTTTCTATCCTTGCTCTTTCTATCCATCTATCACACACTGCTAAACACGCACCTAAACATGTACACACATAGGTAGTTTTTGACTAATTTCTGTTTTGATTGAGTGGATTTTGTTTGTTGCTTCTTTACGCTTGGTATGCCTTAACCATCTTAGAAAGTAATAGTGTCAACCTTGCCAATGAACTTGTCATGCTGATGCTTAGTACTGTCTGATTTTTACTGATACTCTTGCTGGTGATTTTTAAAGCAATCTCAAACTTTCGTTACACTGAATAATGAGGTTTTCTATTCAGGTCTCTTTTTTTCCTTGTAAAATAAGTGATCTGGGAATCCATGAGTGTAAGATATACTTGTAAATACATAAATACATAAATAAATGCTTCCTATGACTGTGGTAAAAACAAGCAGTGATTTGCTGACAACTCCCTTAAGCAGAAATTTCCTTCACTTTTTGAGCAACAGATGTTAACTGCTCCTGGGCTTTCACAAACACATATATGCTGTCATAGCTGAACTGAAGATTCCACCCATCCTGCATTTTAGATTAATTCAAAACACATTTACATATGAGTGAACTACTTGAAGATAATAGAATTTTCATTTTTCAACTCTGAGCTTAGAGTAGTGTTCCATTCCATTTCGTAGGATAGATGAAAATAATTCAAAAGCTAAGTCAAGGTTTTTAATAGGTCATAATTTTAACGTCCCTTCATAAAAGAAAGATACTGTTCTAAGAAATTTTACTGCATAAGTGAAAGGTGCAAAAAGAGCTCAGTGAATTGGCCTGAATAAACAACAAAATTTGGCTTGTGTAAGACTCTTGGAACCTGAAGGCATGAGTAACACTGGCAATTTCCATGCATTTCTCAACAAACTACACCCCTCTGAGAGAGTGTCCTGGTTTTAGGACAGGGTTCTGCCAAAAAACGGCAGAAGTTTCCCTTTGAAATAGAGAAATCAATTTCACCCCCATCTGAGTGTTATAATTGTTTCAAATCAAGGACTCAAGGCTGAGATAAGGAGGTAAAAGTAACAGCTCTTTACTACTCTAACTCACAGCACAAGTAGAAAACAACAGTAATTATTAAAGTTACCGATGAAAAACAGAAGAAAAAGTCAGTTGTAGTCCTTTCTTAGACGCGGGCACACTCGGTCTGTGTCCGTTCCTGGGGGTGTAACTGTAGCAGGGCCGGCACAGCTGCAGGCGCAGGCGGGAGCCAGGGAGGTGGAGTGGAACAGCCGCGGCCGGGCTGGCTCAGGTGGGAGCTCTTCGCTCCGGTCCTGTGTCCAGATGACCAGTTGTATTCCCAGAGGTAGGAAGTATTTGGTCTTTGGTGGTCAGCAGTGCCTCCGAGGTAGCAGGGCAGATGCTGGGCAGCTGAATGCAGCCGGCCCCGGGTCTCCTACCTCCTCACACCACCCGAGCAGACTGGAGAAGTTCCCCTCCCCTCTCTCTCCCCGGAAAACAGCCGGGCCCCTCCAGAAGCCTCGTGCTCCCCTGAGTAGCTCCCCCCCTCCCCGGAAGTCCGCATCCCCCTCCGGGTAGCTCCGGTCCCACCCACCCGCCTGTCCAGGGCCATCACAAAACCCTGGGCACAGCCGGCGGGTTCTGTTAGCATTACAATGGGAAAAAATTCTCCCCACTCATACATTGAAGGAACACAATCCCAACCTTCAACATTATCCACCCCGAATTTTTCCCATGCCAACATGCTACAGCAAATTAAAAACCTTTAAATCATATACATACAGGCAGTTACATGCACAGTATCATAGATAATTCACCCTAGAACAAGGTCTTCTTGGGGGATGCATCGGGTCTCTCCATCCTTTTGCATCACCCACCAAGTGCAACCTGGTCCTTGAGCGAAAACCACCCCACGAACAGGATTGTCTTTGCTTCAGGCAGAGTTCACCCAAAGAGTTTTCCCTAACATGCCTCTCAGGTGTACCACTGGGACCTTATCTCCATCTGGAGTTCCCAAGGGCTCAGATTGGGCAGGACCTGCTCGGTTAGTGGAACCTCGGGTATTCACTAACCATGTGGCCTTTGGTAAATTAATCTCCCAGTTCTTAAAAGTCCCCCACCAAGTGCTTTTAAGGTGGTTTTAAGCAGGCCATTGCACCGTTCGACTTTCCCAGCCGCTGGTGCATGGTAGGGAATATGGTACACCCACTCAATGCCATGTTCTTTAGCCCAGGTGCTAACAAGGCTATTTTTGAAATGAGTCCCATTGTCTGACTCAATTCTCTCAAGGGTACCATGTCTCCAAAGGACTTGTTTTACCAGGCCCAGGATGGTGTTCCTAGCAGTAGCGTGGGGCACAGGGTAGGTCTCCAACCACCCGGTGGTGGCTTCCACCATGGTCAGCACGTAACGCTTGCCTTGGCGGGTCTGAGGCAGTGTGATATAGTCAATCTGCCAGGCCTCTCCGTACTTGTATTTGGACCATCGCCCACCATACCAGAGGGGCTTCACCCGTTTGGCTTGCTTGATGGCAGCACATGTCTCACAGTCATGGATAACCTGGGAAATACTGTCCATGGTTTGATCCACCCCTCGGTCTCGTGCCCACTTATAGGTGGCGTCCCTACCCTGATGGCCTGAGGCATCATGGGCCCATCGAGCCAGGAACAATTTTCCCTTGTGTTCCCAATCTAAGTCTGTCTTTGACACCTCTACCTGTGCAGCCTGATCTACCCGCTCGTTGTGCCGGTGTTCTTCATTAGCTCGATTCTTGGGAACATGGGCATCCACATTGCGGACTTTCACGGGTAGCTTCTCTACACCAGTGGCAATGTCTTTCCACTCATCAGCAGCCCAGATTGGCTTTCCTCTACGTTGCCAGTTAGACTTTTTCCACCTTTCCAGCCAGCCCCACAGAGCATTGGCTACCATCCATGAATCAGTGTAGAGGCAGAGCTTTGGCCATTTCTCTCTCTCAGCAATGTCCAAGGCCAGCTGAACAGCTTTGAGTTCAGCAAGTTGACTTGATCCACATTCTCCTTCGGTAGCTTGTGCAACCTGTCGTGTGGGGCTCCATACGGCTGCTTTCCACTTCCGATTCATTCCCACGATGCGACAGGAACCGTCGGTGAAAAGAGCGTAGCACGTTTCCTCTGCTGGCAGCTGGTTGTACGGTGGGGCTTCTTCAGCTCGGGTCACTTGCTTCTGCTCCTCCTCCTCGGCGAGACCAAAATCTTCACCTTCTGGCCAGTTTGTAATTATCTCCAAAATCCCAGGGCGATTTGGGTTACCAATGCGGGCGCGCTGCGTGATGAGGGCAATCCACTTGCTCCATGTGGCGTCGGTGGCATGGTGGGTAGAAGGAACCTTTCCTTTGAACATCCACCCCAGCACAGGCAGTTGGGGTGCCAGGAGAAGTTGTGCTTCTGTGCCAATTACCTCTGAGGCAGCTTGAACTCCTTCATAGGCAGCCAAGATTTCCTTCTCCGTCGGGGTGTAATTGGCTTCAGAACCTCTGTAACCTCTGCTCCAGAATCCCAGGGTCGGCCTCGAGTTTCACCAGGCACCTTCTGCCAAAGGCTCCAGGACAGACCATGGTTCCCGGCTGCAGAGTAGAGAACATTCTTTACCTCTGGTCCTGTCCTGACTGGGCCAAGGGCTACAGCATGAGCGATCTCCTGCTTGATCTGGGCGAAGGCTTGCTGCTGTTCAGGGCCCCAGTGGAAATCATTCTTCTTGCAGGTGACCAGGTAGAGAGGGCTCACAATCTGGCTGTATTCAGGGATATGCATTCTCCAAAAGCCTATGGCACCTAGGAAAGCTTGTGTTTCCTTCTTGCTTGTTGGTGCTGACATTGCAGTGATCTTATTAATGACCTCAGGGGGGACCTGGCGCCGTCCGTCTTGCCACTTCACTCCCAGGAACTGGATCTCTCGAGCAGGTCCTTTGACTTTGCTTTTCTTGATGGCAAAGCCAGCTTCCAGCAAAATCTGGATGATTTTCTCTCCCTTCTCAAAGACCTCCATTGCCGTGTTCCCCCACACAATGATGTCATCGATGTATTGCAAATGTTCTGGGGCCTCACCCTTTTCCAGTGCAGCCTGGATCAGTCCATGGCAGATGGTAGGGCTGTGTTTCCACCCCTGGGGCAGTCGGTTCCAGGTGTACTGCACACCCCTCCAGGTGAAAGCAAACTGAGGCCTGCACTCTGCTGCCAAAGGAATGGAGAAAAATGCATTGGCAATGTCAATGGTAGCATACCACTTCGCTGTCTTGGACTCCAGCTCGTACTGCAGCCGCAGCATGGCCGGCACGGCTGCGCTCAGTGGTGGAGTCACTTCATTCAAGGCACGATAGTCCACAGTCAATCTCCATTCTCCATCAGATTTGTGCACAGGCCAGATGGGGCTGTTGAAGGGTGAGTGGGTTTTGCTGACCAGCCCTTGGCTCTCCAGCTCACGGATCATCTTGTGGATGGGGATCACAGCATCTCGATTTGTCCGGTACTGCCGGCGGTGCACTGTCATGGTGGCAATTGGCACCTGTTGCTCTGTCACTTTCAGGAGTCCTACTGCAGATGGATTTTCTGACAGTCCAGGCAAGGTGTTCAACTGCTTAATACTCTCTGCCGATACAGCAGCTATTCCAAAAGCCCACCTGAATCCCCTTGGATCTTTGTAGTAGCCATTCCTGAGGAAGTCTATGCCTAGAATGCACGGTGCCCCTGGGCCAGTTACAATCGGATGTTTCTGCCACCCCTTCCCTGTCAGGCTAATCTCAGCTTCCAGCAAAGTAAATTCCTGTGATCCCCCTGTCACCCCAACAATGGAGACAGGTTCTTTCCCCACATGTTCTGATGGTATCAGGGTGCATTCTGAACCAGTATCAACTAACATTCTATGTTTCTGTGGCTTTGATGTGCCAGGCCATCGCACCCACACTACCCAGTAGATCCTGTTATCCCATGCCTCTCCCTGGCTAGAGGCAGGGCCCCTCTAGCCCTGGTTATTATTTCCTTCCTGGGCATACATAATGGAGGTCCCTTCCAGGGGATCTGACAGATCATCCTCCCTTCTGTAGTACCCTGCACCTTGGTTGTGGGAGATCGAGGCTACCTTCATTTTAGCGCGGTTCCCTCGGTTGGCATTTCCCTCCCTGAGCTGACGCACCCATGCTGCCAGGACAGAAGTGGGCTTCCCATCCCATTTTTCCATGTCTTCCCCATGGTCTCGCAGGAAGAACCACAGGTCAGTTCGTGAGGGGTATCCTCTGTCCCTCGCTGGGGGGCATTGGGTGTGAGATTTGGGGCCTGTGACTCGTACTGGTGCTGCATTGATCTTCCTTATCTCCTCCCTTATAATCTCCCTCACCTCTCCTTTCAACCCTCTCATCCCCTTCATCTCCTCTTGGACCTGTTGGAGGTCCCTGACCACAGCAGAGACCTTGGCCTGCATCGGGCCATTAATCATATTGTCAAAATTTCTGAGCTTGCTGGCAACAGAACCTACTGTCTCTCGGTGGTCATCAGCCCTAATCAGTGCAATGTAGGTAGTAAATTCAGATGGCCCCAGGGTTGCCAGATCCCACAACATCTGCCCTGTGCACCTGACCTTGTCAGGGTCATTGTCATGCTGTCCATCCATCCCAAAGAGTACCTCTAATACTGCCACTTCCCTCAGCTGCTGGATCCCTTCATCAATGGTCTTCCAGCGCATTCTATGGTGGTGCTCCTGCATTCTCTCTTTGTGGATAAACTTCTCTCTCACACTCATTAGAAGCCGTTCCCAAAGGGAAAGGAGGCCTTGCTCCCTTACGAATGTCTGATCCACACCTGAGTCCTGGGACAAGGATCCCAAATTCCTGGCCTCAGTGCCATCCAGTTGTACACCTCTCCCCATAAGGTCCCAGACACGAAGTAACCAGGTTGTAAAAGGCTCACGGCCCCGTCGCACAATGTCTTTTCGCAGGTTACAGAGAGTGTCATATGAGAGAGACAAGGTGACAATCTCAACCTCTGGCTCCCTTGCTGACTGTGAGGACCCTCCTGGCTGAACCCCACTATCTAGGTGCTTTGTTTTAATCTTAGATTTCCTAGTTTCCACAGGGGCAACTGCTGCTGGCTGTGGCTGCCCCTGTGATCCAGCTGGAACCTGGACAGATGTAACATCTATGGGTTCCACTGCAGCACCATCAGACTCTCCCTCTTTAGGGCAGGGGGAGGGTTTCTCACTAGCTGGGGAAAAGTGCTCCTTCAACACCTGGCCCATGTCCCGTATCTCCTTCACTAGAACCCCCACCCACTCTGGCTGGTTCATTTCTGCAGTGGGCTGTGGGTCAACACCAGGCTCTGGGGCAGCATCTCTAGTCTCTGGGACAGGGGCAGGCTCTGGGGCAGCATCCCTAATCTCTGGGACAGGGGCAGGGTCTGGGGCAGCATCCCTAGTCTCTGGGACAGGGGCAGGGTCTGGGGCAGCATCCCTAGTCTCTGGGACAGGGGCAGGCTCTGGGGCAGCATGTTTCACGGTTGTTATCCAAGCCAGTATTCCCTTGTTTCTGAATGCTAAGTAAAGCAGGCCCATCAGCAACACCAGCCACGGAATAATAATACTAGCAATTAAAGCAAATCTGAAATCCTTGAAAACTGGTGGGGTAGCCTCAAAAAACTGGGTGACAGGTTGGGAGAAAATTTCCCTTGCATTCATTGCCTCACAGTAAGTACCATTGTTTAAATAATCCCAGAAACACGCAGTTAGAGTACGATAGCTCTGGATCCATGTGGCAAATTTCCAGAAAAAATTAAAAACCCATGAATTCCTGACAAAATCAATCCAAAACACAAATCGAATCATAGCTACAATAAATTTGGTGAGGGGGCCCATATTCAAAAAAGGGCTTGCAAATGGGAGAGAAATATTCACTGTACCATACATGAATCGAGCTGCCATTGCAGTTATTTGGCATTTGTGTGTGTGGAAGTAGCTCAGATGTTTTGGAAGGGTCTGATTCCATGACTTTGAAACCTTCTTCAGGTTGCAAACTGGGAGGTTTAAGGTGGGGAACCAATGACCTTTGGATTACAAACAGAAGGGAGGAAGAGAAATTGCCTACTCTCAGACAAGATGCATGTCTTCAGAGGATCCTACTCCCAGTAACTGTCATTTTCCTAC